>WBNH01001315.1:200958-236246 GCA_013401255.1 Urocolius indicus
CCTGGGTCCCCTCACGGGATCACAAGTCCTGACAGCAAACCTGCTGCGGCGTGGGCACCTCCCCCACAGACTCCCAGGTCTTGCCAGGAGCTTGCTCCAGGATGAACTTCTTATGGAGTCACGGCCTCCCTCAGGCATCCACCCGCTCCGGCGTGAGCACCTCCCCCACAGGCTGTGAGTGAATCTCTGCTTCCCCGTGGTCCTCCATGGACTGCAGGGGGACAACCTGCTTCACCATGGTCCTCACCATATATCACAGGGGAGCCTTCTTCTCGGTGCCTAGTCACCCTCCTCCCCCTCCTTTTTCACTGACCTTGGTGTCTGCGCAGATGTTTTCACATTCTTTCTCCCTGTTGCTGCTGCAGTTCTGCAACTGCGCAACAATTTCTTTTGCTCAAATATGTTATTAACAGAGGCATTACCTCTACCACTAATTGTCCAGGCCTGGGTCAGGTGCAGGGTCCAACTTAAAACTTACTGGCCCTAACCCTGTCAGCTACAGGGGAAGCTTCTGGCAACTTTCTTTGTTTAAAGAAGCCACTCCTTTAGCTCCCTTGCTACTGAAAAACCTGGCCCAGGCCGAAACCACTACAACCTATGTGCTCAAGTAAAACACTGTGTTGCCTGTACACCAATACACACAGCTTGGGAAATAAGCAGGAGGAGCTGTAGATGTGGGTGCCATAGATGCAAGGCCATAACACTATTGGGGTTATATAGTGGGAGCACAGCCATGAATGGCTATGTATTATTTAGGAAAGACAGGCCAATGAGAAGAGGTGGTGGAGTTGCTCTCTATTTGAGAGTAATTAGAGTGCACTGAGCTCTGCCTGGTCAGGGGTGACTGGTGGGTTGAATGTGTGAGAACGTCTATCAGTGAGGGTACTGTGGGTGATATAGTTGTGGGAATTTACTATGAGCCACCTGATCAGGACGTGGATGAGGCCTTTTACAAACAGCTGAGACCTGCCTCACAGTCACAATCCCTGGTCCTCATGAGGGCCTTCAACCACCCTGATATTTGCTCGCAAAGCCACTCAGCCAAGCACACGCAGTCCAGGAGGTTCCTACAGATTGTTGATGACAACTTCCTGTCACAAGTGGTCAAGGAACCACCAAGGCAGAATGTGCTGCTGGACCTTGTGCTAGCAAATAAAGACAGTCTGGTTAGGGACGCGAAGGTTGCAGTCAGCTTTGGCTGCAGTGATCATGAGATGGTGAAATTCAAGATTGTGAAAGAAACAAGGTGCCAAACAGAATTGCAGCCCTGGACTTCAGGATAGCTAACTTTGGCCTCTTAAAAGAATGTCTGGGAGGAATCTCAATGACTAGGATTCTAGATGGTAGGAATGTCCAAGAAAGCTGGTCAGTCTTCAGGTGCCACTTCTTCCATGCCCAAGACTGATGTATCCTCACAAGAAGAAAAACAGAGGTCTGTGTAGATGAACGAGGATACACTGAAGTGAGTCAAGAAGAAGAAATCCATGGAAGTTGGAAAAAGGACTTCATCACTTGGGAAAGGTATAGGAATGCTGACAGAGCATGTAGGGGTAAAACCAGGGAGGCTAAAGCCCTTTTTGAATTAAACTTGGCAAGGAAAGTAAAGGGAAAACAAGAAGAGCTTTATCAATTATATCTGTAGCAAAAGGAAGATGGGGAGAATATGAGTGCACTTATGAATGAAGAAGGTGCCAGGTGACAGAAGATGCAGAGCAGAGATACTGGATGCCATCTTTCCTTCAGTCTTGACTGCTAAGAGCAGCCATCAGGAAGCCTGGTCCCTGGGGTACAGTGAGATAATCTGGAGAACAGAATATCTTTGGTGGAAGAGGTCTAGGTTAGAGACCTGTTAGGCAAACTGGACATCTACAGATCCATGGGTCTTGATGGGATGCAGCCATGACTGCTGAGGGAGCTGGCTAATGTTATTGCTAAGCCACTCTCCATCATTTTTGAACAACCTTGGAACCCGAGTGAGGTCCCTGAAGACTGGAGAAAGGCCAATGTTACTCCAGTCTTCAAAAAGGGCAAGAAGGAGGACCCAGGAAACTACAGCCCAGTCAGCCTCACCTGTCTCCAGAAAGATGATAGAACAGTTCATCCGGGATGTCATCTCTAAACACACAAAAGAAAAAATGATTACTGGGGGAGTCAACACGGATTCACCAAGAGGAAAATCCTTCTTGAACAAACTAATAGCTTTCTACAACAGTGTAACCAGTTGGCTAGATGAGGACAGAGCAATGGATGTTGACTACCTTAACTTCAGCAAAGCTTTTGACAGTGTCCCATAACATCCTCCTCAGAAAGCTAAGGATGAGTGGACAGTGAGGTGGATCAAGAGCTGGCTGAATGACAGAGCCCAGAGAGTGGTGGTCAATAGTGCTGAGTCAAGATGGAGGCCTGTGGCCAGCAGAGTTCCACAGGGATCTGTTCTGGGGCCAATCTTGTTCAACATCTTCATCAATGACCCGCATGAGGGGACAGAGTGTAGCCTCAGCAGGTTCCTTTATGACACCAAACTGGGAGGACTGGCTGATTCCCCAGAAGGCTGTGCTGCCATTCAGCAGGATCTTGACCAGCTTGAGAGTTGGACAGAGAGGAACTTCATGAGGTTCAACAAGGACAAGTGCAGAGTCCTGCGTCTGGGGAGGAACAACCCCATGCACCACAGGCTGAGGGTTCATCTGCTAGAGAGCAGCTCTGCAGAGAGAGGTCTGGGAGTCCTGATTGATAATAAACTAAATGTGAGCCAGCAATGTGCCCTCATGGCCAAGAAGGCCAATGACATTCTGGGATGCATCAAGAAGAGTATATCCAGACGGTTGAGGGAGGTTCTCCTTCCCCCTCTACTCTGCCCTAGTGAGGCCTCATCTGGAGTCCTGTGTCCAGTTTTGGGCTCCCCAGCTCAAGAGGGACGGAGAATTTCTACAGAGAGTCCAGTGAAGGGATATCAAGATGTTCAGAACACTGGAGGATGTTTTATATGAGTAAAGGCTGCAGGACCTGTTCAACTAAGGGTTGTTCAATCTAGAAAAAATAAGACCTCATTAATAAGGGGAGACCTCATTAACACTTATAAATACCTAAAGGGTGGATGTAGGAGAATGGGTTGACACTTTTTCCTGTAGTGTCCAGTGGTAGGACCAAGAGTGATTGACAAAAGCTGAAACACAAAATGTCCCACTTTAGGAAAAACTTCTTTACTGTAAGGGTGAAAGAGCATTGTCACAGGCTGCCCAGAGAGGTTGTGCAATCTCGTTCTCTGGAGGTTTCCAAATCCTCTAGGTGTGTTCCTGTGTGACCTAACCTAGGTGGACCTGCTTTAGGAGGGAGGTTGGACTGGATGATCTCTAGAAGTGCCTTCCAACCCATGTCATTCTGTGATTTTATATCATCAGTGCACTGCTTTCTGGATTGAAGTGAGAACTTATTTGCCCAGTTGGTCTTGGTATGTGTGGAAGGAGGCTGCCCTGGAAAATTTTAGGTGAATACTAGAATTGTTGCTTTTGTTTCTGACTTAGAGTATGTGTGATGTTTTCCATTTCTTTCTTCCTAAATGTCCACAAATTATCTTTTAAAAGCAAAATCAAGGTCTGTATTTCTATACTGTTACTTTAGAGTAGGTTTTTTTCTGCAAATGACTATACTCTGGAGGGAGTTTACAAGCAACAGTGTCTGAGAAGAGTAGGTATTCAATTCCTCTCTTAGTATCTAAAGTCATTGTTCAACTTTTACTAAACCATTGGTCTGAGCAAACTCTTCAATCTTTACCTTTTGTCTTAAAGACTAATTAGAATTTATAACTTTATTATGCCAGAACGTGTTGATGCTGGTGTTTCACTTTGTCCCCTTTGGATGTTCCTTCATTATTTATTTAAATATATGCTTTCTTATTCATTTTTATCTAGGCTTTGCAGGTGAATAGAGCAGTTCCTTCATCTCTCACTGAACTGTGGATGACCAGCTGTTACATTGCTTGTAACAGTTGCACTAGATTGGGAAAATCATTTTTCATTACTTCTTAGCTTTTTGGAACATATCCACATCATGTAAATGCCTCAGTGTCTTGACATAAAAACCATAATCTCTACAAATACAAAAGTAAGCTGCAGTATTGTTCTAGGTCAGGCCTCACATATTCTGTATTAATCAGCAACACAGAAACACATGTATCTGCTACACTTGTCGCATAACAGTTACATTTTCTGTCCTGCCAAATCTAATTTCCATAAAAAAAAAAAAGAAGAATATTCATCATGCTCTGTACAGCGTACATCAGGACAGGCAAAAAATTTTCTGCTGCCACTGGCAAGTGTAAAATTGTTACTTTCTTTTGATTAGTACCAGAGTACTGATAACCAAAAGGCCTTATTACTAGTGTTTTATCTTGACTGAGTACAATACGAAGTTCACGTCTCCTGCTTAGAGCAGTAGCATCTTCACAGAGCCAACTCTGCAGGGCAATGGCCCTCAAGTTTTCCTGAGATTGTATCCAAGTGAAAAAGGAAAATGTATCATTCTGTGAATGATACCATTTAAAAATTGTCTATTGCATCTTACCTTTTAGGACACAGTATCATCAGGCTTGAATGTAGTCTTCGTCATACCTGAAATATTAATTGAGGAATGCAAAACACATTTTGGCAGAAATATTCTCTGAAACTAAAACTTAGCAGAATACGTGACTTTGAAAATACAGGTAAGATAGTTTAGCACTCTTAGATTAACTCAGAAGTTCAAATCCAAGACCTTTCCTTTCTCCTCTCTAGTAGCTATCTTTTCTTCATATGCTTTACCTACTTCACTCATGTTAATGAGAGCAGAATTATAAACATAGAAGATGCAATTTTTAAACTTACATCTTCTTTGAAATGTTTTAGCTCAGTTACATGTCTGCTGGCATAACTGATTAACTTGCCAAGCAGGAGAATATTCTTATATGTAAACAGAGTACTGCAACAAAAGTCACTGCCTCCTTTAGAAATCAATTATATTTAAATAAACATATATTTTAATCTAAAAATATTCATTTTTTCTATATGCAGGCACAATATTTTACAACATTTCTGGAGATTAAGAAAAAAAAAAAGAAATCCATAACACAACACAAAATAATCTAAGACTTTTCTACAACAGTGAAGAGGGTCGTGTACCAAGAACTCTTTACTTTAGCTTGAAGTAATTATCTCTAGAGGTTTAAGAAAAAATATTTAGCACCATATCAGTTATTTCCTCCTTTTATGCTTACTATGATGACACTAAGGTAGTGATTGTAACCTGTTTTGAACTAATTTGTTATGATTTAATTAGCAAAGAGAGCGATTGAAGGCCTTTCATTTATTTACACTCCAACAACAAAAAAAAAAAGTGTAAAGAATAGAAACTCTTCTAAAATGACTTACCTGAATTACTAAAAGAAAAAATAAAAAATCAGTCAAATACCCTGAAATGCAATAGCGTATGGAAAGAGTTAGAGATCCAGTCCATACACAACTCATGGTTGCCTATAGAACTATTATGCAATCAGAGTGCAATAAAGTCAATATTTCTTAAAAGCAATTATGTAATTTCGAAGTAAAAGCTGTTGTTTGAATACTGCAGAGAGAATATAAAACTGCAGTGAAATTTAGATTTGAAATGCAACTTTATTTTTCCTTTCATTCCTAGTACTATTTGAAATCTAGTTTTAGATATCCTTATGCTTTTGAGAGTATTTGCAATCAAAATCATTGTTTCCATTTTTTTTTTTTCATAAAATTACAAATGTTTTAAAGTTTCCTCCCTGCAGTAAAAGGGAGAAAATAACAGTAAATAAGTACTGTATGTCTCTACATTTCCAGGAAATAATCAAATCTTGAAAAGGTAATGACATTTTGCTTGAGGAGTGTTGCTCTTTACAAGGTTCATAAGGATGTCTCACTTCTTTTTAATATTTATTAATGTGATTAGAATAAAATTATTATTTTTAAAAACATTGCTTCATCTTAAGACAGTGCAAATACTACATTATTTGGAAATGTATTTCTTAATATTCTTGCTGGGCCCTAAATATATAAATCCTGTACAGAGATGCTAAGCTGGTTGTGGGAGTGGAGATTGGGTACAGCTTAATAGTATAAAACTTCATGCCATACGTTGTGCCATAAGGGAGCCCTTGAAGGGGTGAAATGTAAGAGAGAGTTTTTCTCTGCAGAGCTGCACCATCGGGCTATCCCAGCTCCATGAGCAGGGAGTTATGAAGGGAAGAAGAAAGGCTCTGCAAAACTAGGTTTATCTTCCAACCCCCCTGTTAAACTGTCATCTTCAGTTGATCCTATGACATACGGTTGTTGTGTCCAGGTTAATACCATTTAAATTATTTGCTCATTGTGTTAATTCATTGTGCATGAAAAGATAAAGGTTGGTTCATTCTGGTCTTTTAAAGAAAGGATTCTTATATTATTTTTACAGTGAAATTAGATTCTCTTCACATAGGGATTTGAAGACTGTACTTCTATTTATGTATTCTAGCATAATTATGCAATTTTAAATGTCAGATGCTGTAGATGTTAATTCTCAAATCATACACACAGACACACAGTAAAGTTCTCCAAGTGCAGCTTAGGGCAAGCACAGTCCACATCTATTAATACTTTTCTCTCACAAATGAGAGTTTCACCATAATTTCTGTTGCTAAAATTTTGTATAAATCAAATGAAGGAAAGTAAGAGTCTTTGTTTGCAAGAATAGAGGAACAAAAACAACTACTGGCAACTTTTAGAGCTGTAGCGTGGAATGCATATTTATAATATTCATGAATAAACAGAAGAATCATTTTATTGAATATTAATATTCATAAGAGTGGGACTAAACAGCATCAGATTCTTCCTACTGACTGCTGCCTTCATCTAGAAGATTCATTAAATGAGGTTCTATAAGGGCAGTGATTTCTTTTCAGAAGTCATTTGTAAAGGAATGGTCTCTTTATCTAAATGTTCTCTTTCAGCAATAAATTCAGTAGTGTTACTGCAGGCAACACGACTCATATTAAATTAATGGATTTGAGAGGCTGATACTTCTTAACGAGCTTAATACACAGGGAAATTATTTAAGTCAAGATTTTTGTTTAATATTAAAATATGCTGATTTCTGTTGGAAAATGAAGATGGCAAAATTCTTGAACCAGAAAAAAATGTATAGATTCCCTACACTATGTTTCACAATGAGAAAAAGTATTATAGGTAATGTTTCATAGAAAAATATTAATTTATTGAATTATATATTTCATCATGTTTTGAGCAAGTTTTTGAACAGGAGTTAAATGCCCTTAGGCTGAGGGATGAATTAAAACTGAGGTTCATATTTCTGAAACAATCATAAGCATCAGTACTGGCCTTACAGTTAACAGCATGGTGACACCCTGTTTCAGTTTAGTAAGGAAAAACTTTGTTTATATGACTTAAAGAAAGAATGTTTCAAACTGTACAGCAAATGCTTTCTAACTTTTTTTTTTACTTCATTTGTGTTTTTATCAAACACTTTACTAGAAGAGTGTTTTCACGTTAACCTTCTACATGAAGGTTTTCTTAAGTTGAAACATAACTTTTCACACATTCTTATTCCAAACACCGAGCAGATTCTTACTACCATCATCTTTGTCCTTTAGTTATTTGCTCATTCCTACTCAGGATGGTCAATTGTCAGGGTTCAGGAAGCAATTTTCAGATGTCAGTGCCCAAATGACTAGGTGATAAAGCCTTCAAAAATGGTCATTATCTGGAAAAATCATTTCCCATCTGATTTTCATACAGCTGCAGGGATTAAACCTTCCTGCCTCCTAAACATCTCTGGCGCTCACACCCTTCAATATTAATGGGAAGGTGATTTGGCCCTTCTAATACTGATGAAATCTTCCAGTAAAGAGAGGAAATTATTTATGTATAGCTAAACTGACAAATTGATATGCTGCTCAAATGTTATTGTTTTTATGTCATCTTGAACTCATACAGCTTCAATAGTTATGCCTTCTGGCTTCAAAGATCAAACAGGTTGATCCATCTGGGTCTTAATGGAGACTTATTTAGCATTTTAGGTTGTGAGGCTTTAGGATCTTTAATCCTTGAATTAGTATACGTGGAAAGACATCACAACATGTTCCATTTCAAGATTACATGATTTCAAAAGTCTTTAAGTAACCCAGATACACTTGTCTGAATATAATAATTGCTTCTACCTCACAGCTTTACTCCAGTACACACCCGAGTGATATGCAATGTTTTTTTTCTAACATCAAAAATCTTTTAGGGTCAGCAGGCAAATGGCAGCATATAAACTGTCTCTTCTGGTGTAATTTTTTTTTTTTTCTTTTTACCTTCTCCTGTTATCTCTCCTGTTCAGGCTCCCAGAGAAAAGAACCTACACGTCATGTCTAAACATTCCCAGTTGGCTCTTCTGCTATTTAAAGACCTTGTACCAGAGGAGTGCGCCTATTTTTGCTCATCTTTTTATTTTGCCATTTTAGTGAACAAAGATCTCAAGTAATAGACTCTCTCTTAGCAGATGTGGTCAGAAAGTAAATTAAGACCTCAAACTAAGTTTTGTATCTCTAGGACACATTAGAGTTAGTTGTTGCCTCCTATTCCACATGAGTACAGTGGTTTTAAAGATTCCCAAACAAATTAATTTATTTATGTAACATTTCCTACATACATTTGAATGTAGATACATCAGGTTATCAAGGTTGAATTCATGCACATTAAAAATAAAACTTTGAAACAATGACTTTCATCTCACTAAAGCAAATCCTGATTTATATTGACCCCTGAACAATTAAAAAAGAGCATTTTCTCTTTTTTTTTTTTTTTTAATAAAGTAAAAAAAATATTTCTGTGTTTGGTCCAGTGTACCAGTGATGGAGCAGCAATGACTATTTTAAATGGTTGATTTTCTAGAATTTTCTTAATACTAATCTCATCTGGAATGATTATGAAGCATCTGTGATCTGTAACAACACAAAAAATAAATGAAAATAGTACCATAAATATATAGGCACATTAGTAATTACTTTTATTGTAATAGCTGCTTCCAATGTTTATCATTCTCCCTAGCAGTTCTGATTTTTCAGCACCATGTATGAGGCAACCTTTCTTAATGCTTTTCTTAATCACACTGGTATCAAAGATTACAATATGAAACTACTTTGTTCAATGCATCACATATTCATTTCAGTTAGTGGGGAAAGAGATGGAGAGCTAAAGCTAAAATCCTACTTAATTCTTTGAAACACCATCATTTTTATTAATTTTTATGACGTTACAACGTGCCATTTGCAGTTGAAATGCATTTCACAAATTTTTACAAATTAATATCTCTATGTTTGCAAAACCACATATTGAAAATACACGTTGGTTTTATTTTGTTTTCTAATTGATTGTAACATATGCTTACCTAATTAAAAAGAACATTGTAAATATTTAGCCATGAAAAATATTGCCTACATTTATAAACTTTTGAAATCTGACTATATAGAGAAAAAATATTCCAATTTTGCTTAGTATTTTGCCATTCCTCTGATGTGAGTTTAATGCTCAAAATCTGTGAACTCAATTCTAGGCTTAAGCATTCCTTTCAAGTTAAATTGACAGAGCTACATTTATTGATATAAATATATCATATTTTTCCTGTGAGAATTTATCTCAAACTAATGTTACATCCTATTGTGGGTAATTAAAGTGGCTCTAAAATATCATTTATATTAAGGGAATGTTAATTTACTGTGAATTTTTAACTAAGGGTCGCATTCAATATTACTTATATAAATATGCTAATGACCTGAAAACTAATTTCTGTTAAATAAACAAACCAAACCATATCTTCATCTTATTAGAATTCAAATTCTAATTAAAAACTACAAACCCAAGACAATAAGTCAAGATACAAGATTCGTTGTGGAACTATGAGATTTGTCAGCTGGAATGTTTAGAAGTGCTAGATTTTTTGCATTGCCTTTATATTTATTTATTTTTATAGATGCAATCCATACGTCCATTTCATATTTTCCATCATTTGTTATTTTTAAGAAAAGCTTACCAGTACTTTGGAAGAATCTCCAACATATTTCCAAAATATTTCTTTTTAAAAAACAGTACTCTTGGCAGAGACTCCATAGAACTATTATATATTGTATATTTCTGAAAAAAAAAAAAAAAAAAAAAAGGGGTTTATCTGGATATTATCTACTTATCACAGTCTTTAGTAGAAATACAATTATACTCTTCATATCTATCACAGGGAAAAATAACTCAGTCTATGTAGTTCAAACCAAATCAGGATTGAAGTGGTTTATCGATTTTCTAATGACTTGCATTGATTTGGGATCAATATCAGTCATATCAATAATATGTACATATCTTAACAGTAGACATTTGTAAAATGTTACTAGACACCTACCCACTGAACGCCTTCTACAGTTAATCTGAAGAGGGTGCAGCCCAACATGCCATACCTGGAGAAACAAGGTAGGACCCACGAGGTCCCACAGGCACAGCCTAGGTCTTAATCCCAATCCATTACACCCTGTTCTGACTCACTGTGCCTCGCAGGGGAAATTCCCTACCTGGCCTTCACCGAGGGCACAGTATGAGTAGGGTGACGACTTACAGTGTTGAGTCAGGTTTTGACCACTGTCATTTCCACTTCAAGGAAAATTTCCTGCTTTATGGATACTTTAAAAATTAACTAAAGTGCAGGGTGGCAAATATCGGAATGTTATGTTTGAACCAGAGAGAAATTAACATATTGTTGATCATTAATGCCACAGATTTCATTTTAATATCTCAGCATAAAGAGACACTATTGAAGTCCTGTGCCAGCAAAGGTGCTGAATCACATTACTTCCTAGGGACGTAGGATTGCAGGAAAGTTTCTTGTTGCTCTAGGTTTTTTATGTAGATCTATCCTGTACATGATTTTTATAGCTTTCTGTACACAAATAAAGTCCACTGATTTGGCTACAGCATCATTATAATTGTGAATGAAAATAAAACACATGAATACAGAAAGAAGTGAGAAACAGTAATAGTCATCAGTAATATTCCATATAGGTATTCTCTCCAATTCTCATATGATACATAGAAAACTTTCTCCTCATCATGGAAATCTACTGCTTGAGTTTTCTCAATTCTTTGCAGATCACACCTGTCAAAGTCACTTGGAAAGCACAGCAGATTTCAACACATTCAAGATAATCTAAAAGTTGTCAGTTATTGAGTAGTTATGCTGACAAGTGGAAAAACAGTCTGATTAGCACTTGATGCAAAATCATTCCCTGCATCCTATCAATTAGCATTTATGCTGCTGTCACTGACTCTTGCATATATTTTGTTTGACACTGAATATTGAATATGAACAATCCATTTTTTTACTCCTCTTAAAACTTAGTAGGGAGACTTAGGTTATCTGGGTGACTCAAACCATTTTTTGACAATTTTTTCATGACATCTCATGATACACTTTCTTTAAAAGAAAATTTAAAAGAAAATTTATGCTTAAAACCAAATCATTTTCTATTCCTGTTTGGAAATGTTCTCATCAATTAACATTTGTTAATGTTTTGAAGGAAAAATTATAGAATCATAGAATCAGAATGGTAGGGGTTTGAAGGGACCTTTAGATATCATCTAGTCAAACCCCCTTGCAGAAGCAGGTTCACCTAGATCAGGTGGCATAGGAACATGTCCAGGCAGGTCTTGAAGACCTCCAAGAAACGAGACTCCACAACACCTCTGGGCAGCCTGTTCCACTGCTCCTTCACCCTGAAGGTGAAACAGTTTTTTCTTATATTTAAGCAGAACTTTTTGTGCTCCAGCTTCATCCCATTACCCTTTGTCCTGTTGCTAGATACTATAGAACAAAGGGATGCGCCAACCTCCTGATACTCACCCTTTAGATATTTGTAAATGTTAATAAGATCTCCCCTCAGTCTCCTCTTCTCTAGAATAAACAGCCCCAGTTCCTGCAGCCTTTCCTCATATGAAAGATGTTCCAATGCCCTGATTATCTTGGTGGCCCTGCACTGGACTCTCTCCAGCAGTTCTCTGTCCCTCTTGAGCTGAGAAGTCCAGAACTGGACACAGTACTCCAGATGAGGCCTCACGGGGGCAGAGTAGAGGGGGAGAAGAACCTCCCTTGGATAATTGTTAGAACGAAACAAAACTTGTCACATTTTTCTCTATTTTTGCTCAGGAAAGCAATTACATCAGTGTGCCCAGGTATGTGGTGTATTTGTGTGTTTCTCTTTGCAGAATGCAAGATTCAACTTTTCCTTATTAGAGGAAAATTAGCACTCAGAACTGAGATCGCTAAATTGTTTTGAAAATCTTGAATTTCAAGAAGATAATTTGGTCACGATTTAAAATACAATCCATCAAAAACAAAGCAGGATATCACATGTATAATCATATGTACCAAACTATTATCATTTTTATTTATGTACTACATTGTTACTTCATTCTGGATATGTCCATAGAAGCCAATAAAATACTTAAATATTTATCAGGTTAAACAAGGAAATAAAAAGTATAACTTGCAACTAGGTTCAGTACTGTAATGAGTGCCAAGTAGGGCAGGAATATCTCAAGAGCACAAATGGGGAGAGAGCTGATACATGCTGGTTAGTAATAATTTTTATTCTGTTTTTTTAATTAAGAAATTATCCCTTTAACTGTATTGATTCTGAATTATGTAGATTGAATAATTATGAGGTTCACTTAGTTCATAAAATTGCCAATGCCAGAGGGTAAGTAAACTAAGACCTGAAAGAGTTGTGAGTCCTGAGTGCCACAATTCTCTCTGCTTGCATGGCTCTGCCCCTCTGAAACTCAAGCACTGGAGTCAACACCCAGATTCACTCCAGTCAATGAGAGGAAGACCTGGCTAAGAAAACACATGTTAAATCATGTCTCTCCCTGGGACAGATGGCAATAAAAAATATGAAGTACAAGAGAAAAGAGTACCTAAATCTGTCATATCTCTGAGTAAAAGCATATTAATGAGAGATCAGATGCTTTCACAAGGTATATAAACAAGCAGGTATTTGGGTACAAACATGTACCTACTGTAGAAACCCTACTTGTCTGCCCTCCCTAGAGATGCCCCAACACAGAAGTCCGTGCTCTCATCACTAGTCCACAGAGGCTACTTTGAGGCCCCTGAGCAACAAGAATACAAGACTCGGAGACCAGAAGTAAAAAAGACAAACAAACCAGATTATTGTGCCTCTATTTACCACTAGTAAAAGTTCTTACCTTAGGTCTAAGTCTTGTGTCCATCCTCACAATGCTCATTCTTTTCCTTTTAAAGACTTCTAAAATACAGCACGTGTAGGATTCCCATAGCACTATCCTCTTCTTCTCAGCTTCTGGATGACTCTTCCATCCCAGACTCTGGAGGTAGATGGCTATAAATTAAATATTTCCAATTCACATCCCTCATTACACTTAGATCTCAATTCCTGGACATGAACCAACCTTCAGAGGAGAAGAGCCCTTCGGGTCAGCTACATGAAGGTAAAACAGCTGATATCTTCATGTTCACCCAGCTAGATATTTGCAGCTAAACCAAAGGAGACCCCAAAGATTGATTTCATTGTTTAAGTAAGCACTGCTTTTACCCTAGTGTTTAAATAAAGCAGAAGTTTGCACTGGACTTGTAAACACCAAAACCAACCAGCACTCATAACTAGAGAGGTTTTTTTCCTTACTTACCATTCTTTCATCTCATTTTTGCCCCAAACAGAGACAGCGCGCTACATCTCCAAATCCCACTTGTCAATTATCATCTGATACAGCAGCCACAACATGTAATAAAATAGTTGTGTACTGTATCTTAAAGTCTGACAACAACCAAGCATACCACTGGAAACACAAGTGCCTATGAGGAAATATTTTCCTCACTTGCAAACATTCACAAGTCCAAGTCCCATCAGATTCTAAAAGGACAGGATTTGATTGTTTCTCATTCCTGTTCTGTCTTTGTAACTGGATTTTAGTAGTCTTCCTATGACTGGTTCCCTTTTACCTCTAGTAATTTATTAATTTTGGCAACTCCAATACAGAGAATAAACAAAGAAACATTTAAGTGGTTTGGATTTTTGTTTTTTTCCCCCAGCATACTTGACAAAAAGACCTCACACTAATGCACAAGAGGTGGCATAAGGCCTAAAAGCCATTATGAGCTAACCACACATCACCAAGGTGATATAACTAATCAGATAATTTTTAAAATATCTCAGGGACCAAGATAATCATTCCACTGACAAGCAAATTTAAATTAAGTACAATCATCCAGATTTTAAATTTTCCTTTGTACTTCTTCATCTTGGTCTGTTGCTACACATCTGCATTAGTACATTTTTTATATACATCAGTTAAAGGGCACATTTCAGTCTATCAGTAAACTTTCTTGTTTTTTAAGCATTACAATAAGCAACAGGGATTTTTTCCTATATTAAAAGGCAGAATAATTAGCATTGTAAAGCACAAATGCATTAATGCTTTTTTCCCTGTATTAATACATGTCAATCTCAAAAAAAAAAAAGAATAGAGAATAGGTCATCATTGTAAATTGTTTTAACAAATTGCTTTAATATCTTATGAAAGTAAATGAAAGTTGTAATTTCTCTTTGAAGTGCTGGAAATGTTCACAACATCGTGAATGACGTAAGCTATTAACATCTGTAATGTGTGATCTACCGAACTGGCATATGGATGAATACAGGTCACATTAAAATTTAAATGAAAGCCATGAATTTTTGATCTAAAACTACTGTTTCCCATTTTTGTAAGCCACACTGTTTCAATAAATGCTGTACTGTTTTTCTCAAAGCTGATAGGATTAAATATAAGGCATACATAAAATAGCACACAAGTAACAAAAGATACAATGGTCACTTCCAAGATATAAAATCGTAGCCTAACAATAATAGGTACAGGATGACTTTTATTTTTTACTGAGATTTTCTGAAGAGTGAGGAGGGGTGATTCCAGGTCTTGGTCTGACTGTACAGGTTGGAATTATCTGGATATTTTCTATATGCATACTGGTAAAACATGGTGCCTAGTAACAAGGGAGAAACTTTAGTGGGCTTTTATTTTTCCTCAATAATGAGTCTGTAATTTCAAATGCTGTGTTCAAAGCCATGGTATTTTTCAGAGAAGTGTCATTACTTATGATTTTACATGTTGGGTGTCAGTGCTCTTAGGTGTAGTTCAGCAGCAAACACGAACTACAGAGCATTTTTGCTGTATTCAGAGGATGGTTGTTTCTATTCAGGTTGATGGCTTCATTCATATTGTTTTTTCTATATTGTATTCACGCCATGTTTCTCACAGGGTATTCAGGTATTACACATAAATCAATCAAAGGGTACTGGCTACTAAATCTGTAGCAAAAATCACTGAAGCAGGCCATGTTTCAATGCATCCACTAAGGCTGCCATCCATTCTTTGCACAGTGTGTGTTGTGATGCCATTGTCTAGAAACTGTTCCCTCTCTTTCCTTGGGGAACAGAGACAAGCATATCAAGGAGCAATCTCAAATTGCCAGCAGTCTTACTATTTGTAGGTCCAGCCAAGGGTGAAATTGATGTGGGTGAAGCTGACAAGGATATTTTTGGTAATATATTTGGCTTGGAAGTGTTACACATGGGTTTTACTCTTGCAAGTACATGATGGGATCTTATGGAGAAATGTTCATGGTATTTAGTTTATGGAGAAAGTATCCTGCATTTTGAAGGGCTGAAGACTCACAAACATCCTGGTTGTTATTAATTAGAGAGTCTCAGATGATTTCTAGGAGCGTAATAGCTTTGCAGTTTAAGTGGCATGAATATGACAGATCTGTTATGGTTCCTCCGTCCATCAGTCTTAGTGAAAAGGTAAAGGTTCCTAAAATGATAGATGCTAAATTAGATTGGTTTGTATTTTTCTGAACATTTTAATGAGGGATTTGTTGTTATGGTTCATTAATTTTTAAGACCATACGAAATCATTCAAGTTACACCTGCCACAATCCTTGATACCCCAACAGTTTTCATTAACAAATACTTGTGAGCCATTGAAATTCCACCATTCTTCAGAAATTAATGAAAATAGAATAGCAGAAAAATAATTTAAAAAATTATGCTCAACTGTTTTCTATTGGCCTGTGAAAGTGTAAATCAAAATTATTGGTTATATACAAGTTTAGTAGTAGAAACAACAGTAAATAAACTTCATCACTGTGTTGTGCTGTTCTGAGCTTGTTTAGTAGAACATAGATAATTATGGAAATGGACTGGACATCTTTCAGTTTATAGATATCTGCCTTTTGCTTACACAGAAGGACAAAATGTGATCCTAAATTACAAATTTCTGACTATCAGTTTCAGAAAATATAACAATTTTCCATTTATGCAGTGTATGGAATAGGCATTAAAACACAGCATAGCTCAACAAATGAATCAGATTCAACTTAAACAGGATCTACATTTGTATCAAATACTGTAAATTAAAGGAATTGTATATTTGATTAACAGGCCTCACAAATGAAAGGTGAAATTATGTACTTAGCTTATTAGTAAATTAATTTTAATGTAGAGGGTTATTTTGTATTTTATACGTTCAATATATTCTTCTCATGCAAATACACTTTTTATTATGAGCACATTTATAGCCCATAGTTTCAGGTCAAACCTTTGCAATTTGCAAAGGGTCAAGCCTTCATATTGCAAGCTGTCAGCAGGAATAATGCTTACACATTGCAAAGCAACTTTCATGTGAGAGCTGGTGAAGGCAGATGCCACTCACCACTCTAGGATGAAAACACACCAGTTTACAAATGGATTGGATATTCTGTTTCACAAATGCTTTCACCTGAATTTTAAGAATTATTTTTTAAGATAAACAAATATTGTCATGTTTTCTTCTAAGACATGTTTTTTAATAATTTATGTGCGTATTTATATCACCAATCTTTAAAAAAATAATATGTTGCGTTTTCCAGAATTCATGTGGTAATACATTTTAGAGAATTTTTGCATACTTGAAATGAATAAAAGATGTGAAGGCAAATTAATGTCATATCTCACCAAAACAACAAAAAACAAAACTATAAAGTGAACAGCAGGAACTCTGCTGTAAACAGATAAGGATAAATCATGTTCAATAAAAGTGTAAATTGCCAAAGTAACGTGTTGAACATTTTGTAGAGATCTTAGTAAACAAAACCAAAACTTAAATATGAACTTAATTTTCCTGATATCTTCACTAATATCCTGAGGTTTCCTTAACCCTTCCACTTCCATAATTTTTGGTTTCTGATGCATATCCCTTGTAGTGACAGTATAAGAGAAAGAAGCCAATGCCTGCAGTGACCAGTGATGAAATGTGATATATTTGAATAAATCTCAAAGGATGATAAATGAGACAAAATGCTGTAATCACTGATTTGGCTTTCTATATCAGGAGAAAAGAGAGATAAGCTATTACTAGAAGCCTTGGCAGTATTCATTAGCTTTCATGCCTCTCCATTTTGATGCCACCTAAGAATGATTCAGAATGAGTCAAGATGGCTGAAATCTAAAAGGGATTTTGCACATGCTTATTTTACCTGTTCTGTTTAACCTAGGATTCAGTGGGAAGATTAGGAGCCTGCATATGCTGAATAAAGAGTTTAGAGCCTGAAACACAATACTTATTTGAAAAGAAAAGACATTATAGAAACTTTAGAACAAGTTTACTTACACACACTAATCCTGAAAGTATTTCCCCAGATGTTGGAATATCTCTACTCATGATTCAATTAGTCCATTCATTGAATGTAAAGTCCTCCAAAAGTCAAATGTTCGTCTCAGTTATCATCAAAGTTTCTAGGTTGGCTAGTAGAGGGTACTAACATGTACAGTCCAGTTTCCTGAAAACAGCAGAGCTGAGTGAGGAACTGTGTGATAGATGATCACCCTCGCTGCCACCCTAGCAGTCTCAACCACTCCTGCACAGTTTCACTGCTGCCAGCTTGCAACTGCAAACCTATAACTAGATCTGCAAGTAGGCAGGCGTACTCAGTGTTGCCTAAGAAGGAGTAATCCATTTTAGGGGAATAGCTTGTTTTGGGGTTTTCTTTCAGGGTTGGGAGTTTTTTGTGTTTACTTTAAATCTTCTATTTTTTCTCAGACGTGTTTCAGAAGTGTCACATAGCAAAATACTCTTTTGCTCTTGGCTTGGTACAAGTGCCCTGGTCCATAAATATAAACTCTAGTGCAGATGCCACAGAATCAGGCTTACAGCTTAACAGAATTGTCTGTTAAATCATCTGATTAATTGTTGTTGGAAGCATCAGGCTATCAAATAGCATATATTACTCTTTTCCTTAACTTCACATCAAATCTGAGCATATCCATTCATTCTTTGTTTTGAGTAACTTGTAAGGATAGAAAGTAATAGGAAATCGCTACAGTGTAAGCTCAAGTACGTCTTCATAATGGTAACTAGCACTATAGAATGGGCAATGTAATGAACATTATACATTGCCTAAAAGCAAAGGTAACTCTAGTTACATGGGACTCAGTTCAGTTCTAAAAGTAGAAAATAAAACTGTAATCTGAAAAAAGGTTGGAATGAATTTTGAAACTTCCAACTATGATGTAGTGGTTTTGGCCTGGGCCAGGTTTTTCAGTAGCAGGGGGGCTAAAGGAGTGGCTTCTTTAAATGAAAAGAGTTGCCAGAAGCTTCCCATGTAGCTGACAGGGTTAGGGCCAGTAAGTTTTAAGTTGGACCCTGTACCTGACCCAGGCCTGGACAATTAGTGGTAGAGGTAACACCTCTGTGAATAACATATTTGAGCAAAAGAAGTTGTTGCGCAGTTGCAGAACTGCAGCAGCAACAGGGAGAGAGAATGTGAAAACATCTGCGCAGACACCAAGGTCAGTGAAGAAGGAGGGGGAGGAGAGTGCCTAGGCACCGAGAAGAAGGCTCCCCTGCGATATGTGGTGAGGACCATGGTGAAGCAGGTTGTCCCCCTGCAGTCCATGGAGGACCACCGGGAAGCAGAGATCCACTGGCAGCCCATGGGGGAAGTGCTCACGCCGGAGTGGGTGGATGCCTGAGGGAGGCCGTGACTCCGTAAGAAGTTCATCCTGGAGCAAGTTCCTGGCAAGACCTGGGAGTCCGTGGGGGAGGTGCCCACGCCGGAGCAGGTTTGCTGTCAGGACTTGTGATCCCGTGAGGGGACCCAGGCTGGAGCAGCCTGTCCCTGAAGGACTGTCTCTCCCGGTGGATGACCCACGCTGGGCAGTGTGTGAGGAGCTGCCCCGTGGGAGGGCCCATGCCGGAGCAGTTCGTGAGGAGCTGCGGCCCATGGGAAGGACCCACGCTGGAGAAGTTCATGAGGGACTGTCTCCCGTGGGGAGGGACCCCACAGTGTAGCAGTGGGAAGTGTGAGGAGGCCTCCCCCTGAGAAGCAGCAGCGGCAAAGTCCATCTGTAATGAACTGACTGCAACCCCCATTCCTCATCCCCTGCGCCGCTGGGGGGGAAGGAAAGGGAGTCCCGGGAAGTGGAGGGGTGGGGGGAGGTGTTTTAAGACGGTTTTATTTCTCATCTCCCTGCTTTTATTGTTTCTTTAATAAATCAAACCTTTTTCTCCCTAAGTTTTGCCCATGACATTAATTACCAAGTGATCTCTCCGTCCTTATCTCAACTCACAATCAGTTTGTTATATTCCAATCTCTCTCTCCTGTCCAGCTTAGGAGGGGGAGTAATATTATGACTGGGTGGATATTGGGCTAAACCATCACATATGGCCATTAATAAAATAGAACAATGCTATCAATAATATGACTAGTCCCAAACATTCTGTACAGCCAAGCAATTAAAACATTTTTTTATACATGTAAATAAATTAAAATTATCTTCTTCATCTCTCTATCAACTGGAGGCAGTTTCTGTAATGCAGACATGAAATGAAAACAGTCCATAAATTATAACGCATTATATCTACAATGGTAAAATAAAGAAAGTCATGTGAAGGCAGCAGTATTACATTTCATCTTAGCCTCTTGGGGTCTCTGTCGCGTGCAAAATTATCACCTTAATGTTTGTAGAGTAATCCACTTTAAATATGTACTAGTCAAAAGCCCAAACTTATGCTGGTAATGCAGCTTATTTATGATCTGGAACACAACTATTTGTGCAAGCTTATAAGACATGTGAAGAAGTTGAATGATATAAAAGATAACTTTCTTCTGGATACCTTTGAAAAACTAGTCATTTTAATTCTGAAGACTAAGACACTCAGAAAAGACAGTCTAAAATGTAAAGGTTCAAATATTATATAATTTCCTCAATAAATAACCTCAGGTCAATAGGAAGTGCTGGCTGCTCAATGGTCTTTTCCAAAGCAAAACTGTATGTTTAGGAAATGCCTAGACATGGACATACAAACAAAACTCTGTAGTTTTAAGTTTGGTAATTATTTTCAATGTTAATTTTTTTTTTTTTGCTTTCATTTTGTTTTAGAAGACTGATGTATCTTTGAGACACTACTATATTTTTTTAAATAATTATATGCTAATAAACATATATATTGTGCATATATCACATATACATGATATATATATATATCATGTATGTGTATGTATGTTTTTAAACCACTGGCTCCATCTCCAAGTTATTTCTTTTTCTTCAGCAAGATCGTGTTACTGATATTATGACTTCCCCTTTTCCTCTCTGTAATAGACATATGAGTGACCAAGTTGTTCAGAAAGATGTTACACTTTCATTTAAATTGAAATGGAGCCTGAAGTGGTAAGAGCTTAAGTGCCTTCTGAACAAACGAATGTGAACTCAACAGTGCACATGAAGTATTTCAACTAGAAATATGCTACTAATTAGCAACAATTTTGTCTGTCTTGGAAAAAAAGGAGGAAAAAAATCAGTCTAGATACAACCTGAAGGTGTTGGATTGGATTTTTCTTCATATTAGCATTAAAACTCATTGGAAAAATATCCTGGAAACAATTATACAGACAGTGACCTGATGCACTTATTGTTATTAATGTAAGAGTTTAATGTATGGAAACCTGAAAGTCATGGCAAATTTTTATTTGAAATGAAGTGAAGAAACAGAAGAAAAAAAAATAAAAGGAGGAGATTACTAGTTCTTTAGAAACATTTGAAGATATGCTCTGCCTGGGTCATCAATCATTTGAGTAATAGTTGTGCAATGTGGTATATTGTTAATGAAATGATAATAGTTTGCTACTTTGCCCTGTGGGTATCCGTACTCTGGGACTAATACAATATTGATCTGAGGAGGCAGTAATGCAATTGGTTACACGGATTTCCTCTGAAAGTAATTTCTGGGAAGTCCAGCAATTATAAGCAATTCTTATGCAATTATAATAATTACTTAGGGGTCCTTTTACTCCAAGGACATTTATAAACATTTTTTACTCCTAATTGTGACAGGAACAGTTCTAATCACTATAGGGAAAATGTCTTCAGCACATCTGTGTTCCCCTAATTGACTTACTAGCATTGTAGATACACAGGAGGGTAGAAATAAAGGTTCTCACATTCAGTCTTACCTTCTTGGAAAGACAAAAGTCATGTGAGTTCCTCTTATTTTTTAAGCACCAGTCCCTCAAATCTCTGCATGGTTTATGATTGCATTGTCTAAGTATGCAAAATTTATTTCTGTACACATATTGTCCCAAACTTGGCAATACCATGATCTTTGTGACCTTTAATGAAACACTTGGATTCAGCACACCCCAGCCTATATCACTTCTAAGACATATGTGGATATATTAATTCAGAGATTGTGTTCTCACAAACCACACATCATCTAGCCAAAGATCTACTGTTTGGATTACTCACCTGAAAAGCAGAAGACCTAAGCCATACCTGTGACTAAAGTTGGACTTGAAACCTGTGTCTTTTTGTGAGGAAGTTCACTTAATCAGTTTACAATTATATGGATTGGGAGAAAATGTCTTAATGTCCTCTATTAATGACAAGAAAATCAAATTTAAATTCCCTGAATATAAGCCCCAGCAGTAAGATAAAGGAAAACGTTTCTCATTTCCATGCCAGAATAGAAAATGCATAACCATCATCTTTTTTACTAATATTTTAGTTTTCCCCTTTGCTACTGAGCCTTCTTGAAGAGAATGTTAGCATCATCAGTTGTAGCTAACTCCCCTTTTGTAAGAAAGTAAAGTTCTCCAGAGCAAGGAGCCAAGGGCATTGAAAATAGACTATTTTACAAACATTATCTGAAAAACTGAAAACCTGTGTTACAAATCTGAGATTTTTCTGGGGATTAGGGTAATTTTCCTAAAACCAGCCTTACATGAAGGAGAATGCTGAGTAGTTGCATTTTCCACCCAAGATTGTACAAGTGCTCCCAATCTCTTTCCAGGTAATGAGAACAAATCTTAAGGCACAGCTCTAACGTAATATCTTCTCAGAATTAGATCTTCCTGCATGCTGTCTCTCAGACAGGTGATGTTATTCTGCTGTTATAAGGTTGGCTTGCTTAATATTATTATTATTCAAATGATTCTCCTTTCGGTTCCATATAAGTACACACTGACAAGATCTCCTGCAGCATTGTGAACTCAAATTGGAAGTTTACATGGGTCATAAGACGTGTTTTGCATCTGCGTCACTTAGTATTTGTCACCCATTTCCATGTTGCATATTGATCAATCTCTTTTCACCATGAAGCTAAGGAAATATAAAATCACCAGGCTTCAAGAATAAATTGCAAAGTTGTGATATTTTTCTTCCGTCAGCTTCAGCTTCTGAGCAAATCAGAAAGCTTTTGATTCCGAAGACCAGTTTCTGAAATTATATAGAATTTTATACAACAATATTCTTTGAATCCAGAGAGACTTAGAAGATGCCACTGCTGAACTAAGATGATTGTTGCTAGTAGGCTCATCTAATCTAAAACATTCTATACCAATTGCCTTTCTTGACTATGCCTGACCCTGTGGTTCAGCTTTACAGTGTTACATTCTTCCTGTGTTAAGTGGAAAAGCTACTTAGTAAGGAAATGTGTTTCCTAAATATAATCATAAATAAGCTTTAGATCAAAGAAGAAACTCACTTTTTAAAGTAAATTAACATAAACTATTAATGAATGTAGATGAGAAGTGCTCACAAAAGCAAGATCAAGGAAGAGCTCTTTTGACTCTTAACATCCGTGGGCAGGTACCTGAAAGACAAGTTATTTTTCCTGTTGAATTGCCTCTATAAATTAGAAAATTGTAAAATCAGATGCTCTCCTTGTCATGTTGAAAGACAAAGAATATTCACTTTTGAACAGATTTCCTTAGGTTTGCTGTAAAAATATACTTTGGTTTCTTTTGTCCTTTAGATGCCAGCTCCACATGTTTTTATTTATATTGTACAAAAGCCATGGAAAATGAGAACTTTTAAAAAAAAAACAAAAAAAACCACATGGATTTCTAGCTGCATGCTATTAATATCAAAACACTTTTTTTTTAAATTATTGAGATAGTGGGTAACTGTTAGACTAAAACTCTTTAGCAGAGTATCTGAATTGTACTTACACTGGTACAGAAATATGTTAGGGAAAATAGGGAGAACAGTTGCCATCAGTCTTACCTATGTCTTCTCAAACAACAGGATGCCTATCTTAGTGTTTCTCACTCTTATTTGATGAGATCTTTCAACATTTACATAACTTGAAACATTTCAATGGTACAATTCAAAGCCAAAGATACTACTGTATTTAAAACTAAGCAGATGATGAAGCACCTGGCTAAAATAAGGCCAGAAGCACTAATCACTGGAATTTGATCTGATTTATAAAGATATATTTTTTAAATGATAGAAACAATTCTAGCTTATTTACTATCTTGGTAGACAGGAAAGAACTGCTTTTTCCTTACCACTTCCATATAAAAAAAATCAAACTACTAGTCATTTTCCATTTTTTTGTGTAAATAAGAGGCTGTGTGGATGCATTTGCAAAGCAGTGAATTATCTATCACCCATTTAATGTGGAAATGTTTCTACAAGTGTGGACACATGCAAACTCACCTAAATTTCTGTACACAGCAAATTGGAAGATATAAACACTGATTTGCCAACACAGATAGGAACTTCCAAAAAGTATGTGTTAAAATGTGTCTCCTTCAATAATAACACATTGAATAATATTACATTTTTTTTTTTGCAATTGTATTTCTCCATTCTTGTACAACTTTAATTTCAAGTATTGATTTCATTAGGAGAACAAGCAGTAGGGTTAAATCAGATGCAACTGTAAATTTCACCAATGTATGTTGATATGTTTGCACAGAAATGGAATCTTTCTGCTCAGAGGTGATTTTATGACAATTTATCCAGTAAAAGCTAGGTCTTTTCCTGTCACCCTAGGAGTTTATCTTTGTCTGGTATATCTACAAGAAACAGAGGGAATAGGCACAATTGTAAAGAAACAATCCTAAGCAAAATTATGGTACCAGTCACCAGAAGATGGGACTAAAAGATACTCAGAAATATCACAAATACCACATTATGGGAAAAAATTTGATGTGTTTAACTTTTCCTAGCAGACTACAGTCTTCCACTTTCCATGAGATTAAATATGCCTGGAGTCTGGGTGTTTTGTAATGATATAAAACTGCAGTTGTCCTTACTTCTCTCTATACTTCACTGTATTACAACTAGAATATTTATTTGTGTGGAAAGGTGACCCTTGCCTTGTTTCTGCTTTTGAAGGATACTAAAACTATAACAGCATGATATTTTGTGGGAAGTAGTAGGAATGTATATATGAGAAAAGAGTATTATCTGCAGACACACTGAACTAGTAAAGATTAAGTTATAAGGTCTATCAAATCTCATGGCTAAGGGCACTGACTATTATTATTGTGCAGCTATGTAGATCCATAAATGTTCCCTATGCTTCAAGGCATTTGCAGATATTCCTACTGAAAAAGGTTACCACACTAAAAGAATGATCACCATCAGAGGCAGGACACATTTCCAGCATGCTGCATATAGGGGAGAGGAGGCAGTTTGAATAGATTATTAACTTATTTCACCTTCCTAAGAAACACTGGGCTTTAGTTCCTCTTGAAGTAAGGATACACAATCAGGTGACACATTGCTCTTTACTGGCATTTAAAACATTTCATTTATGAAATGGGAAAAACTGTTAGGGAGGACAGAAAGAAGTTATTACCTTTTTTTTGTTTATACAGTCAGGGAAAGAGAGGTAAATGCTACCTTATCAAACAGCATCTGAGCTCCCTGTTGTGGAGTACAGGAAATCTTTTCTCCATACTGCTTTACTAGTTTTCCAACTCTGCATGCAGTACCCTTTCCTGTGACCTGGGTACTTCTTCATCACTGACACCCTCCTACAGCAATGACAGCTGCTTAAGATTGCTTTGAGATACATGTTTTGTAAACTGTAATTCTCTGCCTGAAATCCTTAACCTGGGCTTATCTCTTGCTCTCCATCAAGGAGGCTGGAAATGCTAGCCGAATGTGAACTCATACATTTGAAAACTCTAGGACATAATATTTTAACCTTGTGACTGATCTCTGAGGAATTAATGATAACTGGTATTTAAATTGATCTCTGGTTTTGGTTTCATTGTGGTTTTTTAGATGGTAAGGCATTAAGAACTATTTTGACAATGTAACTTTTTTTTATACACCTAAAATATTTTTTTGAGAAAACATGGGAAAATGGTTTCTTGTATCTTGGCCAGGTCTAATATGAATATTAGATTTGCAGGAAATGGATTTAAAGCTACATACTTCAGACTCAGCAGTTGCCATATGGAGTCCTTGAAAAGGTGTGGTTTCTATGCTAGATACCCAGGAGATTTTTCCATCTGCTCCTTGCAAAGAGCTTTTTAGTCTTAAGATAAAGGAGTGCCTAATCTTTTCAGTTATTCAGAGTCAGTTCTATCCTTAGAAAAATTAACACTAATAATAATTTAAAAAAACTTCACAGCAAACTTCATTGAAACTAGCATTTGAAATAATGACACAGAAAAACAAAACTTACAATCAATTACAAGGATCCTGCTTAGTTGCTTCAGCATCTCTCAGTTTGTAAAATTGGTTAGTTACCTTTTGTAACTGGTGCTGAGCAATTCTTAGAGCTGCATCTTTCTTGCTGGCTTGTTCAGAAAGACAATTGGGATTGCCAAAAGCAAATGCCTTGGGCAACTGTCTCATCTCTACCCAAGAAGGTAAAGGGACCTAGCACAGTCTACCACGACCATATAGACACTTGTGATGATGCAGCAGAAAATCATGTACAGGCAATTACATTCTTTTCTCCCTTGTTCCTGTCAAAGCTGCTTAATTTCTGACAAGATATATGGAGTTTGATGTCCACAATCCTCCCTTCATTTAGCAATTGGAAGACATACAAGTTGACTTTTTTGTGTCATATTGTGAGATGCTAATGTATGCTATATTTATAAATACTCTTTGTTGGGTTTTTTTTGCCTTGAGCATCATAGAAAGAGGAAACAGCACGTAAAATGGCGTGTGTCCTAAACCTGTGAACTCTGAGGAAACTTTAACTTTCCTGGCAAAATCTATGCTTATTACTGAGTTTCAGTAACTAGAGGAATTTCAATCTTACATTGCCCCTTTTCCAGGCATTGTTCCCAGTGTGACACTGCAGGTGTTTGAAGAGATACATCAGAATTCTGGGTCAGAGGCCAAACTTCTCTTGAAAGTTGGACCCAATAGCAAGTTATGGAAGCCTTTCTTCAAAGCTCATGAGAATCAAAATAAAGCCCACAAGCAAGCTTAATTAAACTGTTAAGCTTCTATTCACATGACTGAGTGCAACTGCAGGATATTGCTCTTGGCTTTTTTTTTTTCAGCTCTCCATATTTCTCTTTTTATAAACACAGTGCCATGGGGTTATTTCTTATTTTGTTTGGAGATGCAGTGATGTGAAGCAAGTTCTCAGTCTGATCAAAAATTGCTTCTAGTTATCCAGATCTCAGTGGTATACACTTCATTGCTTATCTTTTTTCCCCTGGCTGATGATTCTCTTAAAAGTAAATGAATAGCTGTAGCCATGTCAATGGTTTTTTTTTTTCTTGTTTTTCCCTGTTTACTTTTTTTATTGTTATATAATTTAGGAAAAAAAAGACATGAGCAGCAACATTAAAAAAAGCAACCTCAAACCACAAACACTCAGGAACACACACACAGACTAGTGTCTGATGTTTGACAAGTAAGGAAAACTTGGTTTGTTGAGTGTATTTTTTAGATAATATTTCAAGCAATTAATTCCTAGCGAGTCCTATCATAGTTGGAAACTACATCACCTTCTTTTATTAATGCTTAAGTAAGACATTTCCTTCATAAGAAGTACTTGCTCCAGATCTGAAGTACAGGAGTTATAAATGCAGCTTTATCAGCATGTTGAAGATGTAGCAAGAGATCATATAATAAAGCTACTCTCCCTCAGGCCATCTATTATTGAAGTCAGTGTTATAAAGCATTTATAAAACTACATTAGTACTACATAAGACACTGTAAGAAGGAATGAAACTCAGTCATATAATAAACTTATTTGATAATTAAAAAAGACCTCCATCCAAGCTTCATGGTTATTAAAAACCTTGATGAAAACAATTACTCTTTTAAGACATGATAGATTATCTATAATTCTTTCTCAGTTTGTCATTCTGCTATACCAGTAGCCAGCAACTCTACCAGTTAAACTTGACACAGGACAACCATCACTGCCAATGTCCTATTAAAAGTACAATAAACAATTAAGTAATTATGGCAAATATCCTCTGCCACCATGAATTCATTCTTTCTCCCCTTCAATCTGCAGATCTCACAGGTCAGTGTCAAAATTGTTTTCCAAATATCTTCCCAAGTGCACCATAACCAGCCTAGCAAAGTCTAGATATGCACAATTTTGTGGCTCTTTGAAGACAGAACTAAATATATTTTCTTTTCAAGACTGCAAACACCTACACAGAATTTCACAGCTTGCATGTGTCTCAAAGCTGGAAGTCAATTAAGAGAAAGCTTAAACCAGAGTTTCTATCTCTGGTCCACTTCAGAGTCTGGGACTACTTCAACACTAAAGACAAGGTCCAAACTCCAAACTCTGATATGCAGCAGCTAACTTGAAGGATTAGACCACCTTTAAGAAATGGTGTGAGCTCCAGCAGGAAAGCTGAAATGCCAAGACCTAATTCTAAAATACATCTTTTTACCTTATGCTGCATAGGTGTCTAAATTGTCGACTTTCCACTGCTAAGCTCAGGGCCAGGGTGAGAATTGAGAATGCATAACAAAATTATGTAAAAAGCATACAGAAATGTACAGAGAAAAGCAAGTAAGTTTTGATCTCAGGGTTTCCTGGTACTCAGACAAGTTTATTTGTTAAATCACAGCAATAACCGAATAAAGCAAAAGCTTGTGTGTGTCTAGGGAAAGGGAGCTGGACAGATTCTCATTATGCATCTTCTCTATCTCCTTTCTTTGAGGAATGCATTCAAAGGGACATCCTGGATTCATCTCAGATCATTCAACAGCAAAAGTAACATCTATGCATGAAGAAGCCTGAATTCTCTGACAGATTAATGTACTATTTCCATCTGAATAAGGGTGTGTATCCTCAAAAGCAACAATTGACTTTTCACCAGGTTGTAATCACACCAGAATGCAGTTTGTCCCTCAAATTTTAAATGCAGAGCTGTATTATTTTTTTTTCCTCTGAAAGTCAGAATGTGTGCTTCATTGCTGAGACAAAGAGCAGCCTCAGGTTTAGTAAAGCAGCCTTACACCTGTAAGTACCAAGAAGTAAAGACAGAACAGATGTTTACTGAACTTAAAAGTCTGCCAAATCTTCTCTCTCATCCTGACACATAGAGTTTAGTGATACTGGGGGTGTTTTAAACATAAATAAACTTATTTCTACAAATCAGTAGGGATAATCCACACATGTAGCTCCTTTTCATATATTAAAAAAAAAAAAAAGTTTAACTCAAATATTTAAGCCTGTAACCTTTAAACTTCCTTTCTTGACATGAAAGAAAGTAATATGCAGCATGGGGATATTTGGCATGAAATGAAAATGTCCACAGATTTAATTAAAATGTAAGTTATTGTTAGCAAGAAAGGTCATGCTAAGAAAATGTAATTTCAGGAGTATATTAGCAACAACACTCCAGTGATATTTGCATATAAAATATATATTTTGTACTTGACATTTAAAAAGGAAATTGGAACTGTTTATAATGGATGCTTGAACACTTTTGTGTTCTTGTACTGCTTTTGTTCACATTTTTGTGTAATTGGTTGGATCTCGCTTACAAAAGCAGTTAGATTTTATTCTCTATGCCTGAATGCTTAGCTGATCTGGGAATTAGTTCACAAAAGCTGATATAAGTTGGAATAGAGAGCAAACTGCAGCATATTCTTTACATGGCTACAGCTTCAAATGAGCATGTATCTTCATAAAAATTCCTTGTTTGAGGGGAAGTTAATTGCCTGCCTTAGTAAGGATTAGTGTGGGGGGGTTAATCATTCTTTAGCCACAGTAATTTTAATGGTAACCAAGGCCCTGGCTCCATTTTGTTTATAGGACACTTAAGTGCCTATGGAAATGAGGTATAGCTTTTTCTTTGAGAGAGAGCATGT
This sequence comes from Urocolius indicus, assembly GCA_013401255.1. Lineage (NCBI taxonomy): Eukaryota > Metazoa > Chordata > Aves > Coliiformes > Coliidae > Urocolius > Urocolius indicus. Next base: position 230,663 of record WBNH01001315.1, read on the forward strand.
TTTGTGATCTGCTAATAAAAGTAACGGTGTGTCATACAAATCAGTCTAACTTCAAGGAAAGTGGGAGGTGAAGGAAAAAATGCATTGACTTAATTGAAAGCATTTGTTTAAAATAAATCAATACAGTGGGTTGTAACTTGAAAGAACACTCTAAATATAATGACACTGTGTTGTTGACTACACAGAGGCATCTGCTAATTCAAAACAGGTTTTTACTGATTTCAGTACTCCTGTTAGTCCTGCAGAACTAATGCCATCATGAATGATCTTAGAGATGTATCTTCTACATTATCAGCCGAAGTCACTACTCTTCAGTGCTCTACGGATGTGAAACATGAGAATGGCAAGCAGTTGCTGAGATGCTTTTTTGGCCTCCAGAATCCATAGAAGCAGTAGAAATCCTCTTCAAACCCAATGCTGAATGCCTGCATGGAAATAACATACATTGTTTTGAGGGCATTTACTTGTAAAGTAAACAAATATCATAGCAAAGATATCTCCTGGCATATCATAACTTCACTGCTATATAATCTCAGCTCTTCACAATAGAAATTACTTTGCCACATGGAACTAAAATACTGGGCACACTGAAAAGTCAGACCAAATTATCAAAGCAAGAATATGCACAAAAGGACTCATGAAGCTAAAAATAACATTGCATTTTAGGGTTTATCCTTTTTTATTACCACAGCACAGGGGAACAGGGCCCTGAGTGAAGTATAGATACACATGCTGTTGCCCTAAAGATCTTGCAATGAAAAAAACAGCCTTTGGTTTGAAGCAAGTTTTCCAGTATGAGCTGGAAAGGGTCAACTGAACAGGATAATGGATACAGAGACTCCTAGGTACCAGCTGATGGCTGCATTACAGCATTTGCCCTCCAGGCTCGGACTTCTCTTAATACCTTGGAAGCTAGTTCAGAAAATCACTCCATCCTGTTTCCAGATCCCTGCATTTGCAAAAACTTTTTTAAACTTGTAGTATAGCAAGGTTGTGTGCAATATTTCATTGAATTTGTAATTTCTACCACTAGGTTAGGGTGATTTTTTTCTTATTAAGAACCTGAGCAAAATGACAGCAAATGAAAAAGTCAGAAAGGCTTGTATTATCTGTTGTATGACAAGCAGCTCTAAATAATTGCCAACAGTCAGTCTGGCAATGATTTTTTTTTTTTTTTTAAGTCTCCTACATTCTTACCAGCAGGTCAGGTTTTATTTCAAATACTAAAAGAAGCTTTTTTACTTGCCATCTAAAGAGTTTTGGACAAAGAAGAGGAACATGTATGGTAGAAATACAAAAGAATAGACTGTGGGGTTGTGTTGGATTCCATAATATACAGTGATCTATAAACTAAAGTGCTAGCTATGAAAGAGATGAAAATAAAATGGAAGCACAACATTCACATCATCAGTGCTCATCACCATTCATCTAACACACTCATCTGTAATATGCAATGCATAGGTTGTGATCAGAGTTCATGCTGAGCAGGGAGTTATAAAATATTTAATGCTTATTGTAAACATTGTTGGATAAGGTTTTTGGTGTTTTGTTTTGTTTGGGTTTTAAGTTGGACAAGAAGATATGTTGATATGCTAGAGCTCTACAGCTAGTATCTGCCTTGGGCAGTGCCATTGCTTCTGGCCTTCCCAGCCAGGCAGCTACCACCAGTTTGTCCCAAAAAAAACCAGAGACTCATGACTTTAACTGACATCACAGTTCACAATCCAGTTAGCTTCAAAAAAACAATCCGTTGAGCCTCATCACCATCCCCAAAATGATGAGGCCCTCTTCTGTCAGCCCAGGAGATCTGTGAACACATTGAACAGCTTTTCTGCACATAGCAGGACTATCTCTCTTCCCTCAGCCCCTGATTCTTATAGAGCGACCCAAAGAAAGGTTTAGCATGCTCTGATTAGTCACAGGAAAAAAGCAAATTAAGCGAAGGAGATCAATATAATAACTATAATATACGACAGACATCTTTAGGTACAGGAAGGACCACGTCTGCTACACGTTCAACTTGCAAAGTTAGAAGCAAAAGCAAAGGAGCAGAGTTAACAAAAGTCCAAGCAGACCCAAACTGTAAAGAGGTGTAATTACAGCCAAATTTTCAAAATTGGTTATATGATTTGTGCTGTGAAACAACTAACTATTAGCATAAAGGCATGGTATCAAGTCTGAGTACTTTGCAACTGGAGTTTTAGGGCTTTAAAGTAGATATGCAAATTAAGCCTTAAAACTCCAGCTTTGAAAGGAAATGAGCTATCCAAAGCAATAGAAATAAAGATGTCACTCAGTCAGATATCTTCCAACTCAATCACAAATACAACAAACTCTGTTGGGACATCCTGGACAGATCTCTTCAAAACTACAGAACATTCCTCACCATGGATGAAATGTCATTGAAATGTCATGTGATCTTTTTTTAAGCTTGATTTTGATCTATTCAGTATGTACCTTGGTTTCATGCTACTTAAAAATGATTTATGGAAATACTAAATCAAAGACTTGACAGACATCTAAACATATTGCACCACAGTTGTCAGCTACATTTGTGACGTCCAAAACATCAAGCCCCTTTGACAACCTGTAAGTTCTACAGTATCAAATTACTCATCACCAATTACACTGCTTTTTAACTCCTTAGCAGCTGATTCATGTAATGTTTTTCCCAGCATCAGTTTAAAGCTCTCTTGGATTACTATTAAGCCAGCTATCCTAGCATTACCCATTCCATCCTAGCCATCTTTTTAGAATACTGAGATTACATTAGCCTCCATTGCTCAGAGAATGCAGCTTTCATAGTCTTCCTCATTGCAGCCAGATTATGAGAACTTTTTCTGAATGTTCTGCGGCAATTTTCTGTTCTGTTTTGATCAAACACTGCAACAAAGTGGAAGTAACCAAATATTTGTTTCTCGTAATCAAGTCTGGCTAATCACTATTCTTTTAGTCTTCTCTCACAGGCACAGTTGTGGCTAATCACTATTCTTTTAGTCTTCTCTCACAAGCACAGTTTTCTGAAGCATAGTAGGCTTTTTTCCAAATAGTTTTTCCTGTGATAATATAGATAGTCTCCTTTCCTAAGGCTATTGGGCAAAAAGGGTAAAGGAAAAAGCTGGGATGTGGTAATTCCAGCTACAGCTGTACTTGAATATCAGATCAATCTGCTTTTGAAGTATGTAGGAATATTACATAGCTCAGAAAAGCATAACTATAGGAAAAAAGTACACTTTTCTGTTTCTGTAGATCAAGAGGGATAAAAAAGTATTATCTATATACACTTTTATAAAGCACCTAAGTGTTCAAATATCACAATAAGAATCATAAAACAACAACAATCACAATAACAATTGTAAAACCTAAATTAAGTAATTATCAGCAAGAAAGCCACCATCAATAGGATAGGCTTTGGAAAAGAAGTGATATTCATTGAATATTCATTTTGAGGTGAGCGCATTCTGCTTACTATAAAGCAAATGTTCTGAGGAGGAAAAATATAGGCTGTGCAAAATAAGGAATTAGGGGGAAATACCACAGCAGCATTTAATTTGTTATTAATTAATAAATTATCACTGAAATACATGATTCTATATGAAGGGAAACTAAGACCTTTGAGTTTTGTCAACAGTCCTAAAAGGGTATTGATTTAGGAATGATTGATGCCAGGTGACATCATAGCATGTAACACATTAATACTTAACTAAAGGCAGATGTATGTTGGAATTGTGCCAGTTACTGAAGATGGAAGTTTTCCTCTGCTTTGATAGATACAGGCAAATATAGTATTTCAACTTATTTTAAAGATAAAAAAAAAAAAGTTCAGTAGACTTACTGTAGGCTACTCATGCTGCTTAACAGGATCTGTGCTGCAGGTGCACAATTGCCTAAAGCAACAACTTCCAAATGAATAAGGCAGTTTTACTGTTTGTTTCCTTTATTCCTTTACCTCAACAGAAATTTTGCATTTACTTTTGTCTCGATAGGAGGAAAAACTGCTGCTAACAACTCAGATGGGACTGAACTGATTAGCATCCTCAAGTAGAAGGTTAGAAAGTGAATTTTCTATTATAGAGCAATTGCCATTGGAAAGTAATCTTGTTTATTAACTGCATTTTTATCTTCTCTGGAGGGTTCCTTGACATAAGATAATGGAATTTGTTCACTCTTTATTGTTTAAAACTATAATCATATCCAGAAAAACAAGCATTTACTGTGTCATTAAACCAAGGTAGGGAGGACTGACTTGAAGAGTTCTTGATGTCTTACAAACCTTTTTATCATTTCAATTAACATTGCCAAATGTTCTGGTTTATATTGCAGGCATAAATGAAGTTTTACAGGCTTTCTAGGTGTGTTTAAATCCTAATTAATTTTAGCAACTGAGATTAGAAGCAAAAATGCGACTACACACAGAAAGTACAGGAGTAGCTATTAAAGGGCAGGGCCACAAAAATCAATTCAGTTGCCATCTACCCAGGAAAAGCTGCTGAAAGGCATTTGCAATATAGTACCAGAACAATTTGTTCACATGCTAAGTTTACAAAACCATGTTTCTCTTCTATTCTCTGTAAAAAGTGAATGATGCTATATCAAAGACATTTCTTCCTAACAATGGATTCATTTTTTAGCAGTGATTTAGCTTGCTTGTTTTTTCAACATTCTGCCTCCACGTGAGAAGATTTAGCACTGATCTGAGTGAACTGGAGCACATTCAGAGCACTTGCAGTTTTCTTATGATAAGACTGATTGCCCCATTCAGATATTTCCAATTGTTAATCCAGGTTTTCTCTTTTCTTTTGCCTTTCTACATTCTTGGGAGATCCAGAAAATGTCAGTCTTTCCCTCCTGCCCTTGTACATCTGCAAAGAGCACAATGTGCTGCATACAGTACATTTACAGATTTGGTGATTTGGATGCAAGTTCAATCTGAGAGGGAAGATTGATTGATCTTAGCATATTGGCAGGGTCTAGTCTCAGGCTACGAATAAAAACAATATTTCTCAAGTCATGCGTTATTACTTTTCGTTTGTTGCTTATCGATTAACTGTCAAGAGTAAGATCTTGGTTTTTTAAACAAGGCAGCTGTGGTGGTCCTTTTTTAAACAAAATATAAAGTAAAATATCTAGCAGCAAAAGTCAAGGTAAAGCCAGACAGTACTCAATGTGGCATTCCACAAAATGGAAAAGTGCTGCTTCTTTACTTTTTTTTTTTTTTTTTTAACATGAGTAAAGCCCTATCATACCAAGACCATAGCACAGTGAGGATGGAATAAGTGCTGCTTATACTCTAGTACAGTACTTTTCCTGATTGCAAGAGGTTTCTTACCTGAAGCATCCTTCTGATTCATTGTTTTCTCAACTGTGGTGGTTTAGGCCAATATCCACCCAGTCATAATATTACTCCCCCTCTTAAGCTGGACAGGAGAGAGAGAGAGGAATATAACAAACTGCTTGTGAGTTGAGATAAGGACGGAGAGATCAAACTCGGCAATTAGCGTCACAGGCAAAACAGACTCAACTTAGGCAGAAAAAGGTTTGATTTATTAAAGAAACAATAAAAGCAGGGAGACGAGAAATAAAA
>WBNH01001315.1:236373-326339 GCA_013401255.1 Urocolius indicus
AGTGGATCTCTGCTTCCCGGTGGTCCTCCATGGACTGCAGGGGGACAACCTGCTTCACCATGGTCCTCACCACATATCGCAGGGGAGCCTTCTTCTCGGTGCCTAGGCACCCTCCTCCCCCTCCTTCTTCACTGACCTTGGTGTCTGCGCAGATGTTTTCACATTCTCTCTCCCTGTTGCTGCTGCAGTTCTGCAACTGCGCAACAACTTCTTTTGCTCAAATATGTTATTCACAGAGATGTTACCTCTACCACTAATTGTCCAGGCCTGGGTCAGGTGCAGGGTCCAGCTTAAAACTTACTGGCCCTAACCCTGTCAGCTACATGGGAAGCTTCTGGCAACTCTTTTCATTTAAAGAAGCCACTCCTTTAGCTCCCCTGCTACTGAAAAACCTGGCCCAGGCCAAAACCACTACATCAACATGCATCGTTCCTGCACACAAATCCACTCCCATGTGTGCCACTGCAGATAATCCTTTACAGTACAACAGTAGCAGGAGTCACTTTATGTCAACTATATTGAAAAGATAATATAAAAATATCTTTCACCTATATATGTTAATGGTTTGCAACTATTAGAATTAACTTTTTTTTTATGTTCCTTTTAATGACGCTTCATTCAGTGATTTATTGTTCACACAAAAAAAAAATCTGAAGATTTAATAACTGATCTTGACAGTTTCTCTTTCAGAGTGGTGAGTGCCACTCCACAGCTTTTACCATAGGACACCACAGCAAAACCTATGTAATGGAGATTATGTCAAAAGCTCTTAACTCCACGTTTTCTTTCTTGTAATTTAAATAACTTAACAAGTTTGCATCAAAAAGCAAACATTCCTAGAAGATCTGAAATTCCCTATGTTGTATGTGCAGAAAGAATGATAGTGTCTTGTTTCCCCAGACTTTTCAACTACATGCAAACACTGTTATTATAGAATTGTTTTCTCTCCTCTCTTCCCCAAGCTGTGAAATGAATCCTGCAGCCTGAATGCACCAGGCACTAAATCAAGAGTAATATGGACTATTTTTCTCTTGCTGAAGTAAATCTCCCTCCTTTTAATTAAAAACAAAACAAAACAAAACAAAAAAAAACAACCAACCAAACAAAAAAAAAACCAGTAGCTTGGATATTCAGATCAAAAAGACTGGAATTTTTATGGATCTAGCTATTCAGAGTAGTTAATTTAATATCTACCATTATTTGTTAAAAACTAAGAGCATATTCACCAAATGATAAGCCTAAAAAAATCATTTAGCAAGAGATAGGTTAACTCTTAACAAGAAGGTTGGTTTGTTGTTTTGAAAAAGGTCCTTTGGTTTGTCCACCTGTTTCCAAAATGAACAATAGCAATAAATATCACCAATGAGTAACCATACTGAGAATACTTTAAATGTGAAAATAGTATGTGACTGTAAAACTGTATAATGTAAGAGTTAGTAAAGATAATAAAGAGGTTTTTTTTTCATTTTCTTGTAGTAACAATGAAAGATCTGTCTTTCATTGTCTGAAGACTATAAAGATCTGTCATGAAATAATCAAAATAAGCCACTTTGGCTAAGAGAGCCAATTGTTTTTCACTTACAAGCTTCTGTAAGTTACTGATTTTGTAGGAACTTCAAATATAAAACATTAGAATTATATTTATGAGGCTAAGAGGACAAGCCAATGCTCCTTTTCAGAGAATTTAATCAAGAAATTTCACTATAAATCAAAACAGAATGTGTTCTCTTAATTATTAAAGCCACCTTGCATATAACTATTCTCTTTCTGAAATGTAATTTTTCATCTCCTACAACTCTGAAAATCAATAAATGGGGTTGAGAAGCAGCTTTAGGCTGGAAAAGCAACTCCTTCTTAGACACCTATGGAAGAATTTATTTGAGTCAGACAAAAATCAGATGCTGGCCCTGGGCTTAATTTATGAAAGAGCTATAGCAGAAAAGAAGCTGATATTTATAATCTAAACAGTTGGTGAATTTTATTTTAAAGATACTTAAACATCCTTGGTTTCTCTGACAGATTTTGTTACAACATTAAAGATGATGTAAGCATGTTGATTGCTTTCCTCGTTGTTCAGATCAATAATCATCAGATAACAGTTTTTTCTCTTAATGATTAAATAAATGCTGGGAAACCAGTGAGAACTCAAATTAATTTGAAATTTTATTTCCAGTACAAAAAATGTCAAGGTTGGAGAGATTTAATGTAATTTATTTATAAAATAAATGTGCTTTAGAAGTAGCCACAAACGGAATTTAATGACTTTGCAGGAACTATACAGAAACCTAATTGTTTATATTTAGTTTTTCCATACCACAAAGGGAAAAAAATAAACATTACTTTACCCATATATTCCTGGCAGATGCCACTACTTACAGTACATTACATTTAGCAGTAAAAGAAATCCCTGTCCTATACTTCTATAACACTTTCTCCCGCAGCTGACAATTGCAGATAGGTAGCAAAAACTCCTTCAGCTTAGCTACCGCAGACCGTATCTGCAAAGCAACCAAACAAGTCCAAGGAGAGATGCACCAGAGGCAACATAGTGTCTTTGCAAAGGATTTTAAATGCTGCTTTAAAGAAGTTTCAGACAAGGTTTAAGTGAGCTTCAGCAGCCTATTAATTTCATAAAGCATTTTATATTCTTAGCACAATACCTCCATGGATAATGTTTGTTACAGAAAGTTGGTGACAACTTGTTCTAGTTTTGTTTTGAGTAAACAAAGCTATATATTAGTACCATGACTAAAAGGCTGTTCTCCAAACCTTCCTGCAGCCACAATGCTTTATGTTTGTCATATATTCAAACTGTATGAAGTTTACAGAATATCTAAAAAAAACTTCTTTATGCTTTTGTCCTGATAGCAATGCATACAGTAGGTCAGTCTCAACAGAAAGTTCCCCTTGAGCTTGAGAAAGTTGCCCGGCAAAGTGTTGTATCTCCCAGAGAAAACCAATGGCAAAAACAGATTTTGAAGACTGCCAGGAAGCAGGTGCACAAACAAAAGCATTCCAACCATAATCCAAACAGCATCAACATGCTCTGATGTAAAAACGTCTTTTCCCTAGACTTGTTGTGTGGTCGGGGGTAAAAGCTGTCCTTAAAACATATCTGTTTTCCCCATATGCATAGCTCAGAAAATATCACAGAATCATAGAATCTCAGAATCTTATGGGTTGGAAGGGACCTCGAAAGATCATCTAGTCCAATACCCTTGCCACAGTAGGACCGCCTAGAGTAGGTCACACAAGAACTCATCTAGGTGGGTTTTGAGTGATTGAGATGCACTATTATCTGCTGAAAAAGCTTAATGTTTTTAACGACTGATTCACTGCCTCCTTTGGTGATGCAAACCTATATAAAACTATTTCTGTTCTGTCTTTCCTGCCCTTTCCAGCTTCATAACGCTGAAGCAGTGTTGCAACAATGAACTCAGTAGTGATGCAGTTATTCTATCATTCTCTAAATGTCTTTGGAAAATTTCAAGTTGAGTATTTCCTTTTTTTTTTTTGTCACTATTTCACTCTGAGAAGCCTACTGACCTTTCTATAGTTCTTTGAATATTTCTTTTTGCCTGGTAAGTTACAGGTAGTCCATTTTACTTTGCAATTTCAAGCTGGTCTCCCATTGAGTAAAAGAAAAGACTCCATTCTACTTGAGATCAAAAGACAATGCTTTTCATACATACAAAGCATTTGCAAGTGCCACAATATGATTGCAACATTTTAATGGACAGTGAATGATGGCTACATAATACTAGTTCTACCCTTTGTTCCATGTATTCTGCAGGTTGTACTATTAACTGTCATTTATCCATCATGTAAAGAGTATGTTTTCTTTCTCTGCATGTATAAGAAAAAACAGTTAAACTACTTGAGGCTTTTTTTTCAGGTTAGAACATTTTACTGTACTTTTCCACAATGTGTACTTAGGATTTTTTTAATAATGCTAACATAATGACACTTGATTAAAACCAAACAAAACTGATCAGCCAAAAGCTCTTTTATAATCCCAAATGCAATTCTCACCAGTTTGTTTTCTTGATACCAAGACTGGCTCTTGGTATCTACTATCTGTTTTTAGAAAAAAAAGAGATGAGCCTATTAATTTCCCATAAATAGCATTTTTATTCTTTGTGCTTTCCACATAAGGAAAAGAGAAAATATTTAAAAGTTTCTAAATAAATTAGAAATCCAGTCTTAAAATCTATGATCTTGGTTTCTGCCTACCCAGCAACATTTTTGATAGTTAAGATCTGCATCAGAACACCTGTCAACTGCTAAAGTTTAAAACAGATTTCAGTCAGTCTAAGCAAATTAAGCTTTATTTCCATGAACTCAAGAAATTTCCTAAAGGTCAGCATTGCTCTGTGTAATGAGGTCATCTATTATATTGACTACAGATGCTTTGGGAATAACTCACTTAGCTCCTTTTCTGTTTCAGTAGATCAGTTAAATTTAAAAGTATGACGTGTTTGTTGAAAGAAAACCAGTGAGAACTCACCTCCCTACTTCAACAGGTTATTCTCAATTTTACTACACTAGGGACTGCATTTTACATGTATTTTTTTATTTCAGATACACAAAACGGCTGCCTTATTCATGGATTTGTCAGCTCATAACAACCAGCAGTTTATGGGCTCATCACTTCCCAAGCATAGTAAGAGCTTTTGCAAAAGAACTTTAAAATGTTCTGCAGCTGGAGGGCAAAAGTTTAGTTCAATTTTCTGACTCTTAGCAGCTAGAGTGAATAAGAGAATTTTGTTTTTACAAGAGGAGAGAAATCAAAACCAGCAATCATTGAAATGTTGAAGTTGCTGTCAGATGATATGCACTTGGAGGAAGACATCTTTCTTCTGCACCCCTTCTCTCACCAAAGATCTGCAACTGAAACTGATGCTTCATACTTGATTTATCTTACAAGCAAATTTGTAATATTTTGCTATTTCTCTTCTCTCTTGCAAGCAAAACAGTTAAATTCACTTCAGAGAAGACACAAATTAATTTTTCTTCCTCGTGACTTCATTTCTATCAATAGCAAGCTACTAGCCAAGTTGTTGTCAATGAGTGAAAGTGACAGTGGAATGTTATCTGCCTTTGAAAATGAAGCATAAAAAAAAAGATGAGTGACATTTCTGACAAAAGGAAAGAAAGGAAATGGCTTCTTTAACTAAAGATAAAAATCTTTCAAGTAAACTAACGTTCAGATACAGTAACATTCAGCTAAAATTCCTGTTGATGGAAAGTGGTTGTTACACTTACTGTTGCAAGAACTTAGCCTACCTAACTAAGCAGTAGATGTATACCATCTAGAAATAAATGTTGAAGCAGAATGCAAATAGCAAACGAAAATTAATTACTGAATTAAATCTAACAATATTGAGAATAAAAGTCCTACTGAATTGAAATCCACTATGTGTTGACATTTGTCTTCATTACTTGCCTTCAGACATATTCAATCTTGTAGTCAGGATTATCACTGTTTGTGAAAAAGTTTAAGTGTTGTATCTGTAGCTGCAACACAGAGTGTAAAATCTGACGAGATTTCCTCTGATTTTCTGCAGTTAATGTGATACTTGATTACAGAGCTAATTGTCAGAAGACAACTTTTACCTTATTTCTGTTTTACCTTCCCCTTACTTTTTTATGACAGATGTAGTAAAATGAGGAATACAAGAAAATATATCAGCAAAAAATTTAAGGAATAAAATGTTCAACTTAAATGCCTGCTTTGACAATCACAGTTACAAGTTTGTCTGTTTTCTGTGTTCTTTGCAAATATTAAATCAACTAAGAGAGTTCTTAAAGCTTGACAGTTCATAGTTACTCACTTCCAACACTGACTGCCAGTTTTGCTTCTAAGCATAAACTGGTAAATTGGAAAGGTATATGAAGCCAGGCTCACGATAGTCTATTTCATGGGAAGAATTTTCCTTTAATAATTTTAACTTCCTTCCTGTACACAGGAAGTTGTCTGAGGACACCAAACTAGGAGGACTGGCTGATTCACCAGAAAAGTGTGCTGCCATTCAGTGAGATCTCAACTGGCTTAAGAGTTGAGCAGAGAGGAATCTCATGAGGTTCAACAAAGGCAAGTGCAGAGTACTGCACCTGGAGAGAAACAACCCCATACATCCAATACAGGCTGGGGATTGACCTACTGGAGAGCAGCTCTGCAGAGAGATACCTGGGAGTTCTGGTTGACAATAAACTAATCATGAGCCAGCAATGTGCCTTTGTGGCCAAGAAGACCAATGGCATCCTGGGATGCATCAAGAAGAGTGTGGCCAGCAGATCGAGGGAAGTTCCACTCCCCCTCTACTCTGCCCTGGTGAGGCTTCATCTGGAGTCTTGTGTCTGGTTTTGGGCTCAAGAGGGGCAGGGAACTTCTGGAGAGAGTCCAGTGCAGGGTCACCAATGTGATCAGGGGACTGGAGCATCTTCCTTATAAGGAAAGGCAGCAGGAGCTGGGGCTGTTCAGTCTGGAAAAGGGAAGACAGAGGGGACTTCATTAAGTATTTAAAAGGTGTATGTCAAGGGTATGGGGCAACACTTTTTTGTGTAGTATCCAGGTACAGGACTAGAGGTAATGGAAAAAAGGTGGAACATGGAAAGTTCAACTTAAACATAAGGAGAAACTTCTTTCCTGTGAGGGTGAGGGAGCCGTGGCACAGGCTGCCCAGGGGCATTGTGGAGTCTCCTTCTCTGGAGGTCTCAAAACCCACCTAAATGCATTTCTTTGATAACTGGTGGACCTGTTTTAGCAAAGGAGTTAGACTGGATGCTCTTTAGAGGTCCCTTCCAATCCCTACCATTTTCCGAGTCTGAGAGATGCAAGTTATCAGTTTTTGATGAGTGAAGAACATAACTTTAAAGATCAAAAGTGAGGAAAATGATGAGCAAGTTGAGATTAGGTCTAATCCTTTCTAAACAGCCAACATTTTCTTATACTCTGAGGGATCCTGCTAGCCTGCCCTTTCCTTTCCTTTCCTCTCCTTCCAGACAATATAGGCTTTACTCCTAATTGAATTCTGCAATTCAGAAAAGAATTTACCACAGCACTCAACTTCTCTGTGCATCGTAGTAGATGATGTCCTTAGTTAAACAAAGGCTAAGAGTTCCCCAACAGATCTGAAAGGTTTTTAGACTTGGTTATCCATTAATGGATAATCATATCCTGAGAATATACCAACTGAAGATTGTGAGGTAAAAACATTCAAACAAAGTTATAAAATTCAAAAGTGAAGCATGGATCCTTTCATGCAGTTAGCATTTTTCATCAGCAGTACAAAGCAAACTCAGAGGCTTGCTTGAACATCGCAGAGACCACTGAAGTCCTGCACACTGCTCACACAAAAATCCCTGCTGGAGGTAGGCACTCTACAAAATATTTTTTTCTTGTTTTCTATTGAGAAGTTAATTTATCTTCTAACTATATTAATAATTTAAAAATAAATACTTCTTCTCTATTGCTTAAAATTATTACGATAAATGACCAGCTTCCTCACGAAATTCTTCAAATGAATGGTGGGGGGTGGGGTGGTGGTGAAAGAAATCAATATTCTGTTGGAAGACTGAAGTTTTGTCTTCAAACAAGTGACCCAAAACACTGGCCCAGAAATTTCCTTAATGGAAGCTGTCTAATCAAGACCTACAGTCTGGCAAGAACAAATTATTTGTCACAGTTCATTTGAATACATGTGCACAAATTTTGTTTTGCTCGACAGCACCATTCATACACTACCAGGACATCCACTTAAAACTTAGCTTCTACAACCTCACCTTGTATGTGCAAAAAAGTCCTGTAATGCCCATTCCCCATGTCAGCTGTCCTAAGAGATTAATCCATGTAACAACACAATCTCTGACATATCATTATACTACTCAAAGGAGAAAAAAAAAAACAAAGTGGGGAAAAAAAATCTATCCCCTTCCTCTCTACTCCTCCACATAGGATTTTTTTTAAAAGTTTATACTTAAATTTAAAAAAAATAACCTGTAATTTCACACACTCAAATAATGCTACATCAATAAATAAAAAACTCATAATCAGTATTTCTGAACATAACAGAGACTCCTCATTTAAACTGCTTTTAAGAATATTCTTCCTTGCCTCCCTTTTCATTGTGGTGAAAGATCCATCACCTGATCTGCTTCAAAAAACAGTGTAGAAGGAAAACAAGATGATGTATAAACCTTAACCACAAGGAATTGTTTTTTAAATTGTCAAAAAATATTTGTTTGGCTTTACTTTTAATTTCACTTGTCATTTTTTTCCTCTGAGAATTTCCTAGTTGTAATTGAGTAAGCATAACAGGCAATACCTAGGCCAGTAAAACAATGCAAAATTTTGGTTAGTGTCACTCAGAAATGATTTGAAAAAGCACACAAATATTAGAAGACCATTGAAAAATTTGGAAGCTTTTTAATTGGTTTTAAAGCATGTGTTTTCCTCTTTAGCTGTTTTTCTTTCTTTGAAAATAGTTCTTTCTCTGCACTAAAGTATGTGTCCTAGGTATTTATTTTCCCGAAACCAGCATGTTTGAATCTGAGCAGCAGCCATACCTCCAAATTGCTGGAGGTGAGATCATTCCATCATGGCATCAGCATAATTTCTGTCATGCTGTCACTTTCAGCCACCAGGTTCTTCCTAATATGTTATCATCATCTGGAAAGCATTACTGTATTTATTTGCATTTTCATGTCTTTTTGTAGTTTAAAGTGCTTATTGATTTCTTTAACCTAAAATCAAATATTATCTTGGCTTTGTACCTACATACTAAAAACTGAAATATGCCTCTATCATCATGAAGCTGCTTCTGAACAACACAAATTTTTTTCACAGACATTGCAATCTGGCATCCAATGATCTCTGCAAGTTGCACGTTTAATTAGTCTGACAAACTCATTAAGGTATGTGGAATATTAAGATGATAGCACTGTTCTAAATGGCACTGTGCACAATCTAATATGGCAGATGGCACAGGCTGCTGACACCTGTGTTGGTTTGCTCTCTTGCTGACAAACAGTCAGCATCATAATTGTAAGATACATAATCATAAAAAAGAATTTGAAAATAAATTACTCATCAAATCTTCAGTTTTCTGGATTCCTGTTCTTCATAAAGAAGCATTTTGTACTCAGTCAGTGAATTTGAAACAAGAGATGCACAGGTTGAGGTTTTGTTTCTATTTGTTTAAATGCCACTTAGGTTTTTATGCACCATTCTACTTAGGAGCCAAACATATTTTTCTTACTGTGGAAGTGACAATGTAGTGTTATTGGGGTCATGAGAAACTTTATTCCTCCTCACCTGAATGCTCAGATGACATATTCGTTTTTGCTCCTCATTAGTACAGACTCAGGGAGTACTTTCAACGCTCCAGGGGATCTGATTAAAAATGGACAAGCTTTACGATTTCACAGCTTGTGACTACTTTACCTCCACTGATAACACTGATGTGATCTTTCTCTGTAGCAAATTGTAAGATAGTTTTAGCTTTTAAAGAGATATGCAAATATGTAAACCATAACAAACCTAGAGTTACTTAGCAAATCTCACAGTGAAATGGTGTCTGTATTAAGTTTAGAGAAATATATCATTTAAGATTTCTTATTTGCTTTGAATTGAGATGGAAAATGGAAGATAAGAGATGATTCAGCTGTCATAAGAAGAAGAAAAAAAAGTTCTAAGTTTTTCATGCTTTCAGAAAAAGGGTATTTTGTTTGCACATATCAGTATTACTGGTAGACAACAGCACAGTATCCACTCACACAAAAGGAGGAAGAGAGAAGAACATATGTTTGTATTATATTTAGGTTCTAAAAGAAGTTCTAACAACAAACATTTTTCCAATAACTAATCTCTTGTTAAGTCAAAACAAAACCACAAAGTTACTTATCAAACCTTCTCAGTATTTCAAAAATACCACTCTTCTTTTTTATTTGCTTTTAGTTAAAGTAACAGAAAAACAATAGTTGACAATATGCCTGCTTACAAAGACTTTTCTATCATCCAGGCTATTGAAGAAATGAAACAGCACTATTCTCATGAAGAACTATGTTTAGTAATAAGTTTCTACCTTGTACTACTAGTCTTACCTAGTGAAATTACAGTTTCAGGTTAACCTTTTAAATATCTATTCACATAATTTTACATAGAATTGAGAAGCTTGAATTGAAGTAGGTAGCTTTCTCAGAAATTAAACTGCAAGTTTTAATGCTGCAGCATTTGGGGTTTCTTTTTCATTACTGAAATAAGCCTGGGTGTGTTCTGATCAATGCTGGACATTAATTTCTTGTATTTCCTGGCACAAATATGACTCATCAGTTCTGATATTTTGTACCATAACCCCAAGAGGACAAAACATGCTAACTGATGCATGCCAACAGACTTGCAATTATTGGCAACAAGTGTAATACCATGTGTTGTGAAAGCCTGTATTCTCAGAAAACTAGTATGATATACATATCTGTCTATTTGTGTGTATATATATGTATATGTCTATGCCAGTCATTGCCTCTTGTGATGTTAATGCCACATTATCCATTTCTTCAGACTGATCTTTCATCTTCAGGTCAGAGGTTCATCTTACTAGACTACAACTTTTCTATTACTAAGTGTACTTTCACACCAAGAAAGACACTTTTCCTGTCCTATATGTCAGAGAATCTGTCCTTTACTGAAGAATAGTCTCACAGAGGACACAGTGACGTACTTATGAGAAAACTAACGGTATATTTTTCTTCCTTGAGAAAAAAATAAACAGCTCGCTGAACAACACTTTCTAAGCTTAAGGAAATAAAATATTATAAAAATATCAGACTGATCTTCTGATACTTATTTTTAATTTTCTGTTACTGCAATACCTATTTATTTAGAAGCCATAGAGATTGTCCACTCAGTTAACTCAGTAATATATACGTAAGACAAAAATTGCAATTCAGTTTGCATGATATTGTTAGTGAAGCAGAAGCACACATACCCTATTGGAAGACATTATAAATACATAAGAATTTAGAATATTTTTTTTTAATAGAGACATTCAAAGAAAACAAGTGTGTAACATGAAATGCTTTTTCAGTTCCAAGCAGATCTTTACAAATATAATGAAAAACTTAAATGAGCTTGAGGCTTGATCTCTTACAATAAATCTCTTCATTCAGCAAAACAAAAACTATTGGCCAGATATTATGGAAAGTGTCATATCTCTTCTATCACACTTCTGACTCTGGTCCACATTTTTTCCCACTTCCAGGACAAGTCTTACTGTACTTTGGCTTGATAAGATTTTCTTGTGAACTTTCCCCAACATAAACCATTATTTCTTTTGATCAGATGTACAGAGGCTAGGAGAGAGAGAAAGAAGTTGCCAAGAAACTAAGTGCAATCAGAAAAACCTAAGCTCTCCCCAGACACAGGTTCATATTAATCTTTACACCTGGGGGAAAAAGAGAGTCTGAAAGACTTCAGAAGAGAAAAGCATAAGAAGGAAAGAAATAGTCAATCGCTTTTTCAGAATAAAATAAGAGAATTTGCAATTATCAGTGCAATTCTAAAAAGAGTTGAAATGCATACGCGCCAGACACATTAGGCAGTTTCTTAGGACAAATTTATGCTGATTTATTTCATACAACAAAACATGGATGAGATTTTTCCTGCTAGACTAGATTTATCAGTTATAATGTAAAATGTGTATCTCCTGAGAAAGCCATGACCTTATAATATGACAAAATGAAAAACATAGTTTGAGAATGAAAAGTAGGCCTGAGAAAGACATTTCTTTAAATATTCACAGATATGGTTAAAAATGATCTGCAGCTTGTCAGCTGGGTGTGTCATAATCATACTTTTATCCTATCATTTGATCAATATTATATTACTCACTTTCAGAACTTTGAATCTCATGGCAGAAAACAATTTTACTCTTAGGAGTGGTAGATGAATGAATTACCTCCTCTGCTATAGTCTAACCTCCCCATTGCAGGTCCTTAATCCTGAGTAGATTGCTGCTCATAGGCCTACCTGCATGGTCCTGAATTTATTGTCACTACAGAGAGTCTTTTGCAGCTGATCACCTTTAAACAGCAGAATGAATCATCAAAGATTTAACTTTTTTTAAAAAAATTATTTTACCAGCAGTTCCATCAAACTCTTCTAAAACAAATCCAGACAAGCAACTACCTAGTATGACTGTTTCTCAGCTGCAGACACGTATACAAGAGAAAAAATTGATGAAAAAGGTAGAAAAACCTGCCCTGTAGGATACAAAAAAAATTATAGAGTTTCAGTTTTGATAATCATCAGAAGAAAATAAAGCCATAAAAGACCAGATAGTTCACTTTAGTCTGCTCCTAGCTATATATTCTCTATCCACAAGATGTGCCGTTATTTTCTTTTTCACATGCAGATTCTATATTGAATTAGGACTATTCTGTTAGCCTTCAATATTTTTAAGAAGGATTTCAAGAACGAGAATTTCTGATTTAACAAGATTTTAGATTGCAGCATAAAGATAATTTCAAAAACATTAAAACATTAAAAATAGTAAAAATCAATCACAAGTAATTATTGTATTAACATGGTCTTTTTCTGGTGACAACCATTTCAATCATTAGCTGTACATTCATGGAGCTGAATGAAGATGATAGACACATGTTTGAGGTGAAGGCAAAAAACAGTAGTATGCTATTAGCCCCCTTTGATGTCACATTTACATGTATATTTCCATTTAAAAAATATATTTTTATTCCAGGTTGGTAGGCTGGAGAATTAATCCCCAGGCATTTGCAAAATATCTCAGTTTGACAGCAGGATGTACATTTATATTAGTTCTCCAAATGTGAATACTCTCTAGATGGCCAATTGCATTCTCAGCATTTCAGTGTGAGATTCACCAAGAGATGATTTTATTTGAACTTAGCCCTTCAGGAAGTTTCTAGTACTGTATTTTGGACTTCTGTGTTTTTTCTAGTCTCTTGCCAGCTGCTTGCTTTTATGAGTGACGAAACTCTGAAGAGTTTTGGACTATCTTGGTAACAGATATCAATGTTACCAAATTTGCTTAAGCTGTGTGGTTTGTTTTTCTAATTCACCTCTTCCCAAAAGTAATCTCAAATACATCATTGGTTTAGGAATGTATCATTGCAGGTTCAATGTATAGGAACATCAATACACCTCTCTCACTTTGTATCAGTGTCTTAAGGCTCTGCCTTCACCAGCTGCTGTAGCACTACAAAGTCACCGTGGGACTTAAAACACTCTCTCCTCCCAGTAACAGATGTCATGCAAATAATCAAGCTGCAGGTATTGCTTCCATGTGTCATCAAAAGAGGTCTCCACCCTGTAAAGCATATCAGTTTACTGTCACATCAGCAAAATCCAAGCAAGTAAAAAGGACAGAAAACTTATTATAGCAATCTTCTTTTCCAAAGAACCATGGTTTTGTGAGCATACTGCCATTTTCAGAACATGCTTTTAAAACTACCAGAGCCTGTAAAATAAATTTTCACATAATCCACATCAACCTAAAAGCAGATAGAGAGAGCTGACTCAGAAAATATAACTCTGAAGAAAACTGCCTTCTATATTACCCACACATCTGTAAAATTTACCCTGCTATTAACATCAGAGTGTTTGCCTGAATTTGGCAAAAGGCAAAAATAGTGTGTACCACTGAGGGAGCAACAAAAGGTGTAAATTAAATTTTTAGGAGGCTCATAGCATGGTTAGATTTTATTTAAATAATAGATAAATATATTATTTCATGGTCACTTATTTCAACTTCCTTCCTGTTGCTTTTTCAAATATCATACTGGCTTTGGGATTAGAAGATATTTAATTTGGTATAGCAAGTATATAGACCTGGTTTTGCGTGTATGTGTGTGTGAGATCATTGCAGATTGTGATTGGCTACACCTCCTTATATTTGGGTGTAATATTCTAAATCATACTTTCAAGGTTACTGGTGACAGTGCTCAAGGCATCATCTCTGTTCATTACTTTGTACTTTGATTTTCTGATTAGAAAAGCACTGACATAGCAATACAATACCTAAATACCAGGGAAATCGTTAATCAAGATTCTGAAGCAAAACCAGATCGTTACATTCCTGCTCCATTTTTTCCCATATTACCTGTTTATGAATACAGCATTATTTACCACTGCTTGAACAGCACAACCTATGCAGCTGATGAGAGTATATTTTTTCAAGTAATGCATTTGAACTAAAATAAATTACATGGTTCATTTACCATCTATTTACTTGTTAAGTGACTCAGTCCAAATCCTTTCACATTTTAATTTTCATCAGAGTGATGCAGTGGCTAGGTATTCTTTACTTTCAGGAAGTTTTAAAATTGAGTCATAGAACTAAATGGTGTGCAACACAGATCTCCTATAAAGAGGTTTTCCTGAATGATTCATACACATTTTGACACCATTCACATATCTGGATTGTCACTAGTAAATTAACACAAAATGATGTGTTTACTCCTGAGAACGCAGGGCTCAGGTTAAAAAATAAATTCTTTAAAACACAGAGATTACAAACTGATTTCCTGGATGATTTCAAGCCATCCAATCCACCAGTCAAATTAATAGTTTATAAAGGTTTAAAACATGCTGTGCTCCTACAGATTTAGTGCATCATTATCAGTCACATGTAAACATACTTATGTGTACATTTGCTTACAGTGACTAAAACAAATAAAAAAGGAGGAACCCCATTTATTATCTGACTGCTCAACACAAAAGCTATCTTGAAACTGCTGAAGCACTTGGTGGCTCATGCAATTGATATTCTCAGTAATAAAAAAATATTTTTCCAGTTATTTCAGATTTAAGACATTAGTTATTATATCACCACTTTTGTTTCAGCTTTATTCATAGATGCAGAATATTAATAGCTCATTAAGAAGTTGTAAACATCCATTGTGTTAAAATAAAAGTAATTCATACAGGGAGAGAACAAAATAAAGCAGGTTGTAACCAGCTTCTGGGGACATGTGGGAAGGTGGGCGAGAGAAGCTTTTCTCAACCTGTAAAGAACAGATGAGTGTGTGTTGTATATGCCATTAAATTGCCAATCTTTGTGGGGTTTATTATTAGCAAAAGGACTGTGCTTATTTTTTCACAAAACTTGGTGGGGAGAAAAGTCGAGAGAAGTGAAGGAACATAGCCTGAGATTCAGATATATTTTCATAAAAGAACTGTGTGAACCTAAAAGACAAACCCACCATCCTTCCAGTGCAAGCACTTCAATCTCACTGCCAGCCAAGACACAAGTGTTACAAGCATAAAATCACTTCTTCACTGTTTTTCACCCAACTGCCTTAAAATTTTGGACTTGTCTCTGATGTAGCACAGAAACACTCAAATTAAAAAAGAAATCAAAACCAATTCAGATGCGCCCATGTAAGACAATAGTCAAGGCAGTAGAGCATCATTGGCTAGAGACAAAATAGAGCCTGTCCTGCAGATACAGCTCATTCGTAAGATGTTAAGATGTGAGCACTGGGGAAAAACTACTGCTATTCCAGTATTCTTTTTGAAAAGAAACTGACCACTCTACCTTGCACTATTTTTTCATTGTGCAGTGTATCCCTTTACATTTTAAAATTTAACAAATGAAAAAAAAACCAAAACAAAACAAAACAAAAAACAGCTGCTGGTTAAGGTCAAATGTAGCAGAACCTTTATGTAATGAAAGACACAATGCTGGAGTTCAAAGTCAGGGAAAATTCACTGACCTGTTTCACAAGGAAAACAGAGACCAAACGATAGTCCAACAGTGAAGTTATTTCATGCAACAACAACAACAACAACAAAACCAAACAAAAAAAAAAATCCCCACAAATTTACTTCTATGAGCATTATAGTTTAAAAATCCTCACCTTGAAGATGTACTAGTTTGAGCTGTGTTAATTATTCAAGTGTTCAGCTAGCATGTACCAAAATGCCTGAGATCACAAAATAAACACAAAGTATCAGTTGTTTTCATCTATCCAGTGACTGTGCTTTAGAAATCTGTCAAAATTTATGACTAGGATTTAAGTAACAGATCTCTATCCCTGCCCTCTAGGCTGCCACAAGAAACATTGTTCACAGTCCTCACCTCCAGGTAGCTGCTTTGCAATTTCATCCAACAGAAGACTACATTGACAGTTTAAAATTAAGAGTAACTGATAATATATAACTTAAAAAACCCTGAAGTATGAATTGAAGCAATCTAAAGTAGGTATAGACAAAGCAAAACATTCCTGGAGGATGAAGCAGTTGGATAGGTAGCTGATGGCTGGGGATAGGGCAGCGCAGGAGAAGGCAGCCCAGCCCTGTAGCCCAGCCAGAAACCCCAGCAGTTAGAGCCCTACTCATGTTTCATCTCCGCTTTACTTTAGCTTCCCTTTCCCATCTTTTGATTTACCTTTGTAATTTGCTGCTACAGAGTTAGGGATTTGGAGATTTTTTTTTAATTTTTCTAAGTGCAAGACATACTGAAATTCTAATTTTAATTAGGCCTTCAAGGCATAGTTATAGCAAAAAATTGCATCCTCCTAGCTATCAGGAACATTGTATTTGAAATCAACACATCATACTGTGCTTGAATGCAGCTGTGGAATTCAATAATTCTCCTCTGAAACATATAGCCTCAGAGCTTCACAGGTCACTAATATGACTGAAGTCCTTTGTGTCCAAGGAGGAGCAAGAACTTCTATAATAGATTTTCCTTTCAATTTTTCATCATTTTACTTTCTGTGTCTCCTAGGCAATTTTTTTTGTCCAAGAGAGAATCTGTCACTCAAATACACCTGTGGGACTTCTTGCATTGACTAAAGGAGAAAAGTTATTATCAGTAATTTTGGAATTGCAAGAATTTGGTCAGCCACCCAATACAATTCTGTGGATTTAAGTTGAAATATTTTATTAACAGTTAAGTGACCTCTCCAAGGCATTAAAAAGGACTCACAAAGAAGAATGGAGCTCTATTCAACGTGTGTTATTTATATGAAAGATTTTACTTGTAAATTATGAAACTTTTATACCTAAATATATTTATATTTTTTATATGTACCTAACATATTTATAGCTAAGCCCTTTTGCCTACAATTTCAACACTTTTATAAAAAAAAAACCAAAACATCCACAACTTTTCTTTTCTAGTATCAACTGTTTATTTCTTGAACTGAAAGCGGAAACAACTAGACAAAACCATTAGATATTTTCTATGGAAAACCAAAGACCTTAGAAAAAAATTGTTTAGAATATATTTAAAAAAACCTCGGGTTTGTAGTTTCCATATACAAATCAATAAAGATTTTCATACTCCAATCTGAGTTCTACTTGATATTTTGTTGATCATAAAACTTCTTTCTTACTTCACCAATTTTGGGTACGATTTTTATTCATATAAGTTCAGAAAGAGGCTTTGGAGAGCCCCAGACTCTCTGAAGTACACTCTCTGTGTACTACGAGCTCCAAGGGGAACATTCCTGTGGGATGCCTTATCCTTCAGTGAGATGAGAAGACCAGGAATGCAAGAGCTAAATTAATTGTGCTCATTAAGAAACCTTGAACACTGACCTTGTATAATACTAGAAATAACAATGTGCCAGGGTCACATCCAGTAAAATATTGCAATACGTCGTACTTTTAGGAGTTTTAATATTACCATTAATGTTCACATGATTATTTGCATTGGACAAGGGTCATAATCCAACTCTGCCTATGAACAGATAAGTATTTATCACACTTGATATTAAGACTAAGGAGTTTTTTTAATGGACATACCAAGGCCACAGGAACATTTCAGACTACTACAAAGTCACTTACTAAGTTTTATTCAAATAATCATCTACTTCACTCACAACAGTTATAAGTTCTCTGCTTTCAGAGTCCTGTGAGTGTTGTCCACATACGTGGTGCACAAGGCACCCTAGTCCCAATTTATACTCCTTTCCTCAATTTGGAAATTCCCATTTTTCTTAACTACCAATGTAGGAACCTTTTCTTTTCTCCTCTTCCTCTCCTGAGCATAAAGGAAGAGCAGGAGATGAGGCCAATAGCAGCCTCATCCAGCAGCTTCCCAGTAGTAAGCCAAACAGAAGCCCTCACTGCTGGGGAGAAGCATCCATGGGGGCAGCAGTAGAGAGTGAGGCATAAAAGAAACTAGATTATACAGAAACACATCATTTTAGTAGCCTTCTTCATCTGCTCTCTTGAGCCAACTGTGCTATATCTTATGTTAATGCCAGGATTGATGCTTTGGACTGGTGAGGCCTCATCTAGAGTCCTGTGTCCAGTTCTGGGCTCCCCAGCTCAAGAGGGACAGGGAGTTTATGGAGACAGTTCTGTGCAGAGCCACCAAGATGATTAGGGAACTGGAACACCTTCCTTATGAGGAAAGGCTGTGGGAACTGGGGCTGTTTAGACTAGAGAAGAGGAGGCTGAGGGAGGATCTCATTAATATTTATAAATATCTAAATGGTGCATGTCAGGAGGCTGGGACATCCCTTTTTTCTGTGGTATCTAGCAACAGGACAAGGTGTAATGGGATGAAGCTGGAACACAAAAAGTTCCATTTAAACAGTGATAGAGCACTAGCACAGGCTGCCCAGGAAGGGTGTGGAGTCTTCTGCCTTGGAGGTCTTTAAGGGACATCTGGGCACGTTCCTGTGTGACCTGATCTAGCTAGATGTGCTTTAGCAGGGTTTTGGACTAGATGATCTCTAAAGGTCCCTTCCAACTCCTACCATTCTATGATTCTATGATTATCAAAACAAACTTTATGTTTGGTATTCAACAGTCACTGCTACTCCAATATGCAATAGTTATGTTATTGGTCTTTATACCCAGAAAATCCACCCTCTTAGATGAATTAACTAATTTTTAATATATTCAAATGTAGTAAATGTAATGCATTCAAAATAAATAATTTTAAAAGGGAACCGATTTGGTTATTCCTCTTAAAACAAAATGGGCAATCAGCAGTGGCTTACTACTGTTTACTTGACAGTGTTGAGGATGCCTCCAGAAGTGAAATAAAGATCTAAGTAAATGTAGCAACTACAAAAAAAGAAAATTATTCTACCACTCACATCCTTCATTAGTTCCTCAGAGAAAGAACTGCCTGAGCATCTAAAGCTTATAAATTTTACGTCTGCAGAGGGACTTGAAGACAAAATTCCCTACTGACTGGTGTACAAATGCTGAAAAGCTCAGCAGTGCTCAAAGCCAGCAATCAAATTCCTTCCCCTGCCAAATTTTTCAAGTTTCTGAACATTCCAAATAACAGGGAAATTGTAAAATATGTCACTTCAGATTTGGAGAGTACCTGACAACTGATGAACCAAGTCCTGCTCCACTGAAAATACAGCATCTCCACAAGACAATGCTAGACTCCTTGAAATCTCAAAAAAATAGGAAAACCTATTCTTTGGAAAGCTATTTCTTTGGAAAGGATGCAGTGAAAGCAAGAGATGGCATCAAAGAGCAGTATGATGGCTTCAGTAACCATTTTAGACATGAGAGTGGTATTTCAGCTTCTTGTTCCTCCTGAATTAAAACCTGGAATCCTAGCAAAAGGCTTATGTTTTCCATGTCTCTTTCACTTATTTTGCAAAGAAGCTTAAAAAAATAGGATTTAACCTCAACAATTTCTTCCTGTTTTTGTAAACCATCTTTCCCTAGAGCTTCATATTTTTAAACCTTGCTAATTTATTTTTTAAGTTTTTTGATAGAATTCTCCTCCCTGCTACAATTCACAGCTCACTGAGTATAAATATGCAGAGAGATCATTTTGGGCTGTCTTTGCCACTAAATTCTTCGCAACTGAAACTCTCTATTGTTTTTTTACTTTAAAGGATATTTATTGTTAAGTAAAAATCAATTATTTATGTATGAACTCTGAAAAGAGTACTACTACATCAGTTCATATTAGCTTAACCCCAGTAAATGCAATTTGAGGAGTTCAGTATTTATATTCGCATTTAAGAACAGACAGCATTTCTGCCATTTTATATTGGTGTACTTACACAGGAGTCAGGATGTTTTAACAAACTCTTCTATCTAGTAATCTCATGGCTTCAGAATTAGAGTAAAAATTAAAGTACCTGGTAAAGTGTGTAATAAGACACATAGTTTACTTCTATTAAGGCTCATTTCCCACTGAGCTGAAATTTTTATTTTTTCCATGGGGATAGTGTTTCGCATCTATTAAGAAAAATGTTCATTATGAGCACTATGGTGTCTGAACTGTCATCATATACATGGTTATTTTTAATATTTAAACCAAAGTATTTTCATGTACTACTTAGTCATAACATTATTTGCAGATTTAAGGATGCTTCACTTTATAGTACACACCAATCTCTATGCATCCTCAGCCTCCTACTTTTTACAGATACGATTGCTCCCTTATGCTTTCTCAGAAAGGGAGAAGTGTGTTTCTTGCAAACAGCATGAATACATTCTGGCTAAGCTGCAGCAATCACATGGCACAAGAAGATAAAAGGATAGTCCACTGACTATCTTGAAATATTACAGCAAACTTGCCTTGTATTTAATTACCTGCTTCATGCTTTTATGTAAAAGAAGCATCTGCATACATTAGAACATTGTGTAAACTACTCATCAGTATCTTAGAAGTTTGCACGAATATATTTTATTGGAAAACCTATGTCCGTTGTTTTTACCAAGCCTGCTTTACTCATTGTGCTCAGGAAATCATTATGAGTTTGCAAATCAGTTTTCAAAAAATAGACAACTAAATATTTTGTTCCTTTTATGTGCACAAATGCAATTATCTCCTCTCCATATCTTAAGTTCACCCCTACACTGACTGAAAATCATACAGGAGTAAGTAGCCTTCAAAATCCCAGCTGAGGCTTCAAACACAGATCAACTCAAGAGATTCAGAGCATTTTAACTTGATCAGCCAATGAACATGAAAGAGCTAAGCTTAATCTATTCCTAGGTAAAGTTTTAAAGCATCTGAAGAGGGCACCCTACTTCATCATGGACACATCATGCACACAGACATGCACTCCTGTTACACTAAACAGAGAAACCACAGGAAACAATAATTGAATTATAACTACAAATCTGTATAGATCATATTTAGTCTCAGAATACTATATTTTTCTTCTGAAACAAGGTTACATGGGCCTAGGTTTGATTTTTTTTCTTCCTTCTTCCTCAACATCTAAAAGTAGTCTCTTTATAATTAATAATTGTGTCTGTGCATGAAATTTATGTGTCCCAAGAAAGCTTGTGAAGGGTCTAGAGAACACGTCTTATGAGGAGAGGCTGAGGGAACTGGTGGTGTTTAGTCTGGAGAAAAGGAGGCTGAAGGAAGACATGATCACTCCCTACAGCTACTTGAAAGCGGGTTGTAAGGAGGTGAGGGTCAGAGAGATAGGACAAGAGGAAATGGCCTCAAGTTGCACCAGAGGAGGGTTAGATTGCAAATTAGGAAGAACTTTTTCCACTGAGGGGGTTGTTAGACACTGGCACAGGCTGCCCTGGGAGGTGCTGGAGTCACCATCCCTGGAGATATTTAAAAGACACCATAGATAAAGTGCTGAGGGACACTGTTCAGTGGTGGGCTTGGCAGTATGAGGTTACTGGTTGGACTCAACGATCTTAAAGTTCTTTTCGAAACAATACAATTCTATGATTCTATAGTTGGCAATATTTTCATATCTTTTCAGAGACAGAAGAATATAGTTCTTTCCTGTCTAACAGCATTTGCCTCTTTTAAACCACGACATAACAGGATGTGGGAAAACAGAAACCAAATAAACCTTAGGAGGAAGAAAATTTACAACTGTCCTGTTTGCAATTCAGATGCCTCTTCCCTACTGCTGTACCTAACACAAATAGCATGTTTCTTCACAATAAACTGTTGAGTAGTCAGCCTGTGCAATGACTCAGTAAAAAAGCTGGTGAGAACTGGTGGCATCAGGTCTGGCAGGTCAGCTCTGTGTTTAGCAGCATGTCCCACCTGACAGAACATGGTTGGATGCCTTCAACTCTTGTACATCAGACATTTCTCCCTCCACCTCCTTTTTTTATTATGCGTTATCTTCTCCTGGAATAAGGAAGATGTTTTGTGCTTCTCAACTCTGTGAAGACTTTAGTATTTCCTCTCTTGGTATTAGCCCTTTGATGTTAGTCATAGGACAGCCATTTCTCCCAAGAAGAGCCAATAACATTTGAAGTCAGGATTATGAAAGGGCATTAACTAAAACTCTCTCCCTAAACAGCCAGCAAAACAGATTTCATCAGAAGTAAAAAATTTCAGAGTTTAAGAGATTTAGCAGAATTCAAAAGCAAGTCCAAAAGGACAGATAAAGAAGCTGCTAGGAGACATAAAGGCAATAAATTTAAATAATTCCCTCTCACCAGCCAGGAGGGAGAAACCTGTAAAAGAAAATACGATATAGCTGTAAAACTTATTATTAGGTTATATAATGGTTAACCATCAACCGTTTACATGCTATCAAAAAAACACGCCATATTTTTTTCAGAATTGCTAGGCCTTGATAACTGCATGCCTGCATGTTTATTCAAATGTATGCATCATACTCCATCTTCCTTTTGCTGCACTCATAGCTATTTGCTAAGTTAGATCCATATGAAGTCTTTTCTTTCAAGTGGTCTGTTTAGCATAATTATTTAAAATGTACTATTTACTTTTAGTTTCTTTAGCTGCTTACTGTTAAAACAGATGGAAGGCTCCAAACCCCAAATCTTATCTCCAGCTTTGTCAGCTTATATAATAAACAATTATATCTCTGTTTAAAAAGTTACCCTTTTTTTTAGGTTCAGAAAATGAGACCTACAGCAACATTACTATTTTATCACTATATGTGTTAACAATAATAACTCGATAACTGTAGTTGCTCAATAAAGAAAATACATCTAAATCCAATTCAGGTCTTCGGTGTTCTTCTGTCAAAAATGTAATATTTTCCATACATCAGCTTCTTAAATATATGAGGTTAACTGCACATTGATCATGCTAATCTACCTAAAAATTGTGAACATGAACATATAGACTATTTCTAATCTTGTTATGAAATGTAAGGTCATAAAACCTATGATTGTATTGGTCTGAAAACTCACTGTAGGCCTGAGGCTCTAATTCAGTAGGTATATTAGATTTGGTTTCCCTTTTGCAATTGATCATTCATACTTTTAACCCTGCTCACAGAACAGGGCTCTGAAATCCATTTTTAATTGCTTATGTTTAGGGTTTCTTTCTTGGTGCAAAGTGGATCAATCTTGATATCATACTGTGAGCAAAGAGAAAATTACTATTATCTTAATTTATAGGGAAACATTTTTCTAGAGACTAGAAGCCACTGACATTTAGGCCTTGTAAATAGCCTTGATTTAGAAAGAGAAATAGTAAGAGATGTGACACATTACATAAGTGACAGTAACTGGAATTTACTTCGGTAAAAAATTGAAGGAGGAGCAGGCAAGGAATAATGTCTTATTTTCTCTTCCCTATATTAACAGTTTAATTAGCTGAATGGAACAACTAGTGTCTCTAGCTGGAATAAAACAGTTTATTTTAACTAAATCTCTAAAATGTGGTTAGCAATTACACAGACAACATACTGGTTTTACCAGAGGTCTGTGGTGATACAAATTACCCTACTACTTAACTGTGGGCCTCCAGCCAAAGGAACAGTGTTGAAATCACAGGCCATTTAATAATGTATTTTCTTGAAAAAATAAAATTAAGCAGGTGGCTCAAACTTGGGAGGGAAAAAGTGCTCAAAATTAGATGAAAAGTCGGGGTTTACAATTTAATCTGAAGGTAAAATACAATATTGCATAAAAAAACCAAACAAAAAATTGGTAAAATTAAAATATTTCAGTTTAAGATTCAGAAGATGCTTCAACAGTCATAAACATGGAAATGCTAATTACTGTAGTATACAAAATTTTCTCTTTCTCTAGGATCACCTCATTTTGATAGGTGCCTTTTGACCTTTATCAAGTTTGATTTCTACATCGCAATTACTGAACCCCATTACAATGCTGGAGAGACTGGGAGAGTGTTGCTGTAGCCAAAGCTCTCTGTACACCAAAAAAAAAAGAAACAACACAGAACCATTTCATGTTAGATGAATATTAATATTCTTTTAAAATAGCACTCCCTAGAAGTTTTAGAAAATGTCAAGTTTAAAATTAATGTTACAAAATCACAGACTGCTGAGAAAATGTACCCTTCTAGCCTATTTTCCTCTCTTCTCCCACTCTCTCCAAACGACATATAGTTGTTCTGAAGTTACTTGAAGACCCAGCTGGGAAGAGAAGTCTTGTTAGTCATATCTTCAGCACTCATTCTTTTAAAAATCCTATGATAAAACTACAAATGGAAACACAGAGATAGCCTTAACGTAACTGTGAGGATGACAGAGAAGGAGTTACAAACCAGAAATTAACCTAAATTAGTAACAAGAAAAATGTTCCAATAAAATCAAAATCCAAAAGACTGTTTACAAAGAGCAAATGCCATCTCAAAAGAACTTAGGTCAAAAAAAATCTCTAGTTCTACAAATGATCAATCAGGTGTCAATGTAGCGTTAGGCAGCCTCTGAGAGTTTGATTCCTACAGACAGAAACCAAGGAAAAGTAAGAGATTTTACATAGGTGCTACAAAATACATGTTGCAAACAGAGCTATAGTCATTCTACACTCTCTGGGAATAATTTAACTACGTGAACATCCTTGAGAAGCCATATAGTCAAAGATTATATGGAAATCCAAATGTGACCATGTTTAAAGAGAGACATTTTGAAATGACTTTTCAAAAGAAAAAAATATAGAAGTAGTGTCATGGGTTTTTAATTTTGAGGGGTATACACAGAGTCGTTATTCAGCATCCAAGGTCCTGATACGTGTATTTCCTCTACACATATTGCTCTCAATATTCCAATTCTACAAAGAAACAAGAAAAATAAAAAACCTTTGTCTAATAAAATATACACAAGATTAATAAAGGCAATAAAAAATGAAGATATTAATGCTATTCAGAAAGATTTGAAGCATATAAAGAAAGGAACAAGACAGAAAGTGACAAGAGAAACAAGGGCTTTATACTACAACAATGACATGAAGAAGGTTAAAGACAAACTTAAGCACTCTATCAGGAAAAACTACATGAAAGGGTTTCCCAAAAGAAAACGTGAAGGCTTTGTCACTTCAGTTAAAAATTGTACAGAGAATGCACATGAGTATATACTACTGGAAGATTCAAGTGTCACAGTCTGATATACAGCAGATGACTTGATGGACTCCTTTCCATTCAGAGTCCTCAGTCAATACAAAATCCAACACAGAAAATAAATGACAAGTACCTAGCCTAGGATTTCTTTTTTTTTTTGGTCAACTTTGAGATGCCCCTTAACAGAATAGTGAGGGAGAAGGATAAAGCTCAACTCCCCAATGATAGAGTTCCTGCAGCTTTAGATAAAACTTAATATAAATATAAAAATTTTCCTTACAGACTTTTAAATGAAATCTCAATTTAGGATTAAGACATACTAAGCTTTTACCCAATTTTCTGCTAAAGGAGATCTTTTCAAGCTCAGGTGTGTCAAAATGGAGATATCTGCTTCTATCACAAACTAATTTGAGCCAGCTTTTTCAGCTCTGTCTAGCACAAAGATTAGATAGTCCAGGCAATTTTTTATAACAGGTCTCAAGCTAGAGCAGTACAATTGCTCTTGGGTGAGATTTATGGAAAGTCATTACTGATTAGTATTACTGATTGACAATGATTAGTACTCTTGTAATGATAAGTCTTAGTCTACAGCACACAGTTACAAAGTATCAATTACATCCCAGGAAGGAGTGGTTTTACACAATTTCTTGCTCTTTTCTAGAGGGAAAAATAAGGCTACATCATTCACTATCATCATACTGAAAAGTTAAAAGGAACATTTCATGAAACTTTATTGCTTCCATAAAAATACATGTATTTTATTTTCCTACTTTTTCCACTCTTATACATCTGCATAAGCACGTAACACAAGAGTTAACTACACCAGGCTAAAATTTCTGTTCTAATTTTAACTATTATATGAATTTAGAAAGTCTGCACATTTATCAAACATGAAATTATACGTCATCACATAGGAAACTATACTGGTTGTAGAAAGTTGCTAGCTAAACTGATTAGCCCCAATATCTCCTCACTCTTCAATTAATACCATTAAAATTATGATATCAATTCTTCACAATCTACTGGCTCATTGAGCACATCTTATGCACTGTATGATAGCTGGAAAGTGAGGATGTGCCACAGGAACAGCGTGTGGATCTGGTCAGTCAGGCGTGATCTAATTTTGGATCTCATCAGAAAATAGCTGAAGATGCTATGTTTTAATTAAGTTGTCCTGATTATTCCCCAGAGGCAAATACTTTGTAATCCAGGGAGTTAACAGTAAAAAAATATGTTTGGGAGCGTTAAGCAGGTCTGAGATACCTGAGATAAATTTTCTGAGAAGTACTGAATTTTTAATATGTGCATCACATATCCGTTTTGGAACAAGACACGTTCTTTAAAACAAACTGAAAGAATATATGGAAATAAATAATTTACTTTTTGTTTCAGACAAGAAAGCAAGCAAACTAAATGTCATTCAGTAACAAGTCATTCACATTCTACTTCCAAACGGCAAAGCACCTGTGTATGTAAATAGGGATGAGTGAACTGTGCCTTTCCTTGGAAAACTAATAATCTACTGCCTAGTCCATGAGCTTTTAAAAATGTGGATCTAAATCCTTCTTCTAGATGTTTAACTTTCTAAAACTCTGTTCCAAGCAATAACAAAATAAATACAATGTATTTACATGGGATGTGGTAAAAAAAAATGTGACTTTGCAAGATAAAGTAAATTGCAAATTCCTTGTTTGTTCATCCTCTCAGAGCAAAACTATGTATGTCTGTAGCTATACACACTGTGCTTCACTTTGCAAATCTGTTTTAGTCTAAAAAGTGCACCACTGGCAAAAAACAATTTAATCGGGACTTGTTCTGCATTGATTTTCTTTTTTGTAAGGTCAAATGCCATGTTTTGTGAACACAATTCCAATCATGTCATGCAGATACATAATATTCTTTGTCTCCAAAAGCACTGCAAGAATACCATAGGGACAGCTGCACCTACTTCCTGCATTCCATGAAGGAAGTTAAGATCCAAAAGACAATAATATTATTCAACATATTATAGGGACTACATCATCCATAGTCACATTTCCAACATATTTGAACATTTTTAATCGTCTTAGTTCATGGTCTGTTCATGACAATACAATAAAAACCTACAGATTATCTGAAGCTGATGGATTACGTTTATTCACTGCCAGCCTCCTAAGACCAAGTTTCAGAGAGTATTCACTTGCAAAGTTTCACCATGCATCCTAACTCAAATTCCACTAGAATCTCAGGAGACCAATATAGTTTGGTGCAAAGACAAAAGTATTTATGTCAAGGTGTTACCTCTGGACTGGTGCTGGCTTCAAAAGCCTAATAGATTTCTAGCGTTTTGTTGTTATTTTCCAGTGTGTAGGCAGAATTGATTCCCTCCTTTTCAACTTGTCACAAATATATCTTCTCTCATATTATGGGAGAAAGTCTAGATTACTATAATCAGATTCTAGAAGTAGGTGTTAAAATTCCTCCCATGTCTCTCTTCCTAAGTATGGGAAAACATGAAGAAATATCCATTGAGGAGGTTAAAAAAAACCTATGAGCAGTGTCTGAGAAATACTTTTCAGCATGCAAAAAAAAAATAAGTCTGTATTTGCCTAATTCTTTTTTTCAACAAGCCACATTTTCTGAAGCAACTATTTTAGAATACCAAATAGCTTCTTTCCTAATTTTCACTTATTCAATATTTCCTTTCCAAACGGTCTCCTTACGTACGCAGTTCATGACTGTCAAATTTAAACACTGTTGCAACTTTTCAGGTTCTTTTATTTTGGATTCAGGAAAGCCCTACACAACTTTAGCTCCAGAATTCATGCAGCCCTGATCACCATATCATCCTTAACTGATCAGATGTTACCATCTTTATAATGTTGTGTGAAGTGGGGAAGTAAAACATCTGTTTCATGGCTGGATCAGTACATCACAAATTCCATTAAATGATTTACCCAGTGTTATGAGATACGTATAACAGAGGCAGAAATTGATCCCCTGTCTCCCCTTGCAGTGTGAGGATCATATTTTGCCTTCTCAGCCAGCCTCAGCTGTATTTTCCTAGCCATGATCAGGTCATCTATTTGAAGAATAACCCACATACTTATGCTCCCATCACTTCTTAAGAGTACATCCACAGATCAAATTCACTGACTGCTGAAATTATTAGGCCCTGGCAAGTCATTGATTCCATCATTTCCACCAGGTCTTGGACGGTCTTGTCCCTTCCAACCCTACCATTTTATGATTCTATGATCTTCTGGGCAGTATTTTGTTTCCTCATGTCTATTAGCACTTTCATACTTTAAACTAGGCACATTCCTTTCCAGTTGTTACTTGATTATTGACTAGATTAGCTCATCACATTAATTGATGCCTTCCTTACCGTTCAGGTCTTATAAAGACTAATGTGATGCTAAATATACGTTCTGGAGTTTATGCAAACAGAAGTCAAGGAGTTCTTCTGATAGGGCTGCCATAGGCCAGGTTTTCTGCCTAAAACTACAGCAAAACAATGAATTGTGTTATCTACAAATTTGCTCTCAGACATTTCAGCAAAAGGCTACAGTAAGGATATTTTTACCCTACTATCTTTCTATCATTTGTAATTCAAGTAGAAAAGGAAGCTTCTATAACTTTTTTTCATAGAGGACTAACTGCTGGGTGGGATTTCAGCCTAATAAATTAATCTGTGATACCTTTATAGTGAGCTAGAAAAAAATCTCTTTGAAGTGTGTAAACAAACGCTTTGGAGGCCAGAAATTTCTGTTTAGGAACCTCAGATTAAAAAAACAGGCAACAAGATGACAGTTTCTACTTAGAGGTACTTATGGGTGATTCTTTTTTTCTTTAAAACTTCATTGAGAAATGACTCAGTGTAACAACTATTTGTTTTCTCTTGACAGGCATTGCCATTCAAACAAAATATTGAACTGCAAATAGATTCCTAGTAGGGACATTAAGCATGAAATAATAGTTCCTCTTGATTATTCATCAAATTTGCTGTTTAATTACCTGTAGTTCAAAGCTGTTATATTTAGTTCTCAAAAACCCCTGTAGATGTGAGAGGATTGTCTTCCAGACAATGCAAGCAATCTTTCACTTTATTTCATTGATACTTCAGCTATACTCTAAAAGGCAAACAAAATTTGGAAATTTTATAAGAAAAATACATGACATTATCTGTAAATAAACCATTTCAGGCAACAGATTGCTATTCACAGGGTTCTGTAAACAGCAGTAATTAGTGTCAGATAATTATATAATTTATTATTCCTTTATCAACTGTACTGTAATGGTCTTAGAGACTGAGTGCACACATATGTAGGAAGAAGTATTTTATGCTGGCTTGCTGCCCTGAGATATTTTAGACAGGATAAAAGTCATAAACCCTTGTCTTTCAAAGCAATGGACTAAAAAAAGAAATAGTCCAGAGCGAAAATTAGCAAGAGAATGTCTCTAAAATCCTCAGTTCTCCATTTAAATTGAATTCTATTTCCTTTTCTTTTTTTTTTTACTACGATCCATTGGTGGAAGTTTCCCTTAAGATTTGATCAGATAAAACTTATTTACCCAAACAGACATGTTGAATCAGTGCTACTTGTTTCGGAAAATGGAATTCCTGGTGTAAATACCAACTTTCTGAATATGCTTATTTAAGTATTTAAGGAAATTTCAACCTCTTTTCTTTCTTCCAAACACATTAATGCATCACCCTGATATGGCCTTTTTTTTGGATTTACTCACAAGTCTTTGAACACCTTACAGAACTTTCTGCTGTCGGAAGTAATGCAAATGTTTATTTTCCCAACTGTTTTCATTAACAAAAATGCTAATAAAAACTAGTGTAATTGTTCCTCATTTAAAAGTAAAAAACTAAATATATGGGAAGTAAGGCTACTTACTATTTTTCATCTCCTTTTATACAAAAGAAAGGCCTGGAAATAAATTCATGAACTGTTCCTATGGAATTCATAGCTCTGTAACACATCTTTGTTTACTAGGGTACATTCATGCAATAAACAAGAAAATATTACAACGCACTATTTTAATGTATTCCTACTGTATTTTTTACTATGAGATTTAAGCTGGAGTCCTTAAACTCTTCTATAAGCCAGAAATTTTTATAAGTAGTACTATTATTACTATCATTTCAAAATTGCTTATATTTCAAAGTATGAAATGCTACCAATTGTAACAAATTGCGTATTTCTTTTAATGAACAAATTTCACTTGCTGAGCATAATACTTTCAACAGAACATGCCTACTTGGTTGAAATATGCCATTAAGTTAAAATACGTAGAATATCCTACCTGAAGTACTTCAGAATTTGAAGGAATAACAAAGATGGAGATAAAGTAAACCAAAGAAATTTACTTATCTGCTCTGGTTTTGTTTGTATTTGCTTGTATTGCATAATAAGTTTTTAAAGTATATTCAAAAGAATGACCAAGCTGATTTTAGCAAAGAAGCTACAATACTCATTACAACTAAGGGAGTTGAAAAAAAAACAAAACAAAACAAACAAACAACAACAACAAAAAACAAAACAAAACAAAACAAAAAAAACTGGGTCTGAACTGGGGTTATTTCCTAAACACCTGCAAATACAGTGATACAATCAGGTGTCCACAAGGCTGGACAGAAGAAAATCATTGCAATTAGTTTCAGTACTGTACTCAGAGTACTATTAATCATATATTCAGTCAAGAGTGTTTACTGCTGTCAGTTGAAGCCCAATGGCAAGACACCTATGCAGATTATTAACAGAAGTGTCTGGTCAAGTGCGGCTCAAACCCACAGAGCTGACAAAGCGTCTCTCCAACATCTCTGTTGTACTTCAAAAAACAGTTATACAGTTCAGTTTCAATAATTGAAACAATGAAGAAAAGCAAGGCATGGTACTACATTCTCCATGTGCGCATAATGCCTTCTACACAGGTTTCAGTTTTCAGTACAGATGGATGTTGTTAAAATGCAAATAACATCTCCAATAATTAATAATATTTACTGAAGCATAATAAACCTTATTTTTCTGACATAATTTATGTCTTTGGACACAAAGAACAGTTTAAAATGACAGGTACATATGGGCAGATATTAGTTGCAGCAACTACCAGTGACCACATATAAAGCATAATTCAATTTTGAAGATACAAATAGACAAACCATTACAACTGAAGTCTGGAAACTATTTGTACTTTTAACATTAGGCATTTTTCAATAACAAGCATTAATCATCAATATAATGTAAGAAAAGAACTTATTTATTTTGAGCCATATAAACAGTTGAAATCTAAAGATTAATTCTGGAAATCTGATTTCTCATATTTGTCACGCAACAGCTGACAAAACACATTGTGAAAAAGAAAAAGAGAGTTATGATGTCAGAACATTTACTTCTTTAGTCAGACACAGTAATTCCAAAGAAATCTAAGTCATGCTCTATGAAATGGAAAGTGCTACTTGTTGCAAGATCCCGAGGAAGAGTATAGAAACACATACCATGCCAGAAACACACTTTTTAAATGAATTAAATGGTTCAGCATGGCACATCTCAGGAATGCCAAGCAAAACATGCCTTTGGCATGCATTTTCTCTGACATAAATTACAATATTCAACCATGCAGCCCCTTGCAGAAGCTGGAGAAAACTAACATGTACGCATCATATCTACAACTCTTTCTGCACATCCACAAGGATGTTGCACCTTGTTCTCATTGCTGAGACAACTCAGAAGTTAAAAGTAAAAGGCAGAGAACAGCTATGGAAAAAAAAAAAGCTAGTTTACAGCTACTTTCCTCTGAACACAGCAGTTTAATTAGACAGCAAGTGTTAGCTCTGAGTTAAAACAGATGCTGGCCTGGAATACAAAGGTTTTCCCTACTGTATTCAAACTTAAAATTTCAGAAACTTAATTTACAATTATTTTGGTATGGTTTTTACTTCAAAGAATTAAGAAATTTCTTGATGATAATGAATTGCTACAGAACAAGGTACAGATGCTACTTGATTGTGTCAGGCAGTTGTGTGTGACAATGTCTCTTTTAAACAGATGGCTGATTTTTTTCAAATCTGAAAAATAATAAGTGCTCAGCTCCTGAAAAAAAGCTGAGTGTGGAAGGTAGTATACAAACACTAGTGAAATTTATATAATACTAAGACAACTGCATATCCTTTATGTATCATTTTAACATATTAATCCACCCTGTCCTCTCACAGAGCCTGCTCAAATCAAAGTGCAGAGTCTCCACCTCTTCACAATCTTCCCCTTCCCCATCTAAGACATTAAGATATAAGGAATATCTGCTTACTCATTTTCTTATACCTTGTAAAACCATCTATACTGTGAGCTGTCACAAGCTTGTTCTAACTGAGCACTGTACAGTTGCCAATTGCTCTGCTCCTACTGAGCTTTGGTCACAAATCACAACACAACAGCCTATGCCCTGCCAAGCCTAAAATGGTAACCATTCATCCTAGCTGATGTCAGCTTCTGCTAGAAAGCAGTGATATACAACTGCTGTATTATCATATTTAAAAAAACCCAAACACAAAACAACACACAACTAATCTCTATCTCAGCATTGGATTTAT
Source organism: Urocolius indicus (assembly GCA_013401255.1). Lineage (NCBI taxonomy): Eukaryota > Metazoa > Chordata > Aves > Coliiformes > Coliidae > Urocolius > Urocolius indicus. Next base: position 269,197 of record WBNH01001315.1, read on the forward strand.
CCTTCATTAAAATATTCTTCCACTTCCTTTTCACTTTGTAATGAAAAATTTTGAATCAATATCAAAACATATAAATTGGTGTTTTTAAGCTTGAAGCCAACCACTGACAAATTACCAATTAGTAGAGTATAAAATTGTAAGGTAGGATGATGGGTTTACATCTCCAATTTATATTAATTGGGTTTTTCCCTAAAATGTTTGCTGGATAGATGCTGGTTTCAGTTCATGTTGATTTTGAGTCCTACTGTTAAGAAAAAGTGTCTTCAGAGATTACTCCTCTCTAATCCTCGAGCCTTATGCTAGCAAAAATAATGAAAACTTTCATCCTATTTCTCTCCTGTGAAAAAGTTATCCTTGAAACTAGCAGGAAACCAAACTCTGTCTGTCACAGCGTTAGGCAGTATTTTCTGCTTGTATAAATTCAGGCAGGTTTCAGCGAAAACTTCTCAAGTTGCATGAGTTGATCTGTCCTACTGTCTTCCTTATTTCAGCATGTGTGTTGCACCTTTTGGAGAGAACATAAGATTCTCTGTACTCTATAAAACTAAACTAGATCCAGAACTGTGACATGCTGATTCAGACAGTGATGGAGAGGGTAAGCAAGGCAAGGTGATGCACCATCTGTTCTCTGGAAAGGAACTGAGTACAATGCTCACTACTGCGTCTGGTTTTTCCCAGCAGAGTATTTGGAGTGCTCGCAGCCTAACCTGGGCAAGCCAACTCGTTCATTTGCCACTTGATATCAAGCTCATGGATTATCTCATAGGATATCTGTTGCCTATGATCTTTCTATGTTGTTGTTTCATTAAAAAGAAAGAATCAAAACAAATGGTACCTGGGAGCCTCAGCAAAAAGTGGGTATTAATCAGAAGATAATGGTCCTGTTCTGGCAGGAGGATTGGACTAGATGACCTTTTGAGGTCCCTTCTAGTCCCTGATATTCTGTGATTCTGTCTCTGCAAAAGGTGCAGACAAATGATTGCCACCACCTTGTTCAAGTCAATGGCAATTTGACAATCATTTTATTGGGACCTAGATTTTATCCATAACATTTTATATTTTATCTTTAAAGACAAAAACAACAACAAAGAAAAAATATCACAAAAAATCCATCTCAATCAAAAAATAAAAGCACTGAAGAATAAACTGGCTATTTGAATGGACTGAAGAATGGAGCAGGATTGTTGTAGTGACGCCTATGATTTAAACAAGAAAAACTCCTGAAATAAAAAGTTTATTTTGTTCTATGCTTACATGCAAGATACATAACAAATATATAAAGGCCTTGGAAAATCCTTGTCAATAATAATAACCATCATAAATTTATTACATGTCCATTTGGTTTTAGCTGCAGTTCGCAAAGAACTCTTTCCTCTCTATGAGGTAAGAAAGACTGTTGTCTGAATAGTAGTATAATTTTGGCAATTATTTATTATGAATCATGGCCTTATTCCCCTGCTTCAACTCTCACCTATGTCTCTGCTGCAAACAGGAGATCTTGAAGACATAGCCAGCTAACTAATATATGTGGGAATCGAACCCTTTGCTTCAGTCGGTCCCTATAAAATTCATACCAGAAGGTGGCAGCAAGAGACTCAACTTCAAACCCACGTTTTGATGCTCGAGAGGAGCCTCTTCATCAGTCTTTTAACACTCAACAATAAGAGCAATATCTTGCATGGAAGTGCACCTGCAAACTGTATTTCAACAGAGATCTTAGAGCTAAAACCAGCTAACATTACAAATCCTGATCTGACCTGCTCTGCTGAAAAAATCCCTGTGAGACTCCTAATTGTTCATGTAATGACAGGCGGAAAAAAAAAAAAAAAAAAAAAAAAAGAAAAACTATGTTTAAAATGCAAAGATATCTGGAAGTTGTGTCTTCAAAAACATCCTTATAAAATTCATCTGGTGCTAAGGATTCTCAAAGTATTTTTGGTGGTTGTTTTTGACATTGAAATTCTGAAAGAGTCTTGATGACTGCTTCAATATAGTTGTCCAAGCAAAGCCTATGAAGATACAGAGATAACCCTATTGTTCTTCTCTATATAGACTCTACTATTAACTGTTCTTCCAGAGTACAGATGACCTGCATTTAATTTGTCCCTCTAGCAAGATTCTGTGTGTGCACCTCAAGAACATATTACAACCAATAACCTTCTATAAGAAAGGCAGTGGCTTGTTTTGGTTTTATTTACCAAAATGTGAGGAAAATTGAAGTATGATCCCTATTGTTTTTATAAACCAAAATTTACTCTCCCCTGGAGATTTACCAGGGGATGATTGAGAGTAGGGACAAGGATCTGAACAAAGAAATGAGACAATGGTGTCACATAAAGTACCTAAACCTTAAGCAAGTGTGTTATTTGAGAAACACAAAATTATCATCAGGTGTGGGGATTTTTTTTTGCTTTTTCCTATTTTTATAGTTCTCCATTATTTTTCTGACTGGAGGCATTCAGTCTTTTCATCTGCTGGAAAAGTGCCCAGAACAGCAACATTATCCAGTGACTTCCATTATGAAGAGCACTTATCTAGAACTAGGTTGCGTGGATCCAACTACGAAAAGCTCCCTATATGAACACACCTATCAAAATCTGGTCTTTTACAGTTGTGTTTATGGCTATCTTGAAGCTAACTCTCAAATAATGGTTTAAGTAAGCCTAAGGGTAAAAGAAAACTAAAGTGATTAATAAAAAAGTTGATTAGTTCAAGTAAGTGGAAATCAGGAGTTTTTGCTCAATCAGAATGTAGAAAATACTTGGAAATGTTTTTATGGTAGATTCCTGAACAAACATTTGTAACTATTTAGAGCAATAATAATAATAATCTAAAGATTGTTAAGGAATGGGAACCTAGTCCTGAAATGAGTTGTCATTTATAATTCATACTATCCAGTTCAGTGTCAGCAAATGCAGTTTAGTAATTGCAAGTTTAGACAGTGGTTTAGCAAATAAAAGACAGTAAATAGGAATTTACCTCCTTTTTTCTATTAAAAAAACCCTGTAAAAGTTAGATCTGATTGGACCACATTATTTTTAAATATTACTACTTATGTAACCACTGAACCTTATTAGAGCACAAACTTAAATTGTGAGAAATCTATTAAAGGCTCTGATAAATTAATCCAATTTATAAAATTTTCTGAAGAAATGGTAAACAGGCAGAGAATTACAGAAAAGCCAAATTACCAAATTCTTTGGTATTGTAGAACCACTAATTCCATTTCAAGCAGCAGCAAATTCCTACAATATGTCACTACCACTAAAAACAGCAACACATAACACACTTCTGTTAGTTGTCATCAGCTATAGGAACAATGTTACCAAAGATGACTCTCTCCCAGATGAAATTTCCCCCTTGTCTTTTTAATCATATCAATGTTCTATGTACCAATACATTCAATTACTACTGATTGGTATTTATTTTCTCCATTTTTATTGTTTTTCTAAAAAATTACAATTTTTCTTTCAACTGTTTCTACCTTTCCTAGCTATTAAGCTTCCTGTTCACATAACATATACCTTTCAAAGTCTAACCTATACCAGTGTTTTTGTTATCTAGATTTAAAAAAAAACAACAGATTTTACTTGGTATTTCTCTCAAATTTATTTCTGTCTGTACTTTAATAACTCTTAACTTATTACAATTTCTGTGTTTTCAAGTACTAGACTTAGCAAATTTGCCATTGATCCACCTGGATGATAATTCTGTTTCTAGCCATCATCTATATCAAAATTTAACGCTAACTGTGCACAACTGTCATGAAAAAGACAAATAATAACTATGGATTATTTTTATTCCTTTTTATCATTAACAACAGTGTGTTTTGTAGTCATACAAACATTTTAGTAAATGATGTTTCAGTTATAACAGTAGGAAAAAAAAAGATATTGCCATAAAAATCTAGTTCAGCAAAATCACTAATAACATATCAAACCCAGGAAGAAAATACATATCTTAATTCAAAGATGCTGTTGGTTTTCCAGATAATTATAACTTTCAATTTCTTCTAGCTCAAAAGCATCCAGAGAAAAATAAAAACAAACCACAAGTCAAAAAAAAAAAAAATCTTCTTTGCTAGAATTGACATATTTTAGTCCAAGTAAAAATTATTTCAATATAAATTTATATTCCATATCACCTTTCTTCATCAGAAATTTGTTTCTCTCTCCCAAAGAAAAATAAACTGACTGATTGACTTATGCTGCAGAATTCAACAGTCAAAATGCCCTCTCCTGTCAGTGAATCAAGTTTTCTATCACTGTAATAACTGTCATACTGAGGAATAAACAACAAAAACTGCATTCACATAGGTTTTTAGATACCCTAGTGATAAGATTCTCTATAGCATGATGTGAAATTTTATATCAAATGAGAGAGGTCACAAGTGAAAACAGACTTTCAGTCTCTCAGTGACACATAAAGGTTGTACTCTAATGACATAAGAGAAGCTACAAAGAAGCTATAACTGAAATTTGGATGTGAACCATGCTTAAATGAACAGCTGTTGAAAGCCAGGGCTGTTCAACTAGGGATTGCAACAGCATGTTTTCTAGCTTCACTCCTCCCTCCCCTGAAAAACTCCTGCAGCTGCAGTACAGTATGTTCAGACTATAATAAAAAATTAAAAAAAAAAAAAAAAAATCAACACTGGTATAATAGGTATGATGATAAAGTTATCAGTTGTTAAAGAGTTTGCATTTGTCTATTTTAACTTACTGTAATTAACAAGGTATAAAATGGAACTTAGAAATATATAAAAAATATTCTCAAAGGTTTTTTGTGTATAAATCTTATTAAATATACCCTGATTCAAAATAATTTGACTTATTGTGCACTATCCATTATTATATTTTTTTGTTTGTTTGCTCAGCATAACTGACAACAAAAAAGTTGGCCCTCATCAGAAAAATCTTAGGCCATTGAAATCTGCTGTCACTTTCAGCAACAGCCTTTTCTGAATCCTATCTGATGAAATTATATGTTCTGAAGAATTACAAATCTGTCTACCTCTTGCAATAGATGATTATGAATCAGGATGAAGCAGAACTGTGACATCAATCAAAATGCAGTTGTCCTAACAATTCATTATTTCTTCAACTTCTGACAACTTTACTAATTGTGGCAGGCATTATGGGCTAATAATGAGGGGCTCTGGCTTAAAATGTAAAGAATTATGTCACAAAACCTAGCTCTGTCACTAGCATGCTATGCATTTCTGCGAAAATCCACTAATTCTTTTCCTCTCCAACTGTTGTCTATTTAGAGCGGAAGTACTTTGCATTACTGTCTCCTCAGTATCACTAGTCTTAACTACATTGAATTACATGGAAAATATCTTTACACAAACTGCAGCAGAGCCTTATCTGACAATGTGTTGATATAGTGCCTAGCACAAAAAATAGCCTGACATCACCTAGGTTTAATATAAAACATGTCTGCTGCAGTAAATAATCATCATATATGAGAAAAAATATTTAATTGCAGCTAAAGTGTTACTCTTTCAGTAGAGTTTGATGACTTCATCAGTGAAACACATCTGCCAAGATTTTTTCAACTTCAACAGGGTTGTAAGTTAGGAGTTACTGATAGTGCTGGGGCTAAAATTATTTTTATAGATGTGATCCACAATTTTAGCAGAGGTTTTGTACTTGGGGTAGATATCAGGAAGCTGCACGTGGGAATGATGACAAACAGCAAACAGTAATAAAACATGGGATAATGGACAGAAGCTGGAATACGGGAAGTTCCATTTGAGTATGAGGAAAAATTTCTTTCTCCTGAGGGTAGTGGAGTCCTGGCATAAGCTGCCCAGACAGAGTGTGAAATCTGCTTCTTTAGAGGTTTCCAAACCTGTCTGGACATGTTGCTGTGCAACCTGATAGAGGTGAACCTGCTCTAGCAGGGTTTGGACTAGTTGATTTCTAGAAAACCCTTCCAATCCCTTCCTTCTCTGATTCTTTGAAACTACATCCAACAACCAAAACATAAATCATGTCATTTTTGACGTGAGACATTTGCAAGATCAATGTCTTTAAATCAGTCTACATTCTTTGTTCTAACAGTGGAGCTCATAATTAAGGTCAATCTCTTTCAATTTATTAATACTTTAATCAGCTGGGGCAATTATATCATACATCAACTGTCTTTCATTCTAGAATAAATGCAAAATTAACTATAAACCAACATTCTAGCAAATTGTATATGCCGGTAGAAATGGCTCATTTACATCCTACTGAACTGTAGTCTCATTTCAAGAGACGTTGAAAAAGGTTAACGCTGCAGCTATTCCTAAGGAAAAAAAAAAATCCATCAGTCCTCTAAACTGTTAAACAGCAAATAGGGTTAAGATATATTTTTAAAATATAAATCTATTTTTAAGTGGCTATTTCTAAGATAAAACACTTTATTGAAATGACATCACCTGCATTCTCCAAAAGAACGTATCTGTCACAATTTTCCGATCACCTTTACTTCACAGGTTTTGGTAAATTTTATGTATAGATCTGAATCACCTTAGCAGTTATTTTCACAGAAAACTTTACTGAAAATCTTTTTCCTTGATTATGTAGGTGGAACCAAATACAACAACATTGTTGGGAATCAGTATAATGCAATCAGATGAAACCCAACCTAATCTATACTGTCAACTGTAATCTCTATAGCACGCATTTTGCAAAGACATACCCAAACAGAAAAGATAGTCTATTACATAAAAAACTTACGCTACTATTTTTAATATATAAAAGGAGACTTTTTGATGTTGATCTGTAGGAATGTCAGAAAAAAAAGCAGTATGCAAAGAAGCAAACACTGAAAAGAAAAAAAAAGATAATAGTAAGGCACATGTTTCTGATGAGACAGAGGTTTCTAATGTAGAGAATTCCACTTATTTTCTTCACCTCAGCTCTTCTGGTATGACATATTCCAACTGTGATAATGTTATGACTCTACATTCATGCAGAACAAAATATGGGTTGGAAAAGTATCCTTTAGTATACCTTTAAAATTGCACCCCTGTAAAACAGCCAGTCAATAGTGAAATGGCTGGAGACAGCACCCAGGATAAGTCATTCCATCACCTTTCCAAGGATAGAGGTGAGGCTGACTGGTCTGTAGTTATCCAAGTCCTCCTTCTTGCCCTTTTTAAAGACTGGAGTGACATTTCCTCAGTCCTCTCCTATTCTCCACAACTACTGAAGATGATGGGGAGTGCTCTCTCAGCACCCACAGGTGCATCCCATCAGGGCTCACGGATTTATGTATATTCAGATTGCTCAACTGATCCTTAACCTAGTCCTCATCAACCAACCAAAACTCCTCCAGCAGTATAGACAGAGGTAAAGAAGGCATTCAGTAACTCTGCCTTCTCTATATCCTGTGTCACAAGAGCATCCACCTCATTCAACAGTGGGCCTACATTTCCTCTAGTGTTAGTTTTGTCCACAGTGTATTTGAAGAAGCCCTTTTTGTTGGCTTTGACCTCTCTTGCAAAGTATAACTCCATCAAGGCTTTCCTAGTTTCCTCTTTACATACTCTGACTACAGTCTTATATTCATCCCAAGTGGCCATCTCTTCCTTCCATAATCTATAGACCCTCTTCTTCCACTTGAGTGTGCCCAACAGTTCCCTACTTAAACACGCAGGTCTCCTGACTCCCTTTCTTGATTCCCTACCCACTGGCTTGGAAGAAGTAATCCTTGAATAAAGATCTTGGGCTGCTTCACCTTCTAGTACCCTGTCTCATGGGATGTCCCCTAGCAATTGCTTGAAAAGGCCAAAGTTGGCCCTGCTAAAGTCCAGGGTTGTGATCCTGCTTGGTATTCTGTTCCTCCTGCAAAAGATCTTGAACTCCATCATCTCGTGGTCACTACAGCCAAGGGTACCCTCAACCTTCACTGCTTCAACCAGACCCTGCTTGTTCATGAGTACAAGATACAGTAGTGCTCCTCTCCTAGTTGGCATATCCACCGCTTGAACCAAGAAGTTATCATCAATGCACTGAAGGAACCTCCTGGACTGTGACTAGCCATGTAGGTCTTCCAGCAGACGTCTGGATACTTGAAATCCCCCATGAGAAGCAGGGCCTGTGATTTTGAGGCTGCTCCTAGCTGCCTGTAGAAGGCCTCATCGACTTCCCCATCCTGATCAGGTGGTCTGTAATAGACATTCACAACAGTGTCACACATGCTAGCCTGCCCCTTAATTCTAGCCCATAAACTCTCAACTTGCCCCTCATCCTCACCTGGATAGAATTCAGTACATTCCAATTGCTCTCTCACATGAAGAGCAACTCCATCATCTCACCTTGTTGGCCTGTCCTAAAGAGGCCATTAAATCATTAAAACCTAAAGTGAAAACAATTCTAGGACAATGGTAACTTGCTGAGCTTTCTATAGCCATAAGTGAATCTTCATGCTGGACCATACTGACTGATGGGTAAGCTAAAAGAGGAAAATAAGAGCATAACTCTCTAGTGTTGTGATTGATTTCCCAAATGCTCTTTTTTTCTTTGTCTATAATGTTATTTTGACTTCAGAAGCTTTTTGTCACAGGCCTTTAGAGGAAAAGGGCATGTTTTTTTAGGTATATGATTTGTTAAAGTTGTTAGAGAAAATGGTAGAGAGGAGAACATTTTTAAAATGTCAAAAGCAATTTATTTAGATATTTTTCTAAGGGAGATGCTTCAATGAGAAGTGACAAAATGCTGCATTTAAGAAGTTTATTATTAAAACTGCAGTTTTTGTTTCAAACCAGCATTTTGTCATCGAAAATAGTCCTAACTTCTTTTAAAGAAGAGAAAATTACTTAAAATTAGGCAAAATTTAAAAAGATCTTTTTAAAACTATGAAGCATTTTGAACTTAAAGTTACTTATTCATGTATTTTTTGTTTTGTTCTACTCCTTTTGCATAACAACATTAACATTTAGCCTTCTCCTCAACCCAGTCTTACTCCTTTGACTTAATCCCCCTTGTTCAATTCTGTTCTCATGTAACACACTGATTTGTGTTACATAGGTGGTCCTTTGAAAAATATTTGCTGAAGACTCAGTTAAAAAAGAAAATAACCCCCCTTGTTTCTGTACACTTTATGGCAGTAGTTCCTTTAGCTCTGGACTTCGGACATTTGTCACACAAGCAAGGGCTTATGGGCTCAGACTCCTTCACATTATTCTTTTGGAAGCCTGAGACAAGTTTATTGCCTCACCAAATCTACTGAAACCGTGGATGTCTTTTCCTTAAGATGCCAAACACCATTTACTCTCTAGTTTAAAATCACAGGTTTTGATATGAAAAACAAAACAAAACAAAAGCTCACTGATCAGAGGGATGGGGGGGGGAAAGTGAATGATAGGTTAATTGCTATAAAAAAACTTAAGTTACATTTTTATACCTGGTTTTGAATTTCCCCTATCAATGATACCAAAGAACTTAGAACATAGGTAACAGTTAAGCATATTGGCTTTGCTTTTTTTTTTTTTTTCCTGAGGTAAATTCACCAAGAGGAAATCCTGCTTGACCAACCTGATAGCCTTCTACAAGAGTATAACTGTCTGGCTAGGTAAGAGGAGAGCAGTAAATATTACCTACCTTGACTTCAACAAGACTTTTGACACCGTCTGCCATAACATCCTCATCAGAAAGCTCAGGCAGTGTGGCTTGGATGAGTGGACAGTGAGGTAGATCAAGAACTGATTGAATCAATGAGCCCAGAAGGTGGTGATCAATGGAGCAGAGTCAAGTTAGAGGCCGGTAACTAGCAGAGTTCCACAGAGGTCCGTTCTGTTTTGTTCAACATCTTCATCAACAACCTGGATGAGGACAAGGGTGTATCCTCAGCAAGTTCTCTGATGACACCAAACTGGGAGGACCAGTTGATTCATCAGAAGGCTGTGCTGCTATTCAGCGTGATCTCAACCAGCTTGAGAGCTGGACAGAGAGTCCTGCACCTGAGGAGGAACCAGTACAGGCTGGGGATTGACCTGCTGAAGAGCAGCTCTGCAGAGAGAGACCTGGGAATCCTGGTTGATAATAAACTAATCATGAGCCAGCAGTGTGCCCTCATGGCCAAGAAGGCCAATGGCATCCTGGGTGAATAGCATCAAGAAGAGTGTGGCCAGCAGGTCGAGGGAGGTTCTGCTCCTCCTCTACTCTGCCCTGGTGAGCCTCCTCTGGAGTCCTGTGTCTTGTTTTGGGCTTCCTGGCTTAAAAGGGACAGGGAACATCTAGAGAGAGTCCAGCACAGGGCCACCAATGTGATTAGAGGATTGAAACATCTTTCTTATGAGGAGAGGCTGCCGGAACTGGGGCTGTTCAGCCTGGAAAAGAGAAGACTGAGGGGTGACCTCATTAATACAAGTATTTAAAAGGTGTATGTCAAGAGGATCAGGCAACACTTTTTTTACGTGGTGTCCAGTGATAGGACAAGGGGTAAAGGATAAAAACTAGAACATGAAAAGTTCCTCTTCAACTTAAGGAAAAATTTTACTGTGAGAGTGAGGGAACACTGGCACAGCTTGCCCAAGGAGGTTGTATAGTCTCCTTCTCTGGAGGTCTTCAAGACCTGACTGGACATGTTCCTGTGTGACCTGATCTAGATGGACCTGCTTTAGCAGGTAGGTTGAACTAGATGATCTCTAAAGGTCCCTTCCAACCCCTACAATTCTATGATTTTTTGAAATATGTTCAGTGCAGGGCCACAGACGTGATGGAGTAGAGCATCTCCCTTATGATGAAAGTCTGAGGAATCTGGAGCTCTTTAACTTTGAAAAGAGGAGTCTGATGAGTAATCTCAGTAATGTTTGCAAATATGTAAAGAGTAGGTTTCAAGAAGAAGGAGCCAGGCTCTTCTCAGTGATATTCAGTGATAGAAGAAGGGGCAATGGGTACAAGTTGGAACATAAGAGGTTCCAAAGAAACGTAAGGAGAAATTTGTTCACTATGAGGGTGATGGAGGAAGAAGAGGGAAGGAAAGGGCAAAATACATTAATATACTCAATTTTCTAGGTAGAAGTATCATTAGCACATATTTGTGTCCTACACATTACAAATTCTTACTTTGTCAGACAATGAGTAAAAATATTTGTTGAGAATTTCTAATTTCATTATCTGTTGTCATTTGTAAAAAGATGTATACAGTATTTATGGAAAGTAAGGTTTCTCTTCCCTTAGTTTAGCTTGAGGAAAAGAGCAAGATGTGCTTAAGAAATTTACACAATATCTTGAGCCCAGTCATTTGGCATTAATTTGAAGCAAAAGCATTGCATACGAATCTAATTAAAAGCCTCTCCTGCTCCATTTGCCAGTTAATGATCTACATCAGACACAGGAAATGGAGCAAAGATTTCAGAACTCCTACAATGCCCATGGAAGTGAGGTTTATGATTTGTATGTGAAGTATTAGATTAATACTCAATTTACTGGTTTAGCACTTTTCTTCTCCTTTCCTTTTGTTTGCTATAGTTCCTTGCCTCCTAAAGAAAAACAGGACTGAGATTGAGGTACTGACTCAGTACTTGTTTTATACATAGACAAATGCAGTTTAAATGGCTCCATGTGAAAACTCATTTAGCAGTATTGAAAAAAACAGAGGATGGATATGGCTTAATTCAGTGTAAACTACTTGGCTTTGATCTCTAAACCATATAATAAAAGTCAAAAAGGTGTAGCATGTTGCTAGATAAGGTGCTGATAATTTGAGTTTACTTCTACCTTGCTAAAGTCAAAGATGTTTTACCACAGATTCAGTAGAGCAGGATCATAAATTGCACATGTAGCAGCTAAGGTGGTTTAATTATTCACAAATAATTCCTTGGCTGCAGATGTCATTAAAATCTTAAGCCAATGTTGTGTATTTGTTCATTACTAAAGCATGAATGCTCTGCTTTCATTGCAATAACTTTAAACTTTATCTGATTTTTCTTGGTCTGCTCTCAATAATCCATTAGCATATAAAAAGTTTTTTAAATCCATCCATTTGATAGTAGCGTGTTAAAATATCACTGGGTCATAATTTTGTGGTTATGTTTTATGCACAGTTTTAGGCTTGCCACTAAAAGCTCAGAATTGCAAACCATTATAATTGCAAAGTACAGAATTGTAAATGAGGAGTTTCAAAATAGAATGGTTGAAATGATAATGATGTTGATCCACTCACACTGTCATTCAAATAAATGTTAATTTCCCTTAGAAAATTTTATTTAGTTTTCAGAAGTAAAACTTTTTCCTTCTACATATTTTACCCTTTACATTATGCTGAACAATTAGGGTTTTTAAAATTAAAAAATCAAAGCATTTCAAAGTTTGTATGATATTTGCACTACAACAAAAATTTTAGCTTGAGATTTAGACAGAAGCAAGAAGTCGCGATAAAGTTTAAGATTTCTGATTTTGTTCTCCTGATGTCTTTTCTGGAAGTTGAGGTCAGTTGTCTATTTGTACATTATTCAGCACTATGTTGAACTGTATCAAAGCACAAAAGCATAAAGGTAATTAAGCAGCCATCAGGATAGGTCTGATAAAGAAATGGAAGAGCTACTAGAAATGTCAGAATCAAGCTGAATTCCAGGGCAAGCAAAGAACTACAACCAAGGTACAGCACAATGTGTCCTATGCTCCTGATTTTCACTGAACTGGCCACTGTATCTTTCTGTGATAAGGCACTGAGGATGTTTGCCCTTTGCAAATTACAGGTCACCAAAGGAATGTGTTACATTCTGGGGAAACAAATTCAGCCTTTGGAGCATTACATCACCTCTACTGGAGATAACAGGATGTAACAAGGCAGAATTTGGATCAGTTTGCATCAAATTTACTAATCCTAACTAGCCTATTTGTTAGGATCACTTGAGACATTTGTGTTGATTTCCCTGACAGCTACATAGCTGCAAATGTCTAAGAATCTTGGACATAAGGGCTAAGGAATAAACAGAAATTTACTTCTGGAAAAAAAATATTCCCCATTTCAAGCAAGGTGTAGATACTGTGATCAACTTTCTGACAGAAGAGTATTCCCTTCAAATAAAACACATTCTTGCGTAGTGATTGACAAAGAGAATCTGGCAAAATAAAGAATTAGTATCTTCCAAGTCTTCAGCACCGATTTGAAAAAAAAAAATAGACAAGTATCAGAACAAGAGAAGATGGAATTTGCACCTACAAAAGAAACTGCTAGTATATTCTCACTTTTTTCAGATAGATCACACCGTGTCCATATGTACACCTGAAATTAAGCAACAGGTGGCTGAAAGGGTGCAGTAACAATCAGAACTTTCAGAGGTGAGAGCATCTTTGGATTATTTGTCGTCTGATCACAATGTCTTAAATATCACAAGTAAACTTGATTAAATCAAATTACTTCTGTTTAAATAGAATTAATGCTTCAGAAGGGAACCCTAGCCTTGTCTAAACAGTAACGAACTCTTCTGTTTTATCATGCTTGCCTCCTCAGACTGTCTAAAGAAGTTGGACAGTTATAAAAAGTTGTGTTTCTCTAGCTGAAATAGTTATACTCTAACTTCTAAATATTGATCCCTAGGTTATAACAACTAAAAAGAGCTTTGTACTACCTGCTATTATTTATGATTTACCCTCTGAAGAAGTCAGCTCTTATTTACTTATTTGGCAATTAAAGAGAATGAGTTAATCATCTTAGCTTGAGGCCTTTTTGTTCTATTACGAGCTTCTTTCTGCATTGTCTCCCTTTCAAAAATAATGTTACAAAGCAATCTCTTGAAAGGGAGGAACACAGCATTGCTGCATTAGTATCAGCAGGGCTGTACTCAGAGGCAGTAATAAAATGATCATCTTTTTCCAACTTCCCTCTAGTTTCGACCTTGTATTGCTCATCCTGAGTCAGTGTTTCAGATCTCTTCCAGAGCTAGTTTGCTTTGCAAGACACTGTCTTTTGCTCTGCAGGTATATCCTTTATCCCTTTTAAGTTATCAGAGATTATTCAATGTACTTTGAGATGAATGATGGAAGTCTTGAGCAGCACCAGGCATAATATCTCTCCCTTCGAAACTGGGTGTTGCTTTGCCATTGACAAGGACTTTGTGAAGTCTGTTGAACAGATAATTATTAATTCATTTAACATTTAATTATATCGTATTGTACAATTTTAAGCAAAATGCCATGTGATGCTGCAAATACCTTTACAAGGTCCAATTTTATTATGTCATGCAGGTAGCTTTATTAAGCAAATGCACACTCATTTCAAAGATTTCCTGTTATTAATTATATTGCTAGCCTTAGGTCTTTTTAAATTGAAATCCTCATGAGATATTTTTTAGGATAGATGCAGCATAACCAATCCATAAGTTGCTGGTTTCATCCTACTTACTCTCTCATTTCTGAAGTTTCTAAGCTTTTACTTTTCTACAACTCACATTAAAAATTAATGTCACCTGATGGATATTTCCCTCAGCTTGCTTTTTAGAAATCTGAGATGAGCTCTATTAATTTAAGAATACGAAACATAACTCCTTTGAGGTGGAAAGTATAGCAATACCTTGATAAAATGCGATTACATACTCCTTCTTTTTGAGAAGCAGGCATACAACCCTTTGAATGTCTCTTTTTTTATTAACCTTTTTTTCCCCTCTCTCAACAGCAACACCGAGGAAGTTACAAAAAGCAACTCTTTCTGACACCACAGTGCTGGCACCATTGAAAAATACTGAATCCCCTGGCATTATGTAGGAATTTTCCATCTGTCTCCCAAAGTCACCTTTCTGACATTCTCACTGTGAATCACAGAGGTAAGTGGGGTGGTGGTGGTGGTGTTAGACTGTTCATCTGGGTGTCTTAATTTTAGGGAGCTTTAAGTTAGTCGATGAGATATTTTAATTATATTTTTTCTTTACACTTTTAGTTTCAGTGAGTTAACAGGTTTCAGAGTAAAGAATTTCAATTAAAAAAAAAAAAAAACCGAAACCCTCAAATCCAAAACATTATGTGTTTATTTTTAAAACAATTTTTCTTTAACAATCTAAAAAAAAAAAAAAAACTGAAAACATCCAAAACACTAAACACTGAGAAACAGTATTTATGCACAGCAGCCATACCTTATAGCATCTTTATCAGCTAACTGTAGATTCAGTATCTTTAAAATATTATAATTTTCAAGCCAACCAATATAATGCCATTAAAATTTTTTATTCATTTATTTGAAGTTGTTTCAATGACTTATTCCGTTGACAGCTAAGCCATTATAATATCAATTGTAATGTCTCCATGTTGTGATGCTATGGTAATTGCACTTGCATATGTTTCAATTTTTTTATGCTAATTTTGATTGCTTCACACAATCCCTCTTCTGATAACTGCACTGAGACATTTCAACTGATGCGGTAACCATTCTAAAGATACATAGCTAGAGCTTATCACCAAGAACTTAGACTTAGGCCTGCTATTTACATAAAAATTAATTCAAAATCATGTTAGTTGTATAGAAAAAATATTTAATTATATTGACATTAATTCCACTTGAAAAACATTTTAGCATTTTAATTAGAAATCTACTGTAAAGGGGGAGTGGGAGGAGATCACATTTCAGATCATCAACATCATATTTAAAAAAAAAAATAAAAATTGATTTTTCCAGACTTCTCCAAGTTTTGTAAAATGTTCCATTAGAAATATGCATTTAGGATTGCAACTACATAGAAGAAATATTTTTATCAAATTTCCTGCCTTTATACCACATGAAAGTCCTGAATGTTCATCTACTTTTCAAAATGTTTGAAAGTTTATTCTTGAGGAGCCCAGAATGTATTTGAAAATCATGGAATCTGCTAGCTTCTTCTGAACTGAACCAAGAAGTAGGCAAAACCCCAGACACTGTGAGCTCAGAAGATTATGAAAGGAAAATAAGTGTTTTGTGATTCTGAGAGATACTCACATCTCTATAGAATCCATGTATGGCATACATATGGCAGTGTCCTCTGTTAATTTGACCGGTTAATAGACAGATGGAACTTACCTTGCCTTGAAATCTTCCACTTCTCCTTCTACATCCCAGACATCTTATGGAAGAAAACAGTCATTTGCACGTTATGAAAGAAAAAACCTGCTTTTATTCCCTAATGTTATATAATCTTCATGCATAAAAAGCTAAATCCTACTTTCAGAAACACCCATAAATACACCCATTTATCTCAACAACTCATGAGTATAAAAGAGCAAAACATAATTCAGTGGAAAGAGTGAAGTATAGAAGAACTTCGTAATTACTCAGTCTAGCCCAAGTTAAACTCTTCATGCTATTTTTACATAACAGCTTTCAATATTTAGAAAAGACAGGTCAATAAAAATTAGGGTAAAATGTTCATTTTGGCAATAATTATCAATAATCACATTATTGACCTAGCAATACAATTCTGAAAAATTAAATGCAAGAAACTTAGTGCATCACAACTTTTAATCAAAACGCTACTGCTGTGCTTTTTCATTGTCATTTACCCAAATTGTCAGATATTTTTTTACAGAATGACAGGAAAAATCTTATCTGTTTATACCTTTACCTGTAGTTTAAAGACATAGTTTCTTTTAGTAGCAAAGATGTAAGTACGGTTAGAAAACACAAAAGCAGCTACATGAAAGAGCTCTTAATATCCCAATATATTGTGTTATGGACTTCCTGAAAGTTTTCAATCAATCTATTTCTGTTTTGTCCTCTGTAACTGGAAACTTGACTCTAGTAAGAGAATATTAGACATAAAATAAAGGAATTTGTAGTTTACTGTGATAACTGTCTTTAAAAAAGAATCATGTAGTTTTCTTCTATGTATGCTTAACTGAGGAATAAGAGAGGGAGTAAGTGCTAGGCTAGATGAATAGACTCCAAGACTCTTGCAAATTTTAGGACAAGCTCAGAGACTCTCCTTGAGACCAAGACTAAACTTCAACTAAAAACCTGAAGGAGCCAAATTAGTTTCCTAAACGTTACCTGAATTTAAAAGGAAAAAAAAAAAAAAAAGTATACCACATACTCTTGCACAGGGCAAAGTATTTCAGACAAGCTATTGCATCCAGTACAAGAGATGTTAGAAACATGCAGGAATCCTGATATCTCATATAGATGGATGAATTTAAGTCCTTTGGCTTATATAGTCACCTCTGACTTCACAAACATTCTATATATATATAGTTTTGTCTAGACACTGCAGTATAGACATATTCTTCACCTTTGGCAGGATGTTTGTGCTTAATAGCTCTACCTTATCTTTTCAAGAAATGGTCACTTCTGAACAGCTTTTCCTTCACGCCTACTCAATGACCAAAACACCAATAAAAGACACAACTGTACTCCTAGCTGGTGAGACAGGACTACAGCCACTCATAAATGACTATGTGCAGTTACTTTCCTATGGCTTTTTTCTTAGGGTATTTTAGCTGTATTTGCTAAAAATTTGCTAAATACAGGAATTCAGATATACTTTATCAAATAGCTAGCCATATCAGAATGAAACAAATAAGGAATACTGTGCCAGTTTCAAACACACCTTAGCAATTTTTGTAGGCTTGGTTTAATTCAATATTTTAACCCAATGCCCAATGGAGAAGTCTCTAACGCTAACACACCACAGACATCTAACAATCCATCTAACAAAACATGAGTGAAAGTCAGGAGGTGTAAAACTGAATATTACAATGTCCAGCAGTAAAACAGTTGATCTCTGGAAGACACCTAAGACATCCACAATCTGTTTAGGAGAGAAAGATCAAAGATATTTACAATTCTCTAAACCAGAAAATGTTTTCATAAACATTTCAGTCCAGGAAGAGTTCTTAAACAGCAGCATGATCAGATTATTACTATGTGACTTTATATTCTAGGTACAATTAATAAGCTTAAAAAAATGTAAAGAACATTGGCAGTTATCAAACTAATTACTTAATGGGTTTTATGCTTGTCTTTGAACTTTGACATCAAAAGTCTATTTAAAAAATATGGGGAGAAAAATCTGTTTCAATATCAAAAACTCCTAGTTTGTCCTGAAGACAATCACATCATTTTCTTCTTATTATTACCATGCCCTTTTCCAGCAAGGACAGGAAAATTACATCCTCCAGGTTTTTCTGATGCACTGCTCTCTGGAGGATATCTGAAAATGTATACCGATTTCTATTACTTTCTGTACACAAAATTTTACCAACCTTGCTGTTTCTCATGCCCTCATTAATCTCTAATCCCAAGACTAGAATAGGGGTCCAGGCATTGCAAACTGCACTAAGCTCCTTGAAAGCAATCAGTTTAGCATGAAGAGAAAGGTCTTGCTTTTCTTTTAGATGATCCTGTTTCCCCTATTTCTCTCAGTCTGTCCCATCTGAGGGTGGATGTCTGGCATTCCTCAGGTTTCTTATTCCCCCATGATCTCAAGGGGACTCCACACCTTGGCCACCTGTATTTAGAGGCAATAGTCCCCTCCCTACACCAGCTGTTGCAATACAAGTTTGCCTAAATTGAAAGATCCTGATGCCATATTAAATTTGGCACAGCCAGATCTGTTGATTCATCCCTCTTCGAGGCATAATCTGATTCAGTAATCTGATTCTCTAGAGGGCATTTGGTGGTTCTCCAAGAAAACATCTCCTGTGCCAAGAACTAATGTATGGCTTTCTAACTATAGAAAGGAAAACAAAACAAAGCACCCTAACACCAGGAATAATATGTCTCCAGTATCAAATTTACAATTAAGTATTCAAAAGGTATTACAGATTAATTCTCTAGATGTCATGAGAATTATTCATACTGAAATTCTGCAGTATTTCATTAAATTGTTTATCTGAATGTGGACAGTTTTCAGTCCCAGGAAATAAATATTCTGTTCTTCATTATTCTAGTGGGAGGTTAGACAAGACTAAATGAAACTTTTTACAATTCAGATCTGTTAGGCTACATCAGGAATGTATTTAGTCCAAACAGTTCAAAAGAATTATAAAACAATCAAGTGTGTTATTTAAAATTAACCTTCAGTATTTTCTTTCAGTTTATGAAAATGGCATAGCAAATATTTTAAAATCTTTTCTTCCTTATTTTATTAAATGTTTAATTTTAAATCATGGCAATTTATATGTGTGAAATTACTTGCTTTCTGTTGGCTGGAGCACATTCCATATGAGGAACTGCTGAGGGATCTTAGGCTGTTCAGGCTGGAGAAAAGAAGGCTCAGGGGAGACCTTATCGCTGTCTACTACTACCTTGAAGGAAATTGTAGCGAGGCGCAGGTCAGTCTGTTCTCCCTAGTAACAAGCAATAGAACAGGAGAAAATCGCCTCAAGTTGTGCCATGGGAGGATCGGGCTGGATATTAGGACGAATTTCTTTACTGAAAGGGTTGACAGGGATTGGAATGGGCTGCCCAGGGAGGTGGTGGAGTCACCGTCCCTGGAGGTGTTTAAGAGACAGTTGAATGTTGGAAATGGTCTAGTGGTTGATAGGACTGGGGCAAAGGCTAGACTTGATGATCTTTACAGTCTGTTCCATCTGAAACAATTCAATGATTCATTATTTTCCTTCAGAAAATGTATGATCTAGGTATCTTCACTGTGTTCACGTAGTTGTATCACCAACAACATTACATATAGGCTCATATTCACTGTGAAGAGAGTGCTCTCATTGGGGTAATGTAAAATCAACTGGCTTAAACCTGAATATTTGGCCTAAATGACCGATTTTATTACCATTTTCCTACAGATCACTGTCTCTTTCATTTATAGTCTTCAAGGACAAATTATGAATGATAGCCATCACTTTACAAGTATACAATGAGAATAAATTGTTCAGCATAGAGCATTCCAAACGTTTTATATGAATGACAGTGAACAAACTATGTTCTTCATTACTGATCAAGCTGACAGAAAACACAGGAATGGTTTCACTTAGTTTAAAGTAAACTCAAGGAGATTTTTAGTGAATCACAGGAAGTGTCAAACAGTCTTTTATCCTTTCTTTTCTTTTGTACAGCTCGCAAAACCATGGAACAGCCTGTACTTACAAGATTGGCTTTTATCTTTGCTTTTACCTACCTCCTGTAAGTAGGAAAGGACTATTATCTAAACTCCAAAAAATGACAGAGCTCAGACACATTCCTGAGAGCCTGGGTAGTTCAAACATTCCACCCATTGCCTGTATCTGCCACTGTATTTTTTCTAATCCAGAAAGTGAATTTTTAAAATATTTTTTTAATCCAGAAAGTGTAAAATGAGAGGATTTTTAATACTTCTGAGTGCTTGCAGTGGCTGAACCACTATGTCCTTAGGTAAACTTAGCTTATAAAGTAGTTTAGTAGTTCAACAAGTTTGTTATCTGCATATATAGAAACCAATTGGGATATGAAAGCAAGCATAGACTTTTCCCTCTTTCTCTCTTTCTGATTACAAAATAATGTCTACCTTTCTGACACACACCTAAGAATTTCTTCTCCCCACCATTGTAGCTATGTTCTGTCAGTTCTCTGAAATGGAGGACTACTAATCAATTTCTATTAATTTGATAAATATAGTAAAATCAATCATGCATTTGAAAAAAAAATTTAAAAATCACTCTAAGTGCAGGGCCTTAAAAGCTTTATTTAGTCTGGGCACTCTGCCTACAACTAAACTGCTGGAGGAGGAATCAATTCCACACATCTTGGTAATGATCTTCTCTACAGAAAGAGGACTTTATGTGAGATCATATTTTTTTGAAATAGTCACAACTTTATTCTGAATAATGCAATTAGAACCTTATTGCTATTTTTTCAAATGCTCATAGTTCTGCATTACTCATATTTTCAAATTAATTTTTATTTTAAATACTAATATCAATTCTGAGCATTGTACATTATTAACAACACAATCCTCCTGTCTTACAGATGTTTAAGCTGGAGTAATGATGAAAAGGCTAAATGGTATAAATGGAAACACCTGGTAGACAATGGGCTAGAGGTTCAAATTTCCTAATTATATATATTGCCAGTATGTTCAGGAGAAAGAAGATGAGAACAAATCATCTCAGATGTGCTATATACCCCAGATTTTTTATTGTTGTGCTTGATTAATTAATGTGCTATTAATAAACTATAGGTAATTACCTCATTTAGTGGCATGTATCAGATATGTTTACAAACATACAAACTGAAAAAAACTATAAAGTTTAGCTAGATGAACTGTAGGAAATGCTGCTACAGAAAGATACTCATGCTGAGTTGACTATAAGGAGGTAACTGGTTTTTCAAGGACAGGAAATTGCATCTAATCTAATCAAAAGGCATTTGCATATCCAGGGAAGAGGGAAAAGTAGTTCAAGAACTACAAGTAGTTAAGAAAAACAAGATTGGCAAATAAACATTAAGACTGCATCTACTTAAAGGAGGGCTTCTAAGTTTAGCTATGAAAGTGGTTTTCTCATGTGTGTGACTGCTGGAGTATGGCTTGCAAAAAGATACAGCATCCCAGAAAACGCAAGTCAGTAAATTACAAGTAAGTTACTTGGAGAGCACACACTCTTCAGTCAAATCTTTGTGTGAACTGATTAAATGAGGTTGTTCTTTTGTCTCTTCATATGTCTTCTAGAAAAAATACATAATAATGTTGACTATTTTGGAAGCAGTAAATAAACAGCTTCATTTGCATTACAATATAGCTTGAATTAAGAGTAATTAAAATGTAAATTAATAGCAGCATATCACACTGAAAAGCATGCTGAATCTACAAATCAGGACACCCATACCATAACAAGGTCTCCAGCAAGATCCAAGGTAACAGCATATGTTCCCTTCAAAACTTTGTGATTAGGTGGAGAGTTGATATCAGAGAGTTCAGGGAGGAAAGGAGCAACAAGTTCAAATCAGAAAAACACTAGCCTTTAACAAAATAGTTGCTGAGAACTCCTTGAGAATTTATCATATTCTTTTAATCCTTAAACCAAAGTTTAAAGTTCCTTCTTATGACTTTGAACACAAGTTTTCTAATACAATGAGAAAACACAGGTTTCTAACTTTTTCTGTGATACAGTAACCTACCAGGACAGTGGATAATACCTATTCTAACCCAGATTAAGCTAGACTGATGTTCAGATCACTAGAGTCAAAAATAGAGCTTAACCCTTTTTGTCACATTGAAATAACACGCATACCTTTTCGTCTTTCAACAGCTGACAGCTTAAATAGACAGGAAAGATGGGTGTCTGTAAAGTCCTGTGTTGATAAATGTCACATTACTCATGATGTATCTGTATGTGTTTTCAGCAGGCCTTTCTGAGACATATATTCACAAATCAAGGGAGATTACTACAAGAATTCTTTAGAGGGAGAAAAATGGAAAAAATAGCACTAGGGAATGTGAGAAAAAGTGAAAACAGGTGATTGAGAGGGATGAAGTGAAAGATCTTTGGAACAGCTTCCCAATTAGAACATTGTACTTCAATATGCTTCAAAGTGTTAAAAAAAATACAATAATATAATAACAATATACTAGTGATAGTCTATCGTATACATTAAAGAATTTGTAGAGGCCCTGTAATTAACTTCAGCTCATCTGAAGGATGCTCATTTTTGCAGATGAAATCACATTCTTCAGGATACAACTGCATAATCTCTGAAATTAACATCCAGTATTAAGAATGAACAGCAAAATGGTACTGCTGAGCAATGTAACCTCCCTTCTCAGTTTACTCAAGATTGTCCTTATTCAAGAGGATCAATTGACACAAAGGAAAAACAGCATATGGGAAAAACCTCCATTGTTCCCATTAAATAAACTGTTTTGATCAATCACAAGGCAATAGAAGAAAGAAATCCAACACAAACATAAATTCAATCTAAATATAAAACTTCTCTGTCAGAGGTACGCTATAAATTTAGTCAAAGCAGCCTTGGAGAAATCAACTTTTTGTCAGTCAACACCAGACAGTTTGGGAACTCCATTTGATCATCGTACAGTTAAAGAAGCTAAAATAATCATCTACCTTTTAAACTGTCAGGGAAGCAAAGTTATTCATCTGCTTAGGGCTATCAAGGGTACATGCCTTCACTAGCAGTTACTCAATCAATGCATTAAAAGGCAACCTGACCAAAAAAAACACAAAAATTAAAGACATTAGCTCTATGGAAGGCACTGCAGAAGGAACCAGCTTCATGACCGGCTGCAGATCTTACATAGGGTGAAAAAAATCTAACAACATAGGAAGAGGAGCCTTCAAAGAAACAGCATGCTGGTTTTGATTTTCAGATACTTACTTTGGAAACTTGTCATACGAATAGCATTTCTTCATCATCTTTGTATAATGACAATTTTTTCTTAAATAAGACTTCCATAGCAGTAATATACTGACCAGCTCATTTCCAAGAAGTCCTTATTATTTCTCTCACACTTCCACAATTCTAGTTAAAAATTAAAAATAACTAGCCTTGGTATATATGGAGTTACATATATCCATATATTTCCATATATACGTGGATGGATATATTTTGTATGGAATGAGTACCAAAGAAAATGAGAAACTGGCAAAAAAAAAGATACAGTGCTCATATCTTATCAACTTTTTCTATAGCAGAAAAATAGATATTTTTGCAAGTTTACTCTTAGCTATTTTTGGCGATGTGCTTGCGTGTCCAGGAAGTGTAAAGGCAGAGATTGTATTAGAGACATTTGGGGAACAGTGTTACACTACATTACCTAAATTTTGATGCAAAGTTTATTTTCTGTGTATGAGCACAGACCAAAACACTATCATTGGAAGATGCTTTAACTCCAAATCTGTCTTAAAAGATTCAGCAAGTAGCTTTCCTCTCAGAAATGCTTTACTGCATTTCCTTCTGTAGTTTCTTCTCTTACAAAACAGAAGGTTTCCAAGTCACCTATACTATCTCCAGCCAATTTATTCCACAATTGCTCCTGGGTGAACTTCTTGCCAATCTCAACCTCTCACAGCAGCCTTGCCCACACAGTGGGAGTTTCCCAAGGGGAACCAGGCTGCCTTCACCATCATCTCAAAAGGCTATGGAAAAACTGAACACAAATCACTGCAAAGCTGACATTCCTAATCATTTTGAATACTATCTGATATCTTTTTTTTTCTTTTTTTTCTCTAAATGATAAAAAAATTCTCTTGTAATTTTTTCAGCTTTTATAAATTATAAATTACTGTTAAAATACAAATTTAACCTTTCTTCCTTTACATCCTCTGTCATAACTTCTTCCAAGACTTAAAACATGCTGCTGCTACTGATTAAGCAATATTATAAACATGGTTTGGCTGAAATGAAATAAAGTACATATACAATTCCTTTACAGTTCTATCCCTAGGCTTTCACAATCAATGTACTTCATCTAATTTGAAATAGTCAAAACTGATGAATTAAAAGGGGTTTTCTCAATCTCATCATGTTTGATAAACATGAAATAAACATCATGCTTGTGAAAGACAATAAGACTAATTTTGAACTCAGCTTGAAGCATAGTAACCTCAGAATGAAATTCCAAGACTTATAACAATTTTCTATTGTCAATCCCTCTTATGCAAAATAAGGACAGAGGAAAAATTTAGAGTACATTTCAGAAGACAACTCTCAGCTACATTAATTCAAAGTTTGTACAGTTTTAATTACAATATTTGAATGAGATCACACAGTACCATAGAGAGAAACTCTAGCAATGTGCCAAATGTTTTTATAATTCACCACAATATCCTTACACCCTGCTGTTCAGTTTACAGTAATTTTTCATTTACCAGACAGTAATACCACTCTTGTCACCTACTGTATTTGAATTTTCCCCCTAAGAATTATATATTTGATATTATTAGTACTCCTATACAGAACCGTAATAATAATTTCATTTTTTAAATTTAATTTTTTAGCTAGGAAAAGTATTTGGATGTGCAAAACATTATAATAAATTCAGAGAATTGGAAGTTTAGAATTAAAAGTTCTACCATGTAAAAAACTAAGCGTCTTAAATGATAATTATTTGCCCAGCCACCAGCGTGCCCACATTTCTGTGGGTCTTGTGTAGCAAAGTATTGAATGCCAGTAGAGCATAAGCTGACTTCTTGTAAATCTTTTTGAGTGAGGCAGCTATTAGGAGCCTCTGGCAGTCTGACATATGCTCAGGATGATATATAAAACCATGAAACAAAGGGCAAGAGAAGTGTAAAAGTAAAGCAAAGGAAAGGCCTGTTCTTCAGTTTCCAAATTGCTCAAAGAACTAGGTAGCAAGTCCTTGGAGCTGAAAATCAGTTTAGCAGAGGTAAGGAATGCCTCTTAAGGCTCTTCAAGGAAAGTTAGCAGTTAGGGATCTATTTCAAAACAGCCATCTCATCTCCTTGCCTTAAACTGTTTTTTTTGTTAGAATGTGTAACAGCTTCTTAAGGCTGTGTTGTAAACTATTTGATGCAGAGAAATACTGATACATTTTTCCACAGAAATTACTTTGACCTTTACATTTTAGTTACAGTTCTCATAGATTAATTTGACCACTTTACAGCAATATTTTACTGTAACAAGTTCTATTAATAGTTTCTTAAATGGAAAACATATTCAGTCAAAAGTGGCCCTATGTAACTCTACCAATTACTAACATCACTTGAACGTTCAGCAGTTTTCTACACGTTCTTTCACTACTAAAGCTGTGACTATTTGGGCTGATGATGACTTTCTCCCTACTCTCAGTTTCAGTTCACTGGTTGAAGGAATATTTCTGACAAAAAATTTGTTCTAGTTTCCACGATATTACAATGTTCCAGTACCGTTTATCATTTCAAGCATAAGAAATGCCTTCCTGATTTACAGAGCCTTGAGTAGTGATGGATCTTATCTTTTCACTAATGCTACCATGCTGAGACATGTATAAAACGTGTTTAATTTGCAAAAATTTAATGTGTTTCACGAATTTTGATAGAAATTTAAGTTTTTAAATATTGTATTAAATTACTGTATTTAAATGTTTGTACTTACAAATGAAAGAACAGAGGTTCATATAGTTCCTGGTGAAAAGAAATGTGTGTCAAATTTTATGAGATATAAATCCAAAAAAATAAATATAAACCAATGATATTTTTGTGTTTCTAGTGGTGCAGTTCTGGTATTGCCCAGTTTACATTACAGTTTATTTTTATTTACAGTTTATTATTTTTTTATTTTTGCAGTACGAAACCATATTTTATTACTTTAGCACTTATACTGCTAAGTGCACTCCCAGCTAAAATCTCTTTTGTTGGCTTTATCAGTTTGAATCACAGCTTGGAAATATTTTGTGATGCATGATGCACTACACATTTTTTCTGAAATGCAATATCTCTGTTAGGTCACTTGTAAGATTTTCTCTTCTTCTTAGGACTGTATCTTGCTTTAGATTTCTGAAATTACTATCTCATTCCCGTAAATGGTAACTATTGATATTTATTCTTAAACTTACAGTGTTTCTCCAAACCTTCTAAAATCATTGCAAATATTCAATTTAAAAGGATGGTGTATTAGTCCTTAACACTCACTAAGTTTATCTCATACATATTACCGATATGTAAAGTAACATAAGGCTTAGACCTTACTTCTTTATTAATTATGCTTATTTATTATTCAGATTTGTATGTAGTCTAAAGTACATCTGAGAGAGATACTTCCTACATATTTCTAGTTCAGTATTCCTGTTATCTTCAGCCTTAGGTAATCACCACTGATATCACTAGAAGACCCACTTAACTACACCAAGCATTGGATTTGTTGCCTAGCTGTTAAAGGCCATTAGTTCAGTTGCATCATTTTATTTAAAAGTCTCTATTCACTTTATATGTGCTATAAAATCCAACTGGCCTCAGATCTTTAAATTAAAGGTTGTTTGTCTGAAATATACCTTCTCCATTTATTTTTTATCAAGATTCTTGTGAAAAGTATAAGTACTTTTAATAACAAGAATTGCTATCCATATTAAAATACTCTTCAGAAGTAGTTCAGAGTCATTTTACATCAAAGAAAATATTGAAAATGTGTGTCTGGAGTAATACAGAATGTACACATTTTCAAATTGTTAGTACCAAAGGCATATTTAGCCACAACACCTGAAATTCATTAGTGGACACACCAAACAACAGAGTATATTAGTATTGACCAAATATCTTATTGCATCTCCTCATATTTTTTTAAGACTTGAGCAACCTAATTTTACATAAATATAAATCTCAGCTAGTTCTCTTTTTCAGGAAAATATATATTTGTCATTAAACTAAAGAAGGCAGTAATTAAGCATATTTGAAGGGTTGTCAAAATGACAATACTAGTATTGAAACAAAATCATTTGTCAATGGCATGACACAAGGGCATGACTGTCATTAGTAATGATAAATAGATAGAAAGTCCTTTAGCTGTATCCAAAGTCCCAGTAAAGACTGATTATAGAAACACCATATGGCCCTCTCCTTCAAGTCATACCAGGGGTTGTATAGATTGATTGATACTTTGTTTTTTATAAGTAGAACCTTTTGGGAAAAGTCAACTGAGCCTGAGAATAAGATCTTACCTACTTCTACCTAAAATTCCCTTATGATTATTTGGCAAATTAAATTTTCTCCTGGAAATATTCCAGCAATTACTGGCCAATATTTAACAAAGGTTGGGACAATCAGTTCCAAACACACAGATTTGAGCTTCCATATGCAAATTAGCAAACAATTGCCTCCTAAAATCAGAACTTCGGTGAAAAGTTGTCAGTTTTTTAACTTGTAAATCACTCTATCATTGCTTTTGTACAGGGTTTATGAAGTGCAGGTGCTATCCAACAAACCTGATCTCCTTCTATGACAGGGTGACCTGCTTGTTGGATGAAGGAAAGACTGTGAATATTGTCTATCTTGACTTTAGTAAGGTATTTGACACTGTTTCCCACAACATTCTCTTTCTGGTGCATTTGTAGTACATATATTTATTACCTAATAGATAAGCCTTGTAGTAAGCTGAAATACTGAGATATTCTTTTGAAAGATTACTGCAAAAACCAGTTTCTGTTTGGACTGATCATAGAGATTATATTTCCACTTGAGTATATTTCACCCAGACACAGAGGAAATCACATTTAAAAAATTGAACATTGTTTAGAAGGAATATATTTTGAGAACTAATTTAATAATAAATAGCCATGTCACCGTAAAATTTCTGTAACTGGAATAATGCATAGCATACCAGTTTATATGATTCTAGCTTTGTAGAAATACATGGTTCCACAAAAAGAAACAAAAGCATTATTTAAAATCATTTGCATTCCAATTAAAGCCTATCTTTGAAGTCCTCTTACTCGAGTGACAAAAATACACAACTGTCAGGTAGACACACTACCTGAAGAGTAATTCAAATTATTAATGGAAACGTAGTGATTGACACATAGCATTGCAAAAGCACCCACCTGCTCTAACATACTCAATATAAACATTTCTTGTTTGGTAGGAGTCCACTATTAAACTAGATTGGTAATGATAGCCCTCTATATAACAAGCTACTATAGGCGAGTTATAGCAACAGTTTTTGTTGGCATTGACTGTCATTATAAACTGTCTTCATTTGGCTGATTCATGTCATGAGATTCATGTCTGAATCTCTCACTCCACCACCATATTGTTCTCTGTCTGAGGTTAAATATCTTTAAATTATTCAAGCAATGTTTCCCCGATAGAATAATTTTGTCTAATTTTTATCTGAGTCAGTATAAAAGTGAAGATTTGGTTTGTTCCCAAGTTGTCCCAAAAACAAGAAACGTGGGTATCATATTGTTTGCCAGGATTTTCTGCAACATAATTCACATTTTTAAGATTTGCAGAAATAAATAGAATTATGTCATTTAGAAAGTTACAAAGGTGGAACAAACTAAAAAAAACACCCAATTTAGCCATATTTACTAGTCCTACCATCTTCCTGGAAATTTTCATGAGCACCTTGTCAGAAATTCCTGTCAAAAAATCAGTCTTCCCTGCAGAAGCTGCTCTGTCTTCTTCCATTATTTACAGATATCAAATAAAGTAATTAGAGAAGGAGGGGGGAAAAAGTGATATTTTCCTTCATTTATAAATTTTACTTTAATTTTTTCCACTTTTTTCTCTGCCACATTATTGATTTAGTGTAACCCCATAAAAATTTCTACAATTATACGTTGAGAAAATATTCTTTTACAAAACTGTTCATACAGAATTTACTCAAAATATGTAACCCAGAAGATGTCATTAAAGACAGAAGCATAAAGCAAGATACTATGAATACTGTAGGACATGTATCATGGATACAGCCAGCAATTCTGAGAGCCACACTTGTGCCAAGCTAAAGTTGTTATAACACAAATGTAAAAAGCAATGTTCCTTCTTGTTTTATCCTCCCCCTTCTTCTTGGGGAGTTTATAAAGAAAGATTTTTACCTGTAGTAACATATAATCAAGTCATAAAATTTTCTGTGACCAGAATGTTTGAGTTATTGCAATAACCTTTTCTTGAATAATACCTCCACTCAAGATCTGCATTTATTCTGTCTTTCAGCAGACACTCATCATAACTGCACCGTAGCAGAAGACCGAAGTGGAATTCTGAGAAGCCCTCATCTATTGATCTTGCTTCATCTTGCAAAATACATATAATGTATTCTTCCCTTGCTATAGTCAGTAAAATACAAGACTTCAAACTACATCAAATTATAAAATGTGTTAAGAGTGTTTGCATTTGCCTTTTCTCCTTTTAAGTCTTCACAAGAAAGATTTCTTGCTGAGTTGCAGAATTAAGATTTCACAGATCACCATGGATTAAAGGGTATGGTACATTCCCAGAAATTAGAATATCAGCTTAGTTGGTGAAATTTCAGTTCACATATAGAAATCTACCAGTTGTCTTGGAAACGTTTGTGCAAAACCTTGATTGTTCACATAAGTGGCACCAATAAAGTCAATGACTGGTTTTGAATTATTTAACCTCTTTCTGACTATTTTTTTAGGTGAGAAGGGAGGACCCCACAAATAATTTTCTCCTGACTCCACAGATTCTCTGTGGATCAGTATTTCAAAGACTTAGACCTTGGGGGAGACTTAGAGCATTTGATTACTGATAGAAGTAAGCTGTAGCACTCCAAGGACTATTACTTAAGTTCAGAACCAAATAAGATACAGATGTTGCATTTTTCACAAAGTGTTGGATTTGAGCTATGAAGCTGCAGACTGATACCCAGAAAATGGACCAACAAAAAAAAAAACAACAATAAACCAACAAAAAAGCACCCCAAAAATACAGTCACAAACATATATTCCTGCCATCAATAAAAGCATTCAGAGGTTAATAATTTAAAAGCAGATACATCACTGCATTGCTGTAGATCTTTCATGTCTCTGATAGGCAGCACGGCAAGCTAAAAAGCCAATTCTGCCACCACAACACCTAGTCAACTTTTCACATTCAGTATGTAAAGCAGAAACTAGAAGTAATTGTAACAGAGACTTTGTACTTGAACATTTCAGAATATCTGCTCTTGGACACAGTTCAGAGTCTGAAAGCAGAAGCATGGATAACAGAGTCTAGCAGATATGTTGCCTTCTTCCGGCGACCGACCTCCGGCGGCTGGCCGGCACAATGATCAAAGCGAGACCATCGGGCCACTGACACTGACACCAATGTGGTGGATGGCAAAATGGTGTTTAGTAAACAGTAACACTCCCTTATATAGGAGCTAACAAGTACCGCCCTTCATGGGTTGATCCTGCCTTATCAGCTATGGACCATTACCTTACTTGGGTATATTCCTGGGCCAATCCTCACTCACTGTACAACCCGAGATCTTCTGCAGCGCCTAGCTACCCGACGCCTGCGCGCTGGCCCTGCTAACCGCATCAGATATGCAACCTATAGACTAAATTCTGTGAAAATCTGAAGTTTACTGAAAAACTGACAGGGATTTAGGTAAATACTATTCGATATTCATTTGCCTCTTAAGGTACAATGAAAATGATCTGTCTCCTCTTAACTTTGACTTACTCTCTCCCTCTCCATTTTTTTTATGTGAATTTGCATTTTTCTTGTCAAATCCATAAAGCCTTCTAGTCATAGAGACTAGACTAATAGATAAGAATATCAATTATTACTTCCATACCAGTGGAAATTTGCAGCTTATGAAAAATAAGAACTAGAGTGTTTTCCTTATCAGCTGTTTCAATAAACCACATAGTAGGCATTTATTGAAAACTTCTGATATGAATAATACTCACAATGATTCAACTTTTCTCACTGACAATTGTTTTGCCTATGGGAGAGGTTAATAGGTGCAATATATATAGATTGATAATGTTATAAAGAATGGTAGAGACTATTCATATCCATACCTTTCTCCATCCAAAGGTCTCTAAAAATGGCAGTTGGATGGAACAAACGAGAGCATATAGCACATATTGTTAGCATTTGATGGATATACACTGACTGAATTGAAATGGATTTGTGCCCTCAGAAAATTTCCAGTTGGCAGGAGTCCAAGCTGCAAAAAAAGCCACAACCACAACAAAGCATTAAGTAGCATTCTCAGCAAGAGGCAAAAAGATAAGGAGGCTGCAGTCCCTTCACGCCATGGCAGACCTGTGCTTGCTGTGCATCACAGTGAAGAGAGCATTCTCCTTACTGTCATTCCTATCTCCTTACTTAATACTTATTTTCATTATTTAAATAAACCCATAAGGTTTTATTTCTTCAGTGCCAATCTTTATTTGCATTTTTGTTTTAGTGTTGCATGTTGTAGATACCTCCTATAAAGCCCATCATGGGTTTTTAGGATAACCCACCAAGGCAGTTTTGCCAGAGCTGGTTCCTAAAACATGTGAGGCTAGCGTGACTGTTGGAGTGTGAAACCGCCTCAGGAGCTCAGTGTTCAGATACAATGAACTCATAAGAAATAGAAATGAAAATAAGAGAAGAAATCTAACCCTGAGTTCAGAATCAGAGCTTGAATTGTCTAATACATGATATTAAGATATCACTACAATCCCAAGTTCCAGGAGCAGAAGGCTGCTTCTACTACAAACAGAATGACAAAAAAGGCAGAAAAAGGTAAAAGAAATGACTGACCGCTGTGCATGGGATGACCTTGTGCACCTGTAGCTGCTGTAGCTATTGTACAAGGAACTTCAGAAATACAGAACACAGACAGAGATAAAGGTTTGCAGTTTGATACAGAATGGGTACTAATCCCAACAGTTACAGGTGCAGAGAGAGCATTGCAGCTACCAGTCAGAACTACTTCACAGTTAAGACATGTTTATTTTTATGCTTGATGTATATTTTCTAATTTTTAAAAAATAAGTTTATTCTCAATAGTCCTAGTCTTTTCCATGACCAAAAAGCAGTTTGGTCTTAAGGACTGCTTGCTAGTAGTAATAATATATTAATTCATTAGCATTTCATTAGTAAAGTGACCAAATAATTCTAATTTGCACACATAACTTAACAATACATAATCCTAGACAGAGATGGACTAAAATGAAAGTAAGATACAACAGATGCAACAGTTTGTCAGTAATTATTCTTTGCCAGGCTAGTTCTGAGCAATCCTACTGAGAGGTGCAAGAAAGGAATTTAATTATAAGGTACCCACAACATAACAAAGA
Source organism: Urocolius indicus (assembly GCA_013401255.1). Classification (NCBI taxonomy): domain Eukaryota; kingdom Metazoa; phylum Chordata; class Aves; order Coliiformes; family Coliidae; genus Urocolius; species Urocolius indicus. The sequence continues at coordinate 301,790 of WBNH01001315.1, forward strand.
CAGAAAAAGGAAGAGAAAAAACAAAAAAAGCAGCCCTACATATTCCCATATCAGGCTGATTATGAAGTGACACAACAGTTGGATTGTCATTTCTTGTATCATCAAATACTCTGGCATCCTCATGGATCACATACCAGTCTGAAAGTGTGCTCTTTATATGGTTGAGAATTAACTTTGCTAATTACTTTAAAGCAAAAGGTAATTAAATGACCTGAAAAATGCCACGGAATTAAAGTTAAGCATAGACATCTTTAGTTACAAATATATACACAAGCCTCATTTGATATGTTAAAGCAGAGGTACATTATGTTCATCTCTTACAAGATGAAATTCAATATATTTCTTGATTTAAATAAAGCTATGACACCAACACCAAGAACAGTAGAGAAAGCCTATTGCTAAATCAGAGCAGAATGTAGCAGATATATTTTGAGCTTTGTAAAGTGAATGTCAAAAAAAAAAAAAAACTTGAAACCCAACAAACTTGTGATAAAGAATAGCAATATGATGATTGATATCATACAAGCTATGATGACCAATTGAAAATATTCTTTTAACAGAAGATTGACAAGTATGTAGCTTGAAGAAAAAAAAACCTATTAAATTTATACGACATCATAACTTTTTTAACATGGCACTGAATAAAAGAGAAAGAAATAAAATAAGAAGTGAAAGAATAAGTTATGCCTGATCCTTGGTCCCTCTGTCCCAAATTGAAAGGATAATTAATCAGTAGACTTTATTTGAAAGAGTTAATACAAGGAAAGTAAAACAAAACCAACCATCCAAAACTCCACTAAAATTACCAAAAAAATCCCAACATATTTTAATTGGTTGATATTTTCTTCCCTTACATTTCTTTGCCACTGGTTTTAGATCTGAATAATCCTATCTAAAACTAATTTTTAGATTTTGCAATGTAGTAAAAGAGATCATTGTTCTTTTGCTGCTGGATCTGTTAAACAACAGCAGCTATGAACACAACCAAAGAAGAGGTATGTTGCTGTTGTGGTGGTTTAGCCCTGTCTGGATACCAGGTGCCCACCAAGTCATTCTATCATTCCCCTTCCTAAACTGGACAGGGGAGAGAGAAACATAACGAGAGATTTCTGAGTCCAGATCAGAACAGGGAGGTCACTCAGCGATTACTATCACAGGAAAAATAGACTCAGCTTGGGAATAATTGCTTTGATTTATTAATGAACAATCAGAATAGAGCAGGGAAAATAAGAAATAAAAACAAATCTTAAAACACCTCCCCTCCTTCTTCCCTGGACTCTCCCTCCTTCCCCCTGCCAGTGGCGCAGTGGGATGGAGGTTACAGTCAGTTCATTACAGATGGCCTTTGCTGCTGCTTCTTCTCAGGGGGAGGTCTCATTACACTTCCCACTGCTACAGTGTGAGGTCCCTCCCACAAGAGACAGACCCTCATGAACTTCTCCAGTGTACGTCCCTCCCATGGGCTACAGTTCCTCACAAACTGCTCCGGCATGGGGGCAGCTCCTCACACCCTGCCCCAACATGGGTCATCCAACAGGAGAATAGTCCTTCAGGTACTGACTGCTCCAACTGAGTCTCTCACAGGATCACAAGCCGTGACAGCAAACCTGATCTGGCGTGGGCTCCTCTCTCCACGGGCTCCCAGGTCCTGCCAGGAACTTGCTCCAGTGCGGGCTTCTAATAGAATCACAGCCTCCTTCAGACATCCACCTGCTCCAGCGTGGGATCCACCATGGGCTGTGAGTGGAACTCTGTTCCACCATGGACCTCCGTGGACTGCAGGGGGACAGCTGTCACACCATGGTCCTCACCACAGGTCACAGGGGAGTCTTTCTTCCAGTGCCTGGACACCTTCTCCCTCTCCTTTTCCACTGACCTTAGTGTCTGTGGAGATGTTCTCACATTCTCACTCCCTGTTGCTGCTGCAGTTTAGCAACTGTGAAGCAACTTCTTCCACTTCTCAAATGCGTTATTTACAGAGATGTTACCTCAATCACTAATTGGCCAGGCCTTGACCAGATGGGAAGTCTATCTTAGATTTGACTGGCACTGGCTCTATCAGCTAGAGCGGGAGCTTTTGGCAGCTCTTTGTTTAAAGAAGCCACTGCTACCAAACCCTGGCTCAAACAAAGCCACTACACTATATAGGAAGTGAGAGAGATCAGTGCAGAAGGATTGGTGTGAAAGTTGCTGACATGAAGCTCTGATAGATTTAACAGGGCAACAGAAGCTGGTGTCACAAATCATGCAGGTCCTAAAAGTGTCTCATCATTTGGGCATAAATTCCTAATGGTCAAACCTTTGTTTCAAAATGACATTCAAAAACCTGCTTTTCTGGGAAGGCTGTACTACAGTCAGGGACAGAAACATTACCAAATAAAATCTAAAAAGAAGTAACCTGGCTTCACAGGTAAAAACTGCAACTGAGAATGTTTGAAAACTGAGTACACTCCTTGCCCTAAAGAGCGGCAGTGGGGAAATGCGTTGGAAGGTGCCTTTGAAAGATTAAAGTATCCTTTAACCACGATCTTGATCAAACCCAGAGTTATTTTCTAGTCTGTGTGCTGCAGTGTGCCTTATTTTCTCACCCCACAACACAAGAAGAGGCATTTGTTTTAAATTCTGACAACTGTCATTGAAAAGGAGAGTCAAAGAATAGATCCATCAGCTTTTTCCACCTCTGAAAGCTGATGGACCGTTACTTCAAATAAGTTCAATTTATCTGTCAGAACACGATACATATATTTTAACATTATTTATTAAATTGCAACCTGATATTTTATCACCTCTACCAGCTGGCGAGTCTGTCACAGATTCATCCTTTACATTGGACTGATAGAAGAGAAAAAAGCTAGGATGTATAAAATTAATTGTGTACTCAGCCCAACTACTATATTAAAAGAGACAAGAGAGAGAGGCAGAGGAAAACAAGAAACAAAATTAAAATCTATAAGACACAAATGTTAACTAAAAAGCTTTCAATGTACATTTTTGAATGAGAATGTTATTAAAAATTCCATAAAGATAATGCTGTTGACATCAATCAAAGTATAATATTTACCTATGTTCCTGAAACACACCTAGGTCTGGATACGTCTCACAGCAGGCTGAAAGTAGATTTAATGCTGGTTCTCAGTACCCTGTGTTTATATACTACAGCTCTTTTTTTTTCTTTTTATTTTTTCTTTTTCTTCTCCTTTTACTTTTCTTTTTCCTTTTCCTTTCTCTTTTCTTCTTTTTCTTTTTTTTTTTTTAATATTTAAAACTTCCAACTTCTTAAGGCTTATTACATATCAATAACACGATTTTTAAAATGTGGCAATTATTTTCCTGTGCTTAGCCCCCCTGTGATGAGACTACCCATGTACATTTTAAACAAAGCTTTAACTTCCTGCTCCAGATGACTTAAGTTTAAAGAATTTTGCTTTAGGCAACTCAGTGAAAGTCAGACTTCAGGCACACAAGCCCCAGCTTCCAATACACTAAAATCTATGGTATATTTCAAATGTAGTTGTATTAAACCACTTACAGGTATTCCTGAATATTAGCCATGACATTTTTTAATGTGCAGAAATTAGCTTGAAATAATAAACCTATTAAGCTCTTCTGATACTAAGAAAATGTTAAAGAGAATTTTCCATATGTTGTGATTGGGAGGTTTTTATATTTGGTTTCTTTTATCATATTACACCCCTCCAGAGATGCTTTTTTTTCACTAGATTAATAGCAACATCATCCTTTGTGGAAAATGTAGTATATCAAAGACGCAGTATAGACGATTACGGCCTGAAGACAGTTTCTAAATACCTCTTTCATCAGAGATTAACTGTAATGGCAATTTTGATGTTTATTTTTTTAAACAACAGATTTATTACATAAAGTAGTATTATACCCAAATAAATAATTGAAAAAAAAAGTACATTTGAAATAATGTTTATCATTTCAGACTGAAGGAAACAGAAAAGGTGGACCTTACTCCTATCCGTTAATAGATACTGTACACTAGCTGAGGCCTGTATCCTCTGAACATATCATAAGAGGTGCTGCAATACATAATTTAAAGGAAAGCCCTAGAGTTGCATGCCTAGCCACTAGAATCACACTTCTTAATATTCACTGTTTAGCACTTTCCTTTTTTAAAGATAGTTATCTTTCATTTAGCTAGCTTTAATATTCCTATCTCTAATGAAAAAAAAAAAAAAAAAGGTAATCCTGTTCATTTCAGCAGAATACTCTCAGAAAGGGGCAGCAGCAGAAATCAACAGCTGGCCCTGAATTTTGAGTGACATAACTCAAGCCCTTTTCTGCTGTGCAACACAATCAGTGGTACAGATGTCAATGGATGTAATTACTGGCAATTTCTGTCTCTGTTCCAGGACATATGTCTCTAAGTGGCTAGTTGCCAATATCGCAGCACAGCTGAGGATCCTCTGTTACCTCTTATGCTTTGGGGCAATCAGCATGCTTCTGTAAGAGGGTGAAACATGGATAGCATATGACAAGAACAAGGGAAGGGTTTAAGGGCTGTCAATGCAATGCCATATTCCTGACAGTCTCCTGAATCATCTCTCAGAATCTGAGGTTGATATTTTCCTACTAGAGAGGACAGCCATTTTCCTGGATAAAGTGATTTATCCCCAGTCACCAATAAGATCTACATGGAAAGAAGGTAAGTGCACTCAGACATATGAAAATGAGCATCCCACAAGGACTATTTGTAAGTACACGTAGGAATTATTGAAAGCTGGGGAGTCTATTTACAGAAAGGCAGCAGGATGCCAAAGCACTGACAGGGACATCTCTTTATTTTTTTTTTCTCTTTGATGGTTAGCTGCAAAACATTCTCAATAAAGTGAGGTGACCTTGTCAAAGTGATACATGTGTTACAAAAGAGTCCATCCATTTGAAAAATAAATAGGTGAGATACTGTGACTTGTGACAGCAAAGAAACAATAATTTCTATTTATCTACTAACTTTAAAGATATAATGGAAATGTGCCAAATTCAATGAGATTTTTCTGCCAAGACATTGGACATAAACCTGCAATCATGATTTAAGGTTGGACTGGGTTTTGGAAAACAAGTCCAACCACTGCCAGTAGGCAGATAGGAATGGCACTGGAAATCTTTTTATTGCATCTCCCTTGAAGTGAAAGTGAATTACAAATAACAGCACGTGGGGCACAGTGACCCAAATATCTATTTGCCAGGGCAAAACTACTGTGAGATCGTTGAGAAGGATGCAGCTTTTTGAAACAGCTAATGATAAATCCACCTCTGGTCACATTAACAGAAGTAAGTGGTTTGCCAATTGCTTCTATGGGAACTACTAGGTTAATACAAAGCATTTTGAATAATTCTTTTCCTCCTGGATAAAGGAGTGAAATTATTCTCAAGAACTGAAATCACTTTTAAGTAAAGGCCTTTCAAAGGAGTATATCACTTGAATTCAGAGAGTAATTCTCTATGAGTTAAAAAAAAAAATATTATGAAGCTCTCTTTGCTTTCATCTTTCCAGTGGATGAATTTGCCTCCTCACTCCATTGTTTTTACCAGACTGTTTTGAAGACTTTGATCACAGCATACTATGATTTGGCCAATATAAAAACTTTATTCCACACTGGAAATGAAACAAACCAAAGATTTATCTACACTCCTAAGAGCTTAATCTAAAAACATTATGAAGTCATTTTGCCTATCCTTAGTTTGTAACCTGAGACAAAACCAGAATATTTGCATCACAAGGAAACAATTTGCTCCTACGTTAAGCAAGTATTCTGAGTGAATTAATATTTTCTAAATTGAGAAAGCCCTCACATGGGCTTATTACTGCTTTTGCTGAAAAGAGTGATCAGCTGTAGAATTCCAAGTCTTATTAGAGCCACTTCTTCTAACTTTTTGTTCAGGAAAAGTAATTGATGCTCCAATGACTCTTTGCGTTTTCACTCCCTGTTTCTAATCCAAAGAGATAAAAATTGTTTTCCATTCATAAGATGGGGACAAGATGGGAAAAACTGAGTCTAAAGTTTCAAACAAGTCTCCTAAATGAGTCCTCTTTAATGTTCATATTTCATTCCTGTATAAGTAATTAAGGTTTCAGATGCACTTCATTGTTGTTGGTTTTTCCCTAGATGTGCTATCATAAATTCTGCATCTAATTAATAAGTGCTTTAAAAATCTGAATTAATTAACATCAGAAGTTTGCACTGAAGAACCAGTGAAAGGGTATGTGTACCAACTCATCATGCAAATTAGTTCTAGTTGTTCCCAAGTATAGGATTCACAGCCATAGATATGGAGAAAACAGAAAACTTTGATACAACTCTCTTTCAAACTTAAGCGTCAATCCCAGTGATTTACTGGAGGTATGTTACACATTATTTTTCACTCATCTGATCCCACAACGATATCTCAAAACAAAATCTGAGATTATTGCAATGGTTAATTGAGCATACTGTAGTGACAGGTAGAACTGTTACTATACAACCAGATTCAACCTGTCTCCAGCGAACATGTATCTACTTCAAGATAATTGTGCTGGTTTTTTGTTTGTTTGTTTTCTTGTGGATTTTTTTTTTCCAAAAGAAAAGGAAAAAAAAAAGAAAAAAGAAAGAGAAAGCAAAGTATTCAGCAGAAAATATTGGTGACTTATTTACATGCAAGTGATGGGGGAATAGAGAGAGAATTTGCAAGGTGCAGGCACAAGAAGTATGCAGAAATAAAAGCATAAGGGAGAAAAAAGAGAGCACTAAACTATATAAAATACCTCATGTACATTGGAAGAGAGGGGAAATAAAATCTGTATTTGATGCTTAGCTGTCAGTAAAATCATAAAAACCTCAGAGAGCTACGTAATCTAGAAAAAGATGTTCCATCTTTTTTTTTTAATGCCTTTGCTGATAAGTATAATGAATTCAAATCTTTCCTTACAACAAACTTGGAAGAGTTTTGCAGTCATGGTCTCCCTTCTTTTTTCTCCTTTTACTTTGACATCTTTTCTTCCTTTTTTCCAGTTAGTGCTGTCACTACCATTAAAAATTACTACGTTCTCTAAGCAACGTCTGTTCAGCTGAAGAAGAAAGGCCTGTACCACTTATTGTTCTGTCCTTCAGCCCCCCACCAGCCTGACTGCATCACCTCCAGCATGGTGAGTATCCCATCTCCCAACAGCCTTAAGCTCAAGACTTCCATTATCTTTCATCGTTGCCTAATGATACATCTAACATTTATGTGGCAGTTTTCCTCTTTTCTTGGGTGTGAAAATGACATAAAGTAAACAAAAATAGCACAGCAGTTATTTAGTACCTATTTTATTTAGTACCTATCCGCATATCTCTCTCCAACTGTCAGAAAAATATGAAGTAACAAGTGTTGGGATACCAAAGTCTTCTGCACACCTACAGAATAATGTAGTAGTTTTTCACTCCCTCTTTCAGAAGCAGGACAGTCAGTCATATTCTGGACTAAACTAATCAAGTATCTGACTTCAGTCTGTCCTTGAGGATTTCATGCATTATTATCATGCCGGTAAGAGAATTATTCTTCTCTTACAAGGAGAACTGGACTGCATGGCATGCATTTGATAACAAGAATCATCATATTTCTATGTCACGTTAGGACACACTTTATACATTAAATAGGACAGTACAAATGCATGTTTTTAGGAAAAAAAAGACTAAAGGTAATCTGGTTACGTGACAAGGAAAGATAGTATATACTAACAATACTTCTTCCCTATTGCTAAATGCACATCTCAATAAAACACATAGCTAGAAAATCTCTTACTAAATGTTTTAGAAACCAAATGTTTATATTTGGGTACTGTTTCTCAGGCTGTATCATATGGTCACATGTGGTCAGTAGAAAAGAGTCAAAATAAAATAACAGCAAAAAATCCAAAACATGAGATATAAGGCTAATATGATACACATAATATTGATGAATTCTCTCTGTTGAGTCTTAATTTAAGGGAAACTAAGCAAAATAGACACATACTTGTGCAACAGGGAGAAAGAACAACGCAGCAATAGCAATCAGATGCAAAAGAGTGCTCATTTTCTATAAAAATAATTATAATCTAGAGAAACTACTGAGAATGTTGCTACAACCTACTGTCACAGCCTTTTTGTCAGGGTCTCTGACTAGGTCACACATTTTGCTTCAAATACTTGAAGCTGGAAGAGTGATGGAGAAATGCATTCTCACAACCCAGATAAAGGAGCAATCAACTTAGTCTCTTTCTTAAGTGAAGACCCTCTTATTGTCTGAAGGTCTTAGCAATTAGTTGTCCAGTTTATAGATCCAGAAAAGGTTTCAGGACAGTATTTTTCCAGTGAGAAGAATGTGAGTAAAAAATTCTGTCAATTTAATCCTATGTGAGCTAATTCACAATCTGTTAAAGCTTTTGTAATAGACCTTATTACTGCAGTATTTGTACAATATTTGGATGAAACTAAAACTATAATTAAAGGAATACCACTCACTTCCCCTCAGGTAATGATAGCATAGCTGAGATTTATTTTCTTTTTTTTTTCAGTTAAAGTTGTCTCAGATGTTTTACTATTGTTAAACCGAAGTGAGAGACATATTACAAACCAATACATCAAGCATGAGATTTCAAAATATTTAGCAATATGTTCATTACATTTTGGCATAAATCGTTCCCAAATGGCAGTTAAGTTGCCAGTATCTTAAGCAATAAATTAAATTATGGCACTTAATTTGTTACTTCTAAGTCCTCACTGTAATCTGTCAGAAATCCAAGGAAGATAACAGAAATGTTATCTTTTTAAATAATAATTTTCATAAAATCTAGTCTACACTGCTACTGCATATGGCATAGAGTGGCATGTACTTTGTTATGCCCGATGCTTACAGATGTAAAACATTTCTTCTGAGATAACAGTTGATGATCTGAATTGTGATGTAGTTAATAAAAAAAGCTAGGTGAGGAAAGGGAGAGAATGAAGAGAGTGGTAGAACACTTCCATCCAATGCTACACAAAACAACTTCAATGTGATTTAACAAGGCCTGTATGGGACTGCTTGAGGTGACCATCACCGTGGCTTAGCTTTTCAAGACAATAAAAAAAAGTGACTCTGAAAAGGACCATTAGAAAAACACTGCTTTTTGCCAACAACTAATCTATACAAATGCTTCAGATAGGAGCAATAAGAAAGATGGAAAGGTACATATGAAACAAGTAGGCAGTGTGAGGACAAAAAATTGCTTGTATTTCAAGTAAAAGTAAGCAGCTTCAATGTGTGACATCTGAGCTTAGATGCTGAAAATCTCTATCTAAATATTATGTGCAAATTTTACAGTTATATATTAGCTTAGAAACAAAATCTGATTCATATGGTTGAAAGATTCCCAATGAATTTTACTATATCAGTCATCATTGAGTCTATGATAATGCTTTATACAGGCAAAGCCATTGTCAATAAGTTATTAGATGATAAAAGTAGTAGTTTTTTTAAAAAAAAGGTATCTGTAACTGTGTATATACAAATTAACTACATTCAAAAGATATAAAAGGTGTGCCATGTTTTAAAATGAGATTGTTGACAAAAAATAAGGGGTAATGGGATGAAGCTGGAATACAAATATTCCATTTAAACATAAAGAAAAAGCATTTTACTGTGAGGGTAAACCCCCTGGCACAGGCTGCCCAGGGAGGGTGTGGTGTCTCCTTCTCTGAAGGTTTTCAAGTCACGCCTGGACATGTGCCTGAGTGACCTGATCTATGTAGACTTGCTTTAGCAGGGGGGTTGGACTAGATGATCTCTAAAGGTCCCTTCCAACCCATACTATTCTGTAATTCTGTGCTTCTACATATTAGCAATTGGTGGTTTTTTTTTTTCATTTTTTAGGTCCTATTATGCCATTCATGTTGATTTAAGTTAGGTATCACATAATTACCATCAGTGCTAGTTTCTGTTAGAACATAGTCTGTGGAGAGCTCTACCTGCAATATGAACTTCATATCTTCAGAGATCAGCCTGATATAAGTACTAATTAAGCTCATCATCACTTTGAAAACAAGAGCAAGAGTTGCAAAACAGCGATGAAGGCATTGGAAAATGCTGAAAAGATGTTTGAAAACTCAAAGCACAATATCTTATTTTGCAGCAGATTTAAGCTAGAAGGCATGTTGAATACATCTTTTTCTCCTCGGAATAAAAAGTTTCTCCTTTAGATATACACATGGTAACACTTCAAAAAAGTAGATAAGAAGTGGATCTTTGGGGAAGTCAATGGGGACTAGATTCCTGTGAAACTGTTGCTTTTGGTATTTTACCTATGATGGCTATTTATAGGTTAAAGATCAATTACTTCTACACAATATTTTATGCAAGCAGCCTGTTTCTAGGTATAGGAACACAGAGAAATAAAATGTTAGGAAGACCTCAGCAAACATTTGAGACAATACTCAGCTAATGCACAAACTGACATAACCCCGTTTACAGTAACACAAAAATCATAATTGAAAGCTCTCAACCAAAATGACTAACTTGAAAATTCAGAATTGCCCCAAGGAGCCAGAGATAAGTACAGTTCCCTTGTCAACCCTAACATGACCCTACAAAGTGTAAAAGTGTTGCTGAGTGCAACACAGTCTTCATGAATTGGCAAGTCTGTTGGCAAGGCTATTTCCAATTTCAGTGGAGTTCATCAGATATGAATCCAATTAACAATTAAAAAATATTTAAAATACACCTAAATTAGGCATGTGCCACATTGTGAACAGCATAAAACTAGCACAAATCAAATGTTAACTCTTTACTAGCATAAGTTAATTCTTCAGCTATATTCTTTACACAATACATGTGTATTAGCTGAAAGTCCAATATCCCCAAATTATTTTAACTACGGTGTAAAATACAAGCAGTACTCCTATCTTGTAAGATATTTCATAAATAAAATATTATCCTGTTACAAATGGCACACTTAGGAGCAAAGCTTTCATTGCAGGAAACATCAAGTACTTCACCCAGAAACCTGAAACAATAAATTATGCTCCTTAGGTAAGCATATGACATAAAAGGTTGGTTGGCCTGCTTTGTGAACCATGGTGATTATGACATGTAACCATCTCTGACTGTTTGAGGTCGCTAACATGAGAACACAGAAATAAGCCTAGTCAATTATTTTTTTTAACAAATTGAAATGGCAGACTATTTGCACTTATTCTTTACTCTCCTACACCTATCTCGACTGCTGTGATGTTAAAAAGAGTAACAGCAGTAAAAACAAATGATTCAACCATTTACAGATGGCCGTTGATTAATATGTCTAGAAGATATGCTCACCACTGCCAGAGAGGCCTATGCAGATTGTTAATTACCTTACTGTAATAATAAGTGACAAGAACAATCTGCTAACAGTGTTCATGAAAATTAAAAGCTTGGTAAATTTGTTTTGAAGTGCACATAATATTAACAAAAATCAATACATAGTTATTCAGATCTAAACCAGAAAATATCATTCTTGTGACATTTGATCAAAGCACTTCCCTTCTGGAATGATTTTGTAGTGGCACAGCAAAAGTCAGTCACTCAGTCAAATTTCTGTTGTTTACTCAAATGTTATGTCATTAGAAGTTGTTGCAATGCTAGTTCACCTAGCAATTATAACTATGTAAGAAAATAAGTAACATGACGGAATTAAATCAGTTACTAGAGGATTGCTTCATATTTTATATCAATATGGGAGAATATAGACAAGAAAAAAATAGATGCTAAACAAAGTAACTCAGAGAAAGAAATTATAAAGGCCATTACACAGTTTAGACTGTACATCTCACTTAAAATTGGTAGGAGATTTATTCAATTATGAAACTGTTCAAAGTGAAGCTAAGAATAGCTTTAGCAAGATAATTACACTCTCATGGTTTAGTGCTGCCATTTGATTATTTGAAATGTCCTTTAGACTTTCAAAACTGACGCAGTATAAGAACAAAAACACTTATCTCATGTTCAAGTCAAAAGCGCTGTATAGTTTAAAATTTATGTAACAGTTAAAGATCTTATTGAGCTGGAAAACAGTGAGACTTTACCAATTTGTCCTTCAGTTATATTCCAATCAAGTAATATTATCCAACTTTAAAACTTATAGTCAGTAAAACGTAGTTGACTGTTCACAAGTTCCCAGCAATATAAATTGGCAGTAATATTTGATAAAATATGTGGACTTGTAAAAAGTTGGTTTGACAATTTCTTAAATGTGAATTATGTAAATATTATTGTATTATTTCCCTATAACTGTTTTTTATGTCACAACTATATATTTTATTTTTATTATATTTATATGTGTTTTAAGTGGAAAATAAACAGTATACATAAAAAAAAAATGAAGTCCGCATATTAGAAGAATTATAACCATTAAAAAAATGGAAATTTATCACTTCATTTTCCTTAACTGTAAATAAGATAAAAACTCTTACTGTGAATCACTCATATATAGGTAGTAACATATGATAAAATGATTACTACGTTGTAAATAGGGGTTTTTTTATCCTTTGCATAAAATTTTTAAAAACTAACACAGAAAAATATCACAGCTTCAAGCAGTGTAAGATCTATCTTTGAAATGTTTTGTTTCAAAGGCAAAACATTTCACAGATGCATCAGTTTTGACAAAGCTTCGAACATGAAGATGTCTAAGGTCCAAGGTGAACACTCCCTGGATGCTCCTGACTAGAGAGACTCAAATTGAAAACTTGACCTTTCAGACTAGTAACAGATATTTCAACAATTCCATTTCACAAAAATATATAAATGTGTTTGCTTCATTCTCACACCAAATACTTGTGAAAGACGGTTCACATTCTCTAAACATAAGCAGTCAGTCATTTTAACAAGGACCTTTTCATATTCTTAGTTTCTAACTTTTTCAAACAACTATCAAAACTATCAAAACAACTATCACAATATTTTGGTGGGATTTTTAATGAAAACCAGCTGTAAAGTTATTCTATATAGTTATGCTGTCAAATTAATTTTAAATAATGACTCCTTCAAAATGCAGAGACACTCAATCTTCTAACTAGAAGAAATGTCTTTTCTCATCAGCTGTCCAGATAACTAAAAAATTTTAAAAAACTAAGTAAAATGTTAGCTATTATTCTAGTACAAGGGTCAAACAGTTCTCACTTAGTGTAATCTAATCATGTCAGCTTCCCAGAGACTAAACTGAAGGGTTTTAGTACTGTTTAAAGTATTCTGGGTGTTTACCTGCTTACTTACTCAATTATTGATCCATTTCAATATTACATTTGTATATTAAAGTTGATAGGCAAGACATTTTTGCGTCAGTCCTTTAGCCTGTTCACAATCCAGTGAACCAGATCTGAGTTGTATTGTGAAGCTTCCACAAAATAGCTAATCAAGAAAGATGAACTGGAATTTGTATTTATCTTCAAAGTTGTCAAAGTCTTTACCAGATTTTAAAGGAGTTTCCAGATGGAAGAAAACATTAAGAAGATACAGGGTTTAAATACTAAAAAGATGAAGCACATATTGTACATCATCCTAAGCAATCTAGATTTTTTAGTTCAACTTCATTCCTTCAACAACGACTTGAAACTGTATTGGCTGAAAGGAAAATACAAGGTCCTAAGCACAGTCTCAAAACACAGGAATTCAGGACGAAAAAAAAATCTGCAAATATTCATGGAGTTGAAGAACAGGCTACTGGTTAGAAACAAACCAAAAGTTTACACAGAATAGATAGAAGAGGATGTACTTACTGTCATGTAGTAGATTTTTTTCATTTGCTTTCACTGACTGTTTCTTTACGTCGATCAAATTTCAAGAGGCTTTTGGTACCTAATTTTTACTCTATTTTCATTTGTTAGACACATTCTTGCAGATGTATAAGGTGAGTTAGAATTGTAAAAGAAGATATTTTACTGCAAATGCAGTATTTCTGGATCTGAGGCACAGATCTCCTCCTATCCATCATATAAATATACAGATAGATATATACATGTATATTACATCTGCACAAATGTATGCATACTCTTGTATATGCACAAATACATATCTAAAAATATATTATTACACATAGACGTGCATAAATCTTCTGAGAAGAAAATCTCACTTGATCCATAGCTAAAATAATTTATTATCAAAGTATTTGAGAGGAGATTGTAGGATGTGAGGAAACAGCATTAGCAAACAGTTATTGAATAACTCCAATTAAAGTGATTTTATTCCTTTGAAAGTAAACTTCTAGTGCTTTGCACATGAGGTGTTGTATACTACATTCATTTGAAACAAACAAACCGTTTCAGACCACCACAGTGAAAGGCTAAGGCACTATGCTACACATTGATCAGGAACCCACCTACAGCTCTGCTGCTATTGCTTAAATGTCATTCTGTGAATTAGCTGAGACTCACTAACAAGCATGTTTTCCACCTATGTGAAGCAATTAAATATGATACTATTAGCAGCATCAATTAAGGTAGATAAAGTAATAGTCTAATTGAATGCTTGAAGAGGCTAATGGTTTTGCTTTCACTTTATAATGGATTACACTCTGTATTCATATGCTATAAAGCTAGACATGGGATCAATAATTTCTTCTGCTTAGAAAGCCTGCTTGCCTGAAGCATAATAGATATCTAATTTAAGACTCATTGCTCAGGCTTTCTTCTCTTAATCAAGGAATAATATATCATGAAAAAAAAGTACTTTTTTAGGGGCATAATTTCCCCATCATTGCATTTTAGGAAAGTTTTAAGTAAGTTACTCAGCTTTAATTCCATGGAAGCAAAAGCTCCATTTATCTTAGGACACATTCTGATTTCACTCTTGCTAAAGAAGAATCTCTTGGTCAGCTTAGCTGCAGAAGTGTGTCTGTGTTTGGAGTCTTGTGCTCTCAGTGGGATCATCATGTTATTTTTCTTGTTCAAGTCGAGTTCACAGCAGTGAAAAAAAGTAATCTTCATTTTGTTCCTGTTAGGTAATTCATCCCAGCAACTCATATATTGAACACCTTCCTCTAGATGATGATTTTTCTATATAGCTTCTCTAACTAGTGGAAGTATTGATAAATACTACAGAACAACTTGGGAGCATGAGGATCTCTTCCTCCCAACTCCACCTGGAATGTATGTACCATGGACACAAGAGAAATCTTGTGTTCTGTGGCCCAATGCTCAATGAGGATTTTTGTTATGAGAAAAAAAAAAATTAAGAAAACCAGCCTCACTATATGGCCCCTTAGAGATCAGAAGTTGAGTTTTACCATCCACATCAAGGCATGCGTTTAAAATTATTACATATTTATATAAATAAAAACTGGAAAATCCTGGACATGGCGTAAAAACAGTTCATCTAAAGACACGAAAGACCTTAAAGAAAACAAAAAAAAGGAAGGGAGAAACTGCAGAAAGAGATTATATGACTAACAGAATAAAACAACAGTATGGGGAAGAGGTAAGAATAATCCTCAAATGGAAACTGAATCAGATCTGGAATGTGAATTTAAACGAGCTTCAGGTGGTTAAGAGAGATTTGAAGTTAGCTATTGACAAGGCAGCAAGATGCCACCAACCCAGAGCAAATCTAAAGGGGCACAACTGGGAATTCAAAATATGCAGACAGGACACTAAATTTAGAAAACTCACAGAGGTCAACAATGACTTAAAGAACAGAATTCATCTCTAAATGAGCCATTATAATTCAATCCCCTCAAGACGATAATAGTATAAAGACAGAAGAGAGGGAAGAAATGCTGTAGGTTATATCCCTTTGCCAGAGTTATTTTAAGCACCACAACGCACATCTGTGGACAATAAGAGTACTTCAACTCAAACTGAGTCCCAATCAAAGTAGTGGGTAATACAGTCACCACAGACAAATGGACTCTATGCTAAGCTTACTATGTGTTAGAGAATTGTAGGAGCTGCAGAATAACATTTAGAGCTTAAAACCATACACAATAGAACACATTTGTTTTGTTTTTTTGTAACGTAATGACTAATCTCAGCTATTGTGTAAATGAGAACAGAATTTCAGAGGGTCAGGTTGAGAAAAAGGTAGGGACGTGAACATTTCAACCCTGATATCAATGCAAAAGAAAGCTCTTATACCCAAAATGCATCAGAATACTGAAAGCGTCACAGAAAAATAGAACTGCTTCAATATCATTTACAGCTTACATTTTCAAGGACAATAGATATTTTGTATCGATTGCTAGAAAACAGCTGTCAAGAAAGAATCTGCATGAGAAACAGAAAAAACTTTCCAGGTTGCAGTAGGAGAAGGACTTCTTTTTTAAAAAATAGAGTCAAGACAAAAGAAATTCTGGCCTTAGCTACATTTAACAGCAAATATACTTGTATTAACAGAGGGAGTAACCAAACAGTCTAAATGGTTGGTTGTGAGTTCTCAAAAGACTAAACAACGGAAAAACATTATTTAGATTTAGCATTGAAATTGGAGAGCAGCACTAGTGAAGAATGGCTTTTAAAAACTGCTGATCTTCTATTTAACAAAAAATTAGAGCAAACATGCTTGCAATACTAAAGGTATGAAATTTGTTAAAGGTATGACAAAAAATCACAAACAAAATCTGCTTGAGACAAGCACAATCTGCTTCAGATACTGTCCATTCCTCAGAGTGATAATATTGTGGGCCTCTAACGAGAGTTACTTATTACAATTATCTGTGGTACCCAGAGGAAATCGTTCCATACTCCAGTAAAGTATAAGCATATGGAGCAACAGAAAACAGCTTCTCCTATCTCCAGATGTTAAGCTCAAAGGCATGCTAAAAGGAAGCCCCTCAGACAAGTGTTGTTCAGTCACAGATAGATAATGCAGATTGTCTCAGAGCAAAGAGATGTAATATCTTCAAGCAACCTCTGATAACGTGAGGGAATCTGAGCTGTTTCAGGGACTGAATGCCATCAGCAAGCTCAGGTAGTGGCTGTAAATATTCTAAATTGTGTTATATAAATGTCATTTATACACTGTTATTATGACAAAGTTTGGCTAGAAAACTGTACATTTGAGATTAAGGTTTTACAATTCAGAGTCAGTTGGAACAAACACTGAATGAATGAAGCAGATCTCTCAAGTACCTGGACCCAGAGTAATTCCTAAAGATTTGTCAACCACACATCTCTTCCAAATATGCAAAGCAATATACAGTTGAAATATATATTATTAAACCACCCCCTTCAAATGAATCCCTTTCCTACTCTTGAGCTGAGGAGTTTGGATTTCTGCATTATCAGTTGTTCTCCAGAGAAATTTCAGTGCACATTCCACAACTGTCTTGGTCTGAAAAGGCTTCACCTTTATGTTAAACCAAGAGATTTAACTATCAAATTATAGGTAATGTAAATAAATAACTTCTGACACACTGTAAGAGGAACTCAGAAACTTAACTGTGGAGATTTATTTCCATACATAAAATTCTTTTACTTCATAATCTAGAGATTCTGTTAGAGACATAAAAGAATTTTAAAAAGTTGTTTAAGTGTCAATACAAAGTAGGTTGGCAACACTTTCTTAAATAGTTATGTATATTTATATATATTTCTAATACAAGTATGTAGTATTTCTAGTAAAATGCATAGTACTTTTACTGTTGTTTTTAGGGGGTATATAAATACATAAATACCTATTTCTTAATAACTCTAGGATTGACTTGCATTAAGATATAATGCTATCCTTTCCAGACAATAACAGAATATAAATTGCAACACTACTTCAAGAAATGAACTGGTTAGTCTCTGAGTTTGTTTCTCTCTCTCTTTGGTGTTTTTTTTAATTCCTATTTAATCAAAGTGAATCTTTGGCACTTATTTCACAATCAAATATTTGCACAGATTTAGAACTCCTCTGTGAGATTTGGCCTACCTAAGCTGTGCACTGTCCTTAGACATATTACTCGTGGATAATTCAAGAACTCATATAAAATTGCTTCTCTTACACTGGAAAACAAGGTGCCTGTTATTGGGAAGGAAGTGCAGCTGTTCACAAAGGAGAACAAAGAAGTCGGATGAAAAAAATAGACCTTGTGAGCTCAGTTATTACACTTGTGTTTTGCACGCTCTGAAAATAGATACTTGCAATGCTACATTCAATTTTAAAGAATATAAATGCTTTGTGTCAATGCAGCAAACTCCCCAGAATCAGAATGAGAGAAAAGAGATACAAGTGGAACTATTTTGCAGTCATTTAGCACTTAACCATTGGTGCATAAGTTAAAAATTTAGACCTTTAAAGCTAGTCTCTCCACAGCTACCTTCTAAAGTTCTTCAGCACATTAGATGTTTTTCATTAAGTTCCCAATGCTTATAAAGACCAACTCTGATTTCTGCATTCATCCTCTAAAACCAGAATTATCTTCCTTTCCTAGTCCTTCTCTGCCTGTCCATGGCCTCTATGAAGGAGACTTTTTTTTTTTCCCCTCTGCCACTGGCTCTTATTCTTCTCTCCATTCAGGACAACACTATACAGGTAAACCCATCCACTCATAACACAAAAGTTTCTTCTCTTTGAGGAAATCTTTAGATAACAGATAAGGCATTGAAGACTGCCAAAATAGAAGGCATGGTGTTCAGTCAGAAAGGGGTAGAGATGAGTTTATGATGCATTTGACTAAAGTGTCTAACCAGGAAACTCCAGGAAAACTATGGACCGAGACAATTCTCTCTTTCAATCACTCTTTGAATAAATGCTGATACAGATAGATCAGCACACTTAAAACAAAGTTAATTATCAATGAAAATACTGAGAAAAAAAATCACATATTGATATGAAACAGCATATATATTTTGAAATTTAAAGTCAACTGTAAAGTTTGGAAGCAAGAAAAAAGAAACAATAGGAAATAAGCTGCTCACTTGTGCTCTCAAAAGGTACTGATAATAAAGTGAAAAATAATTACTTATGTAAATTATTAATTTTTTAAAGGATGCTTTAAAAGATGCTGAAATATTGTCAAAGATTGCTCTTTTTAAGTGACAGATATCAATGACATTGAGACAATGACATTGACTTTATTCAACCACTTCAATTTTTCTCATACAAGTGCTACACAATATTTTCTTTTCTGTGAGTTTCATAAAAAATTTTATTAGCTTAGTTGGATCAAGAGTATTGTTTGAGATGTTGGCATAAAATCCAAAGTATACTGTCAAAATTGAAACCCTTTCTCAAAAGTCATACATTTTGCTACCACAGATGTCTTAACACCCAGGTTAGCTTTTCCGAATAGAGATTTTCGTGACCAAGTTACTTAGGATTTTAGGGTGACTGATCTCTATTTTCTGACTCTACAAAGACCTAAATGTAAAGAAAGATCTTAACTGAACAGGAGTTGAACACAGGAATAATGCTTAAAGACAAGAACTTAAAACTCCTGCACAGACCTTAAGAAATTCCAAGGTCCTAAAAGAGCAGTGTGGATTTAGTAACTTCTTACCTGGATGCCTGTTTGTTGCAGGATTAGGGATTTATCTTTTTTCTTTCTTTTTTTTTTTTTTATCTGTTGAATAGAAGAGTAACATACATTGGCAAATATGTCTGTAAGAACAGAAATGAGGTTTCTGTTAGAAGATACAGCCATTCTCTCAGTCTTCAACTCCTAGAGCTAGGACTTAAAACAGAATGAAGGCATCTTGAGAATTTTAGGTTTTTTAAATAAAAATCAGAAGTTCTGAAGATATGCATGAAGGACATGAGTATTGTCATACAGAAGACATTAATGCCAAATTGAGCTTCTTTGAAGAGCAGTCCCAGATTGTGAGCTCTTACAGCTTTAAACCATTGTCTCCTGAAGATTTGCTTTCTAACTCTATCACTCTATCTCTGCACTGGAAGTTCAGCTATTAATACAATGAGTGCCTGCAACAGCTTGTAAAGCAGACTGGGAAATAGTTGTAATTGAAAGATTGCAGAATCTTTTTCCAGTTCTTCTGAAAATAAGTATTTAAGTGAAAAAAATTTTCCATTTCCCATTACCTTGTCTCAATTGAAAATTTCTTGCAAATTTTTTTTGTGCTGCAGAAGACAACAAGAAGCAATAACTAGCACTGATTATATATATTTTTTTCACTTCCTTCTTACTTTCCACAATGTTTCTCTTCAACACAGAAGTACATCACACCTGGTACCTGAAAGACCACAGCTTCTACTGCATTTTGTCTTCATGTCTGCCTTGTACTTACCTAATATGGACAGAACCAAAAGCATGATGGTCATGTTACTGAATGAGGTACTGAATTTGGATTTTTAAAAAACTTAGGTTCCAGTGCTGACTCAGCTTCAGGCTTCCTCAAACCAGCAACTATCAGAGCTCTCTGCGTGTGCAGCAGAGGCTAGGACCCTGACTTAATGCTGCAGTTGCAATAGAGCAATAAACATCAAAGTAGCTATGAAATTATCTGCATCAAGAAAAGATGAGGATGACTCCTGGGCATTCTTTCCCTGCTCCAATACAGAGTCCCTCCCATGGGACATAGACCTTTATAAACTTCCCTGGTGTGGGTTCATCCCAGCAGCTGTGGCTTCTGCAAATACAGGGTCCCTCCCGTGGGACATAGCCTCCTCTGTCTTTTATGAAGTGCAAACAAACACCTGCTTCACTACTCCTCTCCACAGGATTCAGGGGAGTCTCTGCTCCGCACATCTCCTCCTCTCTTCCCTCACTGACTTCCGCATGGTCACTTCTCTCTCTCTTCCAACTCCTTGCACCAGCACCAGCCAGCAAAGAAGTAAGAACAAGAAGAACCCTCCTTTTCTGGCTTCTTCTTAAAAAGTGATCATGAAGGCACCTAATTTGCTCAGCCCCAGAAGTGGGTCTGACTCAGAGCTGGGGAGAGTTTTGAGCAACTTCTTACGGGAGCTGTCTTTAAAACTCCTTCCACATTACCAGAAACAGCCCCAAACAAAACCATGACAATTTCCCAGCCTTGTAGAGCATAGCTGTTTTGAAGAACCTATACTTCAGTCTTTTGGAGCAATTTATTTGTATAGGTTCAATAAGACCAAAATATTGGTGAGCCTTTCTAATCACCCTTAGTACAACTTTGTAGAAAAGTGCCCTGTTCTTCCACAGTACTGTGCTGGTAAAGCAGCACATCCTGTTATGTAATTATTTGACGTCATTCAATGTTATTTCCTCTTGATTTCCTTCAGTGTCAAACTCTGAAGATATTTTACATAATTGTGCCCATTTTCTGAAGACTCTATATTCTGACAATTTCTGTGAGCCATTTGCACATATTTTTTTTAGTTTTGATTCAGAGCAAAATTAGGCAGTACAGTCAGACACTGTTCTCACTCGGGTATAAACTTCAAGGTCAAAATTGGACACATTTATGGCCTGTCACCTTTCTGCTATTGTTTTCACTCTTCTGTTGTGAAAGATGGGTGAATCTTTTCTCACTTGGTCAACTGTATTGTGTATTCATTCTGGCTATTTTCATTAACAGCATATTGATTTGAACCATGAAATTGAGATATTGCCTTGTTTCTGGTCAGAAGACCATCCTCTTGTTCTTCCTAGGCTGACTTCTCTGTTTAAGTAGTATTTTCCACAAAACTAGTGATTTCTACCTTCATTTTCAAGTGGGTAGAAAATAAGAAAAGACATCTCCTCCACTGTAGTATACTTGCATGCATTATTTTGCATTTATAATAGAATCATAGACTAGTAGAGTTGGAAGAGACCTTTAGAGATCAACCTAAATCAGATTGCATAGGAACATGTCCAGGTGGGTCTTGAAGATCTCCAAGGAAGGAGACTGCACATCCTCCCTGGGCAACTTGTTTCAGTGCTCTGTCACCCTCACAGTAGAATAGTTTTTTCTTATATTTAAATGGAATTTTTTGTGTTCCGGTCTCATCCCATTTTCCCTTGTCCTGTTGCTAAATACAATTTTCCCTTTGTGACCCCTTGTGCTGTTGCTAGATACATTTATATTAGAGAAAGTAGTGGGATTTTATGAGCATAACCTGCAGCTCAAGTAACCTATATTTCTATAAAAACTCTTGGAAATTAAAGCCCTCAAGTACGGGCTCTGAAAGATGGAAGCGTATCCACAGCTATTTCAGACAAAAAGAGAGAAAAACTGAGAAGTAGCTAACAGTCTGCTAATACAGAAAGCTATTGAGGATCAGTGCAGGAAACAGATTAGGAAAAAAGTTATCAAAGATCACACAATGGATGTATTAGTCAGTAAGGTCTCTTGAACTAACCCTTCTTATATTTGTTCTATAAACAACACTCATTATATCTGAATTACACTTCCTTGTCCAGGGGTGATATACACAATATATAATATATACAATACATAATATTGTATACAATACAATATACAATATGTACTACATATATACAATATATATGATATATACAATATACAGTCACAAAAAAATATGGGATAGGTCTGTACTGGTTTTACCTTCTTGTCCACCAATCTAGCCTAGCAGAGTAGCTCTAATCTGCTACTGGAATACACCAGAAAGGGTTCGTTATAGCTTACAACAGTCTTCCATTGTTAATGCACAGATCTCCAGTAGTTGGATTTGGTACACTTGGGAGACCAACCGCAACAGCTCCTGTGAATCACTTTCCTAGTTTCCAAACAGGCAGTTTTATGCTCCTGCTGTACCCTGCATTACAAGCACTGTAATCAAACTTCATGACAAGATGTCTTCAGAACTACATCATTCCTTAGAACTCTGCCTTAAAATTTATCCTTTGCTGTGAGTTACCCACCAAATTCCAAAAAGAGTTAGATGGCATGAAGAGCTCATTTCCCATCCTGCTAACAATAGTTAGGCACCTTTGATGTAGACAATATTTTTTATGTTCTTGGTATAGAATACCAGATGTTTACAAGAAAAAGTATAGATTTTTCCTTGAAAACAGATTTTTATGTTTATGAGATGTTCACTAATTTTTCATCTGTTAGAGAATAACCAAATATGAAAAACGCAAAATGAAAACATATTCATCTAAAAGGAATAATTTGAAAGTGAAGGCTCCATTTTAAAAGGTAAAAATGTTACCACTTACAGCACTAAACTCTGTTTATTAGAAAAGAGTTTGCACTGGAATACCTTGACCAGCCACTAAAAGATCTTAAAAGAATTTGACATGAAGTGTAAGGAACTTGCTACAAAATGAAATCCATGAGAACTGCTTTAGGGCTCACAAACGTGACTTAGAATTACACATAGTACACAAACAAACCAGTAAGGATAGGCAAGGCCCGAGTTCAACCACGACAACACAAGGAACAGCACATGCACATGATCCTTGAGGCTAGCAGAAACTAGATCTAGGCCCTACTGGTGAAGGTAGGCTTGCAGGTGTAAAGAGAACTTTCACAGCAAAACAAGATACTCAGTGTCAAATCCAGAGAAAAAAAAACAAAAACAAAAACAAAAAAACCCCAACAGAACAGTTTGCATCTTTGCCCTTATGACACCAAGATTGTTTGTGAAGATTGTCCTCTTGACAGTCACAGCTCTGCAAAACCGTCTCTAAGCAGTCAGACACTATGAACAGCGAGGTGATGTAATCTCAAAACTCCCAAGAGAACTGGAAAAGGAATAAAGAGCAATGAAAACAGAGAGCACTGGTTTAGAGCCCTACCATGATGAAAACTAAATTAATCATCTTACTGCTGCCTGACAACAGGGACGTCTAAGGGGAATCTCATGGGAATGTGCAGACCTAGCCAGCAGGTACTAATGGCCTAATCATTTACTGCCCACACACAACACTGGATATCTTGGAAATTACTTGAGCATTGTTATTCTGTATGTTGCTTATACATTTTTAAAATGTTGAGATCTTAATATTTTGATGTTGTTTGGCCCTGGGGGGAAGATACAGGCAACTGCAGCTTTAGGAATCTTTCCAGAGAAATGTAAGCAGCAATGTATTGTGTAGGAACACAACATAAGTGTTGACCTGCTGAAATGGAGGACCTTAAAACATGTCCAACTAACATTTTGTATGGAATATTCAAAATATTCAATTTCAGTTCCAGTTACCTATTAACTTTGGCTTTGGTATCCTGATAGAAAAATAGTCTGTTATACATTAAATATTTCTTTTCTTATGTTGAGATACAAAACCAGGTAATTAAAATCCATTGTCTCTTTTTTGATTAAAATATTGGTAATATCCTTCCTCTGCAATTTTTATCACAATATTCTTATTAGTTCAATATTCTGAGTCTGCAAACTACCTTCTGTTGCTTCCCTCACTAATCTTAGTTCTAGAATATTGTCTCAGATCCATATTGTAGAGAGAAATGGTAAGGAACACGCTTTCAATTTCAGTGGAGAAAAAAATTGTCTTCAGTAACCAGCTATCAGAATTAGGAATAAGAAACTAAAAGTGCCAGGGAAAGAACAGCGACAGAAGAGTAACTCCTTGCAGTATGATTTTAAAATATCAATATAATTGAAAAGAAAACTAAAGAAGACAAAGCAGTGGGAAGGAAAAAAACATGAGAGTATTCAGAGAGCAGAGGGCTAGGAGATATTTGAAAAAAAAAAAAAC
>WBNH01001315.1:326509-338635 GCA_013401255.1 Urocolius indicus
AAACTTTTATTTTTTTTTTTTTTTTTTTTTTTTTCTTATTCAACCCTAACCCCAATTGCCTGTAGAAGTTACTGTAGTACTACTCCATCATGCAGCTACTTTGTTCTTTGGAGACAAAAAAGATTCTAACAGTACATTTTAGTTCCATACAACACTCTGGGAGGAAACACAATCTTTTTTTGTCAAAGTATGGGAGAATATCAGAGATGGCATCTGGAGCTACTCAGCAAGGAGCAATGCTAAATATTCAATGAACTTAGAGCACAGGCAGGGAACAGGGTGGGCTGATACTACACAAAGCCTGCAAATTTAAGCACAGGAAAGAGGACAATCATTTTGTCAGGCTAATTTGGCAAATGGAGGAGATTTTATGTGTGCAAGCTGAATTTAATCAGCAGTTGATGGTAAACCATACTCAACAGGATGCAGGACCTTTTCAGCTTCATCAGATGAGAATGGGTCTCCCCACGGCTGCCTTTCTCCTCTCAGTCTCTGCCCCAATAATTCCCTCTTTCTTCCCACCTAGGGGCTGGGAAATGCTCCCAGACTTCACATGGGATCACATGCTGCTCACCATCCCGCTTGATGTGCAACACCAAAGGCGCCTTGCACCCCAGCTCAGTTTCCTCAGACAATTTGGTGGAGGAGGTGGGAGACATGGTACATCCTTTGAAGTGACTCACACACCAGATAGGCTTGAGTATCTGACATAAACCCAAACTCTGTTCCTAATCTCAAACTATAGTATACAGTGTCATTCATCAAGAAGAAATTTTAATTATATCTATATTTCACACTAAAAATATTAATTTCAATGTTGTTGCTCAGAGTTATTTATTAACTGACTAACTTATACTGGACTTTATGCTAGTTTTGTTTTAATTTTCTTAATATGACTGATGATCAACCATTATTTCTGAATTTGCTCCATTGATCTCCTTTAACATATTGAGCTCAGAATTGTATCATACCTGCTTTAGTATATTTAAATAATTTCAAGTTAAATCTGTTTACAGACATTTCTTGTTAACTTGTGACAAAACAAGGTAAAAAGACTCCAGCCCAGATTTTGGAACAGCAGAAAATATATTTTATAGGTTTTTTTTTTAAAAGTTGTATTTCAGTAGTGTCACATCCATTTAGGTTCTGTAAAAGGTGCTGTCATTAGCGTAACTGAGAAATACACAAGTAAAACCATGTCAAGAGAAGGTATTGAGAATTCAGCATACAGATATTACATAATTCACCAAGAAGCAGAACATGAAGAGAAGCATTTGAAATACCTATTTCTACCAAGGTAGTTTCTGCATGAGATTTTGCATCCCAAGGAAGACCTCAAGTAAATATTTGAGATGCAAATGGCATAGGAACTGAATTTCTGGCATGAGTTCTGATTTGAGAGTGGCTGCCAACTTGAGTCATCAAAGTTATGCAAACAGAAATTAGTTTTAGAACCTCATTAGTGAATTATCTTGTTCTATCTGCAAACACCATAAAGCATCCAGTTGTTCTTGCACTATAAGCCTCGCAGGAAGAATCACTGTGTTTTTGGTGTTTGTACAGTGTTTTTTTTCAAAGAAAGTCCTGATAATACATTAATATAAATAATAAATACATTTTTTATGAGTGGCATGTAACTAATATAGCTTTTCTACAGAGTTTAAAAAAATCCATGAGATTAAAAAGTGAGTCAATCACAAGGAGTGAAAAATAAAATTACTTGATTTCAGAGATGATAAACCTGACTTGAACAGCAAATGAGATCTCTGTGTTTCATTTTCTATTTTAAATAATCTACTCCAAGTAAAGTCATTTTGTTTCTGTAGCAGGAAAATATTTCCATATAAACAAGTAGATTTATTCTGGTTTTATTTCTAACTCTGCTGAAATCTAACTCTGCTGAAGTTTCTAATTCTAACTGAAGTCAGAATGTAAGAAATTAGTCCATAAACTCCTTTTAAAAGCTTGTTGGTAATAGCTATTGAGAAATTAAGGTAAAATGAGAATTAACATTACTATAAAATCCTACTCCTTGAATATTTCTTCATGAAAAAGTATTGTAGTAGGTCTGGTTAAATGCATCTTTTGTCTACTTTGAACTTAGCATTCTTAAGATATGACCTGAGTGTCATCTGTGAAGCATCTTGTAATTTGAAAATTTCATTTGATAATGATTTCTGTCTCCACTATTAACTCTAAAGAAGTAGGCTTTTTTGGCAGGTTCTACGTCTTTTATCAAGTGGATACAAGCTAAAGGATAGCAATGTCAGTCTACTCTTTATGTAGGTTTGAAGAAATTCACACTCTGAATGGCAACAGGTACCCAATAGATTCAGTCCAAAGTCTGAGAACACTCTTAGATTTAGTATCACAAAGCTGTTCTGAATAAAGCAGTATACACTACACAGAAATTACTTTAAACTATTATTTAGTCCTGAGGCCACTTCTGTCAAAGTGGCATAAAACACTCGTGGGTGCAGTACAAAGGTTTGAAAATCCCATTGTAAACTCATCTGTCTGAGATCTCACTGGATTGCCTGTTGCAATAAGGATATCAGGTGGTAGAATACTTTTTCCTTTCTTTCACACAAGTTGCTGCTGCTGTTTTTCCCCTGACACTCTCTGTGTGGACTATTGCAACATCTTTGTCAACAGCATTTCTGAAAAGCTGGCTGGGGAAGTGATTAACAATCCCTGATGTGTTTCTTAATTAGAACATATGCAATGTTTTTCTGTCCTTCATCCCATGCCTATTTCCAGAGGAAATCGATATCTATTTCAACAAGAATAGCAAGATCTACTCCTGCAAACTTCCAGCCACCCTGGGAGCACATTGATCCATGGCTGCAATTCAAGCTCACTCTGTGTTCACAGGTATATGTGGACATGCATGAGCAAGACCTAGCCTAATCTCAAACTGACTGAAAGCTGAGTAATTCCAGTTAATATTACAGTGAGAATATGATAATCCACTATGCTTGTAACAGCTTATCATTTAAACTCAGCACTGTTCTAGGAGCACCTTTGACATTCCCAAGCAGTCTGTATCACCGGTAAGCCTACACTGATCTACAAGATACTAGATACTGTTCCCCCCAGAGAAATCTGGGTGCAGATAGCAGGGTGCAGTACCCACACATAGCCTGCTTGAGCAGCTCAAGATACAGAGAGCAGACACTCCTCAGTGGCCTGGCTGGGGGTTGGACTAGATGATCCTTAAAGGTCCCTTCCAATCCCTACCATTCTATGATTCTAGCTCCATGTGCAGCCTAACACAAGGCACAGTTCTCACTTGCACGTTCCTCTGGGGAAGTGCATAAAAATTGGGACATTATAGGCTCTAATGGGGACCTGGCATGAATCTTTGCAGGGTAAGTTTCCCTTCAGATTGAGTCCAATCTGTGATCCTGCAGAAAGCTCCAGCTATCTGCAGAAACAGTACTGGGAAAGCAGCACAAGTGAACTGCCACCTGGTAGTTAAAAACACATACATAAATTTTGGAATTTCATTCCAGCTAATAAAACCATCATAAACTAGTCACTCAGATCTCAAGAATGGGAAACAGCAGCAGAAAGCTGAAGCACACCAAAGTCACAACTACTAGCAATACCACTGATAAGAACAGTTGAAATTTCACAAAAGAGTAAACAATGGACTATGGCTGCATGCTGAAAACAATAGAAATGTGCAAACTTCTGTATATCAGATGCTGCTAACAGTTTCAGAGATTTTATAGCAAAAACTCCACATGTTAGTGGGAGTTTTAAGCATATAAAATGGAGACTGATAGAACAGCATATTTGAAATGGAAAAGCAAAAAAAATCATCTTGCTCCCTATAACTAGTTATGATTTCTCATTATACAAATGTGCCTTGAAGAGTCACATTACCGCAGGGTTATTACACCCAATAACTACTGACCCCTGGGTCACAAATTAAAATCAACCAGATCTACAACTCTATTTAAATTATAATACACCTCTCATTTCATGGAGGAATCTCATCATGAAGATCATAATTGCAAATTGCCAACCACACACATTAGGCAGAAGTTGGATTTACTTTAAATTAAAAAGTAGCATTTCTTATACTCTACCAGAATACTATAAGGGTGATTAAAACATTTTGGAAAGCTCTAGTTTTAGTTTGTCTTCAACTTTTCTGTTGTACAAAAACAAGTTACTTATTTGAATTAAGATTCTTGACATATTTTATAAGATGACAATACCTCTTTTTCAGCTTGTCTTTTCTCAGAGTATCCAAAACAATTAAATTTCTCCTTCAGAAGAATTATAAGTGTCTACTGGTAAAAAAAGAATTTGAAAAAAAAAATATTTTGAACAGGTTAGAGTTTATTAAATTTTATGCTGCAAGGGAAGTAACATGCATCCAAATAGGTAACTATTCATAAAAAAATATACTAATGTCACTGACAAAATATAAATAGTTTGATAATCTGAAGTGATTGCAAGACAGGCAAAATGTTTCCAAAGTATCTTGCTGCTTTAAAATACTACTTAAACTTATGTTTTTACCTTTCCCGTTCATGCCACACAATATGGACAACTGTACCTATGTCTGAAGCTGAAAAGCCAGAATAGTTTTCCTGCTGAGATGTGGGTATTTGTCATCTCTTCATATACCTTGATTTCCAGTGAAAACCACAACACAGTGGGTAACCAGGGCTCTGGGACTCCATCAGATAAAATAGAGAACACCTGCCTCCAAGGTTAAGCAGAAATGCTGTGGTCCAACGTCATTGTGGTACTGAATATCCAAATCAGTCCTCTAGATTCCCACCCAAGTAATATCAGCTATGTCAAACAGATTTATATACTGGACATTTATTTTATGTCTACATTTTATGGACTTTTCCAGAAGAATATTTATTCTTGAAAGGATTCATTCAGTAAAGATTCACATGATTATTTCTCTTAAGTGTTTGTTTCATGCAATTTTCAAGTACCTCTGTATATTTAACAGTGCACAATGGTCTGAGCAGCACAGGCACAAGACTTTGAAATATTCCATTCTATGTTACTGTCAAGTATAGAATATATTTCAGTTTGAAGGGACCTACACTTCATGTAGTTCATCTGAAATATATATCATCCGTAATTTTTATCCCACAAGAACTTAAAACATTTGACTGTATGTATAAGGATTGCTTAATCCACTGAAATACGATCCACAACAGATAAATGAATTAAAGTTAGAAATGAAGGCTGGGAATACAATCTGCAAGACTATTGTTCTTATATGGAGCCTTTGACATTTATTAAAGAACACAAAAATCTAACTATGGAAGAGCACTTCAAAACTAAAAAAAAATCAAGAAAAATAAACACTAAAAATAAGAGAAGAAATTGAAGCAATATAATCTAGATCCAGTCTCAAAGCACTGGAAGTAAATCAGCACCTATAAGCTTCTGTGACTTAGATGTTTAATTTTTAACAATACAGTGAGAGATTTTGATAACAATGCACATAACAGCACACATTTTTCCTTAATATTTAAACCTTCAGGAGATTTTTCTCCATCTCCATTTTACCAAGACAAAAAAACATCTGTGCAACACTAGTGCTAGCCCTCAGAGTGTGCAGTGTGTTCAATTTGTTTAATGCCATGTAACAATATCTTTTATTTAAAGCAGTGATAGAAGTGTTAGGAAGCACTCTATCTTTGTCTAAATACTTATGGTGTAAAATCAGGGTGAAGTACAAAAAAATCCAGCATTCTACACAAATTGAACACTGAAATATCAGCCAAACTTTTTTTAGGGCAGTTCAAGTACCCAGATGAAATACTGTTCTTGAACTGCTGAAGTCATTCTGAAGAAATGCTAATGGAGAATGGGATTCTTATCTTAATCCTTTTTTGAACAGATAGGTTTTTTGTGAATTGCACTTGTATTGTCTTGGACAATGGTACAAAATACATTTTAGAGCAACACTTCCTGATTATGGGGTAGTAGTAAATTTTTAACTTTGATCAGTCATAATTTAAAATAAAAGGCTAAAAATTGACAGGAGATCCTCAAAACCATCCTACACACAAAAAAGCACTGTCCAGAATTTCACTTTATCAGCACTATATAAGAGAACCACAGGTTATAAATTCATTTCGGAAAAGCCATTATTGGAAAGTAAACCCAGATAGAGCTGATCAATAAACGGGAGCAGTACTGAAAAATAAAGGGACACATTGATCACCATGATGGACAGTTGATATATATGCAGAAAAGTCACTTTCAGGATTTGTAGAGCTTAAATAAGGTATTTGAAAGGGCCAGGTCTACAGATGTTTCTAGAAATTGTCAAATCAAATGTCAGATCAAGACAGGAAAAAAAGTACAGAAAAAGTGTCTACTTGGAGAGAATGGACATAGACAGAATTCAACCTATAGACAAATGTCAATGTGAAAACTGGAAAGTGAAGCAAGATCCTCTGAAGGTGAAGTCAAAATATTTGTTGTTAATGAAAACTGGGAACCTGTAGAGGAATACAGAGAGAAGTTAAAAATCGTCAAAGCCAGCAGCAGTACACTTTTTTTTTTTGCAGTATTTGGAAATCATACATTAATTTCTTACAAAAACTGGGAAAGTCTGCACAGCGAGCAATAGAGTAGAGCATACATCTTAAAGATGCTTTGGAGAAAGAATCTGTAATGATTAGAGGCACCTGGAAAGGCTAAGTTAGAGCAACATAAGAAAATTGATAACTGAGGTTATATATGCTCAAATCACAAATAGTTCATGAGAGAAGGAAACAAGTGACAATGTCACCTGGAGAAAAAGGCTTGTGACTTGTTTTAGCCATTTCTAGCTTGATCTAATGCAAAGAGATATATAGTGGGATAGATAGACCAAGATGTTAGTTCAGAAAGGAAACAATTCTGAGACAGTGCTATATCTAACGTGTGTTCAGATGAAGGAAATTATGTCCACATATTTGGAGAAAATTACAGGATCTGAGTTCCATATTTCCTTTCCCTAAACCTCTCTCCCTCATATCTCTCTCTGTCTATGGCAGAAATAAAGAAGCAAAGGCACAGATATCTTACTTGGAGGCTGTCTGTGTAAAATATGATGGCACCAAAACTTTTTTTTTTTCAAATTCAGTAAATGGCAAGCATTCTGTAGGGCGTGATAGACAGTTTAATCTGAAAGACTACATTTTATATGAGTTTTGAAAGCTATTTGTTGATCGCAGAAGCTGTGTTTTCATATGGATTTCAAAACAGCACAAATACCCTTCACTCAGCAAATTACTAAAGATTCTCAGGGATGTATTTTCAAGAGCTCAAACCATTTTCATAACCACAGTGTTGACTTATCGTGATCTCTGTTTCCTTATTTTGTTTCCTGTGCTCTGAAACCTTTACACAAACCATGTCTAAACTCCAAACTTGAGTTTTAACTTTGAAGTCCTGTGAATATATTAGGCAAATCTGATCGAATGCTCTCTTCAAGTCTGTTTCCAATGACATAAAAGACAAGTATATCATTTATGTCATTGCACTACAGAAGCACTAACAATCCACACACTCTTATCACAACAAAGCACAGCACACCTCACATGCTGAAAACATCATAAGCCACATTGGTAGCATTCCCTTCTAATATTTACCAGGATCAAAGTTTAAAAATATGCAATACAATGTTTTCATCTGTTTTGTTTCTAAGTTTTCTCTAAGATGGAAGAATCTTTTGTCCTTTTAATTTACCTCCAGTTGTACCATTGAATGGAAACAGGTTTACAGAAGACTGTCTTCTCTAAAAAAGTATAAAGCAGACAAGAAGTTAATAGCTGAAGAAACAATCAAGCATAACCCCTAAAATGCTTAAGGTTGGACTTGTTTTGGCTTTTTGCAGGGCGGCGGAGGTGGGTTGTGGAGGTTTGGAGTGGGTGTGTGGTGCTGGGTGGTATTTTTGTAGTTTTGCTTTTAAATCCAGTTCTTCAAACTCACACATTCAAGAAAGTTGTTTTTTAGGAAATTTCAGTAAGAGTTCATGGAATTTTTAAAGTCAGAGTTACTTACTTCAGTAAGTAAACACCTAAATTAATGTTTCGGTAAAGTAAGTGCTTTAGATGAACAAAGAAACAAGATTTCCTAAGTGTGTTTCCTATTCGACTCAAGTCAGTCCACACAGAGGTTGGTTTCTCTGCTAAGCTCTATCCACGCTGAATGATTGAACCCTGGATAACTGAGGTGGACTTTCAAGAGTACAAGGTAACAACCATAATGATTCTGATTTGCTGCATTTTTCCTTTTAATAATTTCTATTGTTAAATTAGTTAAGCTACTAACCTAGAGAAATACCTTGGTTGGCTGGGTATAAACCCGTAAAAATAAAATATTTGGGTTTACATTATGTTCTCATATAGAAATATTTTACAGCAACCAACCTTGCAGGCAACTGACTAGAAAGACTAAATTAGCAAAAAGTTACAGTCAAAGTTTATCATTAAACTCAATTCTTCAGAGCTCTGTAGATTTCTGTTATTTAAATCAATATTCACTGTGCAACACAGTTCATGATAACAACAAATCAAGCAACTTCAACAGTAGACGTTTTGCTGTTTCTAACCTAATCTAATGAGAAAAGTGGAACTTTAACAGTATTCATGATAAAATGTCTTGTCAGTAACAACCACATCATCAAATTCAGTTTTATTTTCTCTAGAGAAGTCTCAGTGAGCTGTTTCATTATATTGAAATTGTTTTGTCAGCACACTGTTTAAAAGAGCAATAGGGCTATGCTGTACAAAAATATGGATGGTACTTACTGTGACTTATTAAAAAAGAGAAATCATATAACCTACTGATCTTTTCAGAGTGCTCAGTACTATAAACATATCAAAACTCCTGAAATTTTCATATTAAAGAAATTGATAAGGTACAATTTAAGTAGAAGATATTCAGTTAGAACAAATTACAATGAAGAACCATTAAAGATACTTTTACATTGTCATTCAATTAAAACCTAATAAAAGAGACTTTATCTTTCCATGGTTAGATCACTGCATGTAATGGTGTTTAACCCTATTGTAAGTCAAATGTTCTTTTTCAATGGCCAAAGCCATATTTTACCTTCAATCTCCTCTTGAAACCATTATGTGTTTTTGACTGACCACTGGCTACATTGTGATATTATATATTAATAAATTGAGATTTAAAAATGCTCTCTTCACAATCAAAAAATAAGCAAGATTTCCCATAAACAATATATTTGATCCTATACATGTCACTGTTGAAATTTAAATTTGAAATCAAGGACAAAAAAATCTTGATACAATTAACTCATCATTTTTCTGAGTTAAACATTGATTCTCCAATACATTACTTTCAGATTTACTCAGTATAACACAATGGAGAATGCTGGCCACCATTTCTATTTCTTGAAATGACTGACAAGATTTAGTCCTAACCTGTATAAACTGATTTTTGAGCTGAGGAGAAAAAAAAAAAAAAAAGAAAAACTGTGTTCATAACTTTCTCTTGGTGCATAAATTCTGGAATATATATGCTTGAACTCAACTCCCAGGTTAACAAAAGAGAACTGGTTCCCAAACGCATTTCCCCCATACTCTCACCTCTCTGCTAGTCTAGTTACAGTCCTTGATTTTTTTTTTTTTAACCTCTCTATAATAATGACAGAGGGCAATAACAAGAAAGTTATAATGCTTGTCACAACTTTAGTGAGAAGCTGAAGAATCCAGAAAAATTCTGCTAATACTTGAGAACTAAAGCCCACATATTTATGGGCTGTTATTATCTTTCCCACTTATTCTGTTGGCAGTATTCTAGACAATTTTTGTCAGCTAATATCCCTATTACCTATTCTATAATTTTACTTAATTTATAAATAATTAGACTTCAAATGTTTTATAAAGGTCAGCAATGTTATCTTTTTTTCCTCCTGAAAGACAAACCAAGGACGCAGAATCATCATGTGGCTTCTCAAGAGCTACCTAGTCAGTGGCAAACACCACCAAAATCAGTTTTCTAAGAGATCCAGTGAAGTGCTTTATTTGTAACCTTCTTCATACATCAAATTTACTAAAGTATGTCTGTGTGTTTAAGGAGATTTAAGAGAGATTTAGGGAGGCATCTTTGATTCATGTAATTTTCAGATTAGACAGACCATGTGAAATAAATAGAATAGCTAAAAACATTTTAAACATGTAACATGAAGTAATGATTTAAAACTATAGATAGAAAAATGATAGGTGAATGTTTGTGCTCAGGTAGGCATTGATTTAGCTAAAGATATTAGATTTGTAACCCAACAAGATACAATGACGCGTACTCTTAAACATTTCTTGAAAATATTTCATTTCAGTGTAAATACCAATCAAAAGTGGTTTTTATTCCTCCCTCTTTTTTTCTTTTTTTGAATATTCACAAGCACATATACCTTTCTACTTCCCTGCACTTACAATGACCCTGACTGAGAATATCACTTAAAGTATAAGCAGGCCAGGTCCTTAGAGCATTCAATGCTCTTTCATTACCTGAATATAAAAGTAGCCTTCTCATTTGCAAATTTTTAATTAAATTAGCACTTTTTTTTTTCTTTGGATACAGCCCTGTCAATGAATTAGTGTGGTTAAAGTTACCTCCATAAAGTTAACAATTCATGAATATGAGAAAAAAAAAAAAGCAAGACCATGGTAATTTCTTTAACTGAAATTTCTAAATATACAAGTGTTTCTCCCTCCATATACCAGAACCATTTGTTTTGATGCATGTTTTAAAATATGCCCCTCAGAAACTCTTCCTAATTTGTTTTTAACTTTTATGTCTATATCAAAACTTCAATAGCACAGAAATTAGACTACAAAACAAAACACATCAAGAAACTGAACACGTTGGCTACTGTCAAGCACTAAAGCACTTGCTGACTCCAAGGGTTGCTGGAACTTCAGCTCCTGCAGTGAACAAAAAGCTTTCCCTGAGAGCATTCTTGGGACCGCCACTCTCAGGAGCACCTCTCAGATGGAACTTGATGGCATAACCTCCAGGTTGAAATAATCTATACAGGATCATTACATAATCCCTTTTGTATAGTTCCAATACTCATGAAGTCCACTTCTGTTACAAATGCCACTGTGTTTTCTCTCCCCAAATAATTGTCACCTAAAGTTACACATAGGAGGCTAAAATGAATTTACCTATGGCTTAGAGATCGTCGAACTTATTCTCTTGAAGCAGTTTAAAAGAAGTGAGCCTTGGAGAAAATATGGATGATCTAAGGCAAGTTACATCTAAAAGCTGCTGTCAAATGATACCACAGAATTCCATCAGGAAACTATGCATTTCAAGTATTTCATACAGTTGTTTAAAGACTTTACAGCTGGACATCTACATAAAATGTTATTTTAGTACCCAAATAGTTGTAGAATATGCTGATTGTAACTAATTATTAAAAAAGGGAAAATTAAAGATGCAGAACTCACATTGTTTTTACCCTCTCATTTCAAGGGGAGGGGGAGATGTCTCATTTTAAGTTCCCTTGTTTAATTTATCTTTAATCCTGCTGTAAATATTGATATGAACTATTCAATTATAGTGAAAAATGTTTTCCAAAGTTAATATTATTATTTCAGCCTTTCCTTTTCAGAATTTGAGACTTAGATTTTTCAGCATGCTTCAGATTGAAAGTATCAAACTGCTTGAAAATTCCCGTTATTTTTCCAGCTCACGAAATAAGAAAGTTATCACTGGTGAAAAAATAAGATTATATCTTTGACCTGTAAATATTAAAGATAAAAACCACTGTAGAAAACATTGACAAAACAGAACCTTTATGGGTTTCTATCATTATGAAAACACTAGATTAGGAATGTACACCCATGCCAAGATATCATGTTATCCAAAGTTAAAATGAAAGCCAATAACAGTGTCATGGTTTAGCAAGGAGTTGCTTTTGCTTAGCAACAGGGGGAGCGGGTTGCAGTGAAGACCCGGTAAAAGTTTTTTAGACTCTCCCCCGACTCCTGGGTTCAGACCCACCCCCCGGCCCGGCTGGGCCAATCTGGCGCCTCTGCGATCACTATTTAGGGACGGGAATTTGAGGTGCCAGGCAGAAGGAGGTGTAAGAGTGGTACAAGATGGAGG
>WBNH01001315.1:338703-357974 GCA_013401255.1 Urocolius indicus
AACGGACTGACTGAAACCCCCACTCCCTGCCCCCCTGGGCCGTTCAGGGGGGACGGAGGTATAAAACACCGGGATCAGGGCTCTGAGTCCGGGAAGAGGGGAGGGGTGGGGAGCCGGTGGTCTTAAAGGGCTGGTCGGACTCTTCATCTCTGTACCATTCTGTGTTGTTTTGTTTTGGTTCTGGTTTTGGGGTTTTATGTTTTAGTTGGTATTAAATTGTTTTCAGTTTTTCTTCCCCAAGCCGAGTAGCCTGGTCTGTTTTGTCCTGCACCTTAAGCGGCAATTAAGCCCTCCCTCTGCCCTTTAGCAATCCTTAAGTCTTCGGTACTTGAGACTAATCGTGGTCTTTTGTTCCCTGATGGGCCGAAACCACGACATACAGTTTGCATTCATGTATTATCTTTGACACCAAATTGCCCATCATGTTGTATTAAGAGACTCCAATACAAAACATTGCTTAATGCAGTTCTGTAAGTAGCTATGCTATAGAATGCCACATTTTGAATTTACATAGCCTATGGAGCATATGATACTGAAGCACTCTCACCACCTGACATGAAAACTCAGTTCATTTTCCTTAATCAACCTTCATGTCTTTTTTTTGTTTGGGTTTTTGGTTTGTTTTTTTTTTTCCAAGAGCTATGTAAGAATGTCAGATTTTGACCTACTCTGAATTTTCTTGCTGATGTACAGAGTGACATTTTTTTCTTACTGGAACTTTCAGCCAAGAGATGAGGAAACAACCACTAGGGACACCAGTTTGATGGCATGTCCTAGAATGATCTGAGATAGGAAGCTCCATTTCTGTGATAAAGCAGTTTCTACTTA
Source organism: Urocolius indicus (assembly GCA_013401255.1). NCBI lineage: Eukaryota > Metazoa > Chordata > Aves > Coliiformes > Coliidae > Urocolius > Urocolius indicus. The sequence goes on from WBNH01001315.1 coordinate 339,532, forward strand.
ATGGCTGAGGCTAGCTACAGGAAGAGGGTTATTAGCACAATAAAAAATCATGAACGGTTCACAACAATATTCTGAAGTCGGAAAAAGCATCTGGATTTGAGCTACAACGGTTATTGGGAGTCAAAAGAAGCATAGCATTCTTTGTCTCTGTTACTTTACCTTCTGTTCTGGCAAAACATGCAAGAGAAAAAAATAGCATATTTGGAATGCAAATGGTATGCAACACATGGAGTTGCCCTTTGTTTTCATGAATGGTTTACAGATGGATATCTATGTCATAGATAAGTGCCATTCTAAGTTATTATTAGCCAAAACATCTGCCACCGTATTCTGGTAATTTGCCACATCCCAGCATTACGTGTACATACATCCCTCTCAAGAAAAGGTCTTGAAAATAACACCTAGGTTACATTAAGAAAATTGACAAGTGTAGGCTCACTTCCATCAAAGTTTAGCTCAGATTGATTTAGGGCCACCTGGGTTTCCTGTTAGATCTCTCACTGATGAGAACTGCCAAATTAAGCTCTTTCCTTCGATTGTCACAAGAGTGCCTTATTTCATCTCCAGCCTTGATTGCCCCCTTAAAGTACACCACAGAAATATTTGCTATGCACATCAAGCAGGAAGATGAAAGGATGTAAATCATAGATCTAGCGTGATTATCCAAAAATCAGACTGCTGAGAAATGAAGCATAATATCAGTTAAAGTGTCACTAAAACAGAATTATGAGTATAGTCAGGTAAAATACTTGATAATTGCTTATAATTTTCAGTGTTTGGAAAACAATTTCCTGGCCAGATGTTTTCACATTGTATTAGATGTTTCACTCCTTGTCAAGTGTTGTACATTTTCTCTAGTTTATGGTTCAAGGTGTTAATCATATTCTGTCTTTCAAGATGATTACCTGGTAACATTAACATACAAATGTACAGTGATTATCCCTGCTTCTCAGAATTCTTTGCAATTTGCACAAGGAAAAAAAAATAATAAAAGAAATAAATCAGTCTCCTTCAACTTGCATGATACCTATTTCAAATATGAAATTTCTGTGAATTCACTGTCTATGAAAATTAAGTATTAATCAACATCAAAGTCTCCAGAAAACTTCCACCTAAGCTCAAAAGTAGTAACACAGAGTTAGCATTTTATGATAGGCCACAGTTTATAAGCATAGCTACCTCATAAAATGTGCACGTTCCGTACTTGTAGTCTGCAGTGCTTTCATGTCGTATTGATAAGACCTACAAAGTGCTGAGTATTTATAGCCATTTCTAAGGAATATGCAAGAATTTACAGTATATGATCATAAAAAATTAGGATGTTATTTCAGAATGGGGAGGAAATTGCTATAAAATCTCCACCTTTTCTATTGTGAAACAGTAAAAATTATGTAGTGAAATGGAGTGAAGTTCAACAACACTTGAATCTAAAATAATTTGGAGGTTTACAAAGGAATTTGATAAAGGCAGTAGGATGACAAATTTCCAGTTCACATTGACTTAGCAGAAGTTCCGTGACATTTATAAATTTATTCCTAGCAGCATTAATGCATAGCTATTTTTTTATGTCTGAATTGATTAGGTCCTGCTACATAAAGAAAACAGGGAACATCACTTTGGCACAGCAATGCATCTGGGCTCCTCTGCCGGCTCCAGGTACCCAGGTTTCCTCTGCTCATGTTGAGGCTGTGGTAGTGTCTCAAAAGCACTCCCAGCCATCAAGTTGTAGTCCCTAGAGTTATTCCAGAGCATGACTGTCAATGCACAGTGAATAAATTAACCTGCCTGGATCATACAAGGAGTTTGAGTGGAGTTATCAGAATCAGCTAACTCATGGAAATGATATAGACCAAATTTCCTTGATGAAAGATATTTAAAAAAAAATGAGTATACAGAAAAACTTTTTGAAGCAGATCTAACAGCAGCTGGACTGCCAAGGATTTTGTGCTTACAGGTGTGATATAGGCAATACTTGCACAGTGACAGGAGAGGAAGGATGAATGCTCTCACTAGTGGCTGGGTAACTAATTTTGCTCATAGGTGCATGAGTTAAGATTTATAGATTATAAGTTATGAAGCCTCATGACTTGAGTGGTCAGTAAGTTAGTAGTCTGTAGACTATAGTCTGTGTAAAGGGAACTTGTTACATTTCTTACTGAGTTCATAAACTTTGTTTTGCATGTAAATTTGAGATACCCAAAAGGCCTGTAACAAATATTCAGAGGGACAGAGCACAACTGTACTTCATCCTCAGCAATCAGTGGTGGACACAAGAGATCACAATGTCACAATGTAGGCAGGAATATCTGACACACACATCCCACTAGAAATTATGTGGCCTTTTGCTGTGGCTAACTCCTGGTGCTATGATCTGTCCATTACTCTCTCATTTCTTTTTCTGTTGGGCTTTTCATCTTCCAGCATCAAGGTTGGATGATTTAAAAGAAAAATAAATTCGATTAGCCTTTCAATCATTTCAGTTCATTTTATTTTTCTTCAATTCCTTGCTCTCATAGTTGATACTCTGCTGGTCCTTCTGACTCCTCCACAGTTCTGGCACCGAAAGATATTTTTTTCAAATAATACGGGAGAAAAAGCAAAAATAAAACATCAATGCCTTCATATTTTCCTTTGTTTTTCTGTCACTAAACTCATACATATTTGTGCTGCAGACCAACAAACAGTTTCTCTTATCAGACAGGAGCCAGGATCACCTATTTCAGAGTCTGGTAAATATTATCAAAACATCTGTATTCAAAAGCAGAACTGATAAATCATCAAAAGTACCAAATGAAGGAAAATGTTTGTCTAGGTTCATAAGAAAAAATAGAAATGGAAAAGTCTGTATCAATTTCATTGTAAATGAGTTTCAGCATTTTATTAGTCCTTATTTCACTATGATGAAAGTGCATATACTCTTCCTCATTTTCAGTGGTATAGTTTGCTTCTTCACATTGAATGACATCTTTCTTTGCAAGCAATGTCAAGTAGATTGCTAAACTAAACTTCAAGCTCTGATGTTGCCGATGACTCCAGCATTTTCAGTCGTGTGCCAACAGATTCATCTACATGCTCCAAACCAAACCTGTGCAAAAAAATCACTACTCTGTTCTCCAGCTCCAAGTTGTTTCTGATAAATGTTAAAGGTAAATTCCTGGCACTCTTGGACATTTGCTATTAATTTGCAGGATAACAGGGCTTCACTTGAAATTTCACACCTCAGAGCCCCATTAAATGTAGAATATGCCTCTGAAAGAAATCCCATAAAGACAAAAACCTGAAAGAAAGAATCCTCCTTATCTAAGCCACAGGCAAAAGCCTTACAGACTTATTGGGGTGAAATCTGTGCAGAGCAGGAATAACAATTAAGACCCAGGCAGAGGATTTGTATTTAATACATCCTGTGATGATTTTTAATGTCTTCAAGGAAATGCTTACCAAGCATTTTTGCATTTAGTATTAATTGTACTTTTTGTCTATGTTCATTCTATACATTATCTATACAGATTTTATTTAATTATTTTTTTCAAAGTTCCTAGTTTATAAATAAAATCTATGTGGAAGCAACACCAAGCTTTGCCCCACTGATTCACCAAAATCTCTCAAAGCATTTAAGCAAACTTGCTCATTTCTGAAGGCTTATCGGTTATCAGCATATTCTTTCCTCTACATATATGCTTTCAAACTTTATCTGTTGGCTTCTAGTGTGGTTGAACTAATAATATATGATCTTAAAATGCTGCACTTTCAAGGAAAGATACTAGCTTTTGTTTGATTACAATGCCTGTAGTTTGAAAAAGGGAAATAAATGTACAGTGCTTTAAGAGCAAAAGTCTCCACTACTACCTTTCACAAAAATTGTTTTCTGTGCCTGGGTGAGATACTAAAGGTAAATTGGCAAAGAGAAGATTGAAAGACTTTATAAAGATGTTTCAAAAGAAGAGTCACTCTCTCATCTTCTAAACTATGGATCTCTTATTCTATATGACTTTTCTTTAGTTGTAAAAGAGACATCATGTAATAAAAATGCAATTGGTAAGCTACATTTGAAAGGAATAAATAATTCAGGACAGAGTTTGACTTAGAATCTCAGCCTCATTAATTTGTACATGTTACTTATTCAAGATACTATTCTATTAATTTACTGATTATACAGAACAAATGAAGGAAAGTGAGTGTTATTTATATAAAATTAGCTATCAGTCAATATTAGCTAAGGAAAAAAACTCAACAGAAGCGACCGAGAAGTAAAAATGCATTTTACATCTATTTTTATTGTAGGATGACATGATTAATGTGCTGTCGTAGTCTTAAGGCATTTATTGACACATTTCTGTAAGCTTCTGCAGATAATAAGCCTTAAGAGATGAATGAAGCATGTCCTGCCAGATCTGCTGTGATGATTTTCTTGTAATATAACTGGGGGACATGAAAAATCTCAGCTATTCTTAAAAAAATATCTGTCTTCTCATTAATCAAATCTGTCTTACACTGTGTCAGTGTCATTATGAAGAAGACAAGCACATCATACTAATCCACACATAGGATCAATGAATTTGAATTCTTCAGTTGTGTGGACTTCCACAGGTAAAAGGAAGATGTACACAAAATGCAGCCAGCCTCTAGAGGCACAGCATACCCTAACCTTCACACCACAGATAACTCCACAGAAAGCTTAGAAAAACTTGCCTTAGTCTGCGTAGCCATTATCCATGATCTTGGAGACAAGCACCTCTGTCAGAACACAACATAGTCCACCCATCTTTATCGTTTCATGTCAGCTTACCTAGGAGAGAGTAGCTGGAAACAGGACACCTTAGCACCATTGCTCAAGAGCTTTCTGAAAAAAAGGCATTATTCTAAGTAAGTTTTCCCTTGTAAGAGAGGAAGTGTTGTCTGCTAATTACTCTCAGCAGGCTTTTCTGGACTGAGAGATGAAGTCTCAAGGTCCCAAGAGAATATTTTTAAGAAGAGGTATTCTGCAGTGAATGTAGAGTACTTTTTTGCCTAATTTTTAGGTTTCTTTCCTTTAAAAATAAAAGAAATTTCCTATTTCCTTAAAAAAAAAAGCAGAATTACACTTATTTTAGCTCTGAACAGAGTTCCTGAGTACCAACAACTTAATTCATACAACCAATTCCTTTCTTAATAAGTGTCCAGATTTGTTTGCATACTCAGCACAGATTTGAAAGCAATAGGTATGTTTATCATGTTAGCAATACACATGCTTAGTAAGACAGCAAATTAGCAAGGACTGAATAAATAGGACAAGTATCTCACTCAGCCAAGCAGATAAAAATTGGAAAATTCTTTGTGCTTAGTGAAGGTCTGAGGCATTTCATCTTTCATAAGGTACTGCCCACTTGTCCTTACTGTCTTCAGTTATTTGACAAAGTCTGGAAATATATCTGCTCTTAGAAAAATATTTGGATGGCTTTAAACAACTGTGGAGGTAGACTGGGAACTAAAAATTGTACCCTGATGGTCCTTTAAATATACTGAATAAAGCAGAAACTCGAGGCAACAGTAAAGCCACCAACACATCTTTAACGACAGCTTTGGGTTATTCAACACTAGCAACAATGTCAAATGCAAAATTGTCATTTAGAAGTGAAGTCATATCACCTTCTGCGTTTCTTTTTGGTGCTGTCAAGATCAGAGCTTTCTATTTTTTGGCCAAAAAGGATAGCTTACAATACAAGCAGTAAAATTTCACATCACTGTCAAATGAAATGAATTTACAGGGAACCATTTCTGGACTGCAGTATATCGCTAGGAAGTTGCCAGGAAACAAAGTATTTCTCCTTTATTCTTTTCTGTTTCTCTAACCTGATTTTCCTTTCCATGCTCTCATTAATCAGATGCAATGGTTTGTCCATCTTATTTTGTACTACAGTATTTTGAAAGATCTAGAGATTTTTGATGGCCAGCCAGTAACTCAGCTTGCTATCTGCCTGTCCCTGCCTCAACATTATAAATAATCTTTTTGTTCTGTTTTTTTTTATTTGCCAAGCATAAAACAAAGACCAAAATTAGACGAAGTTAACTTTCACAGTCCCCCCACCCCCAAAAAAGCAACTGTAAGTCATGATGCCTCCTTCAAGTTCTTAAACACCCAGAACGTAGTATTTGAGGGTGGTGGTTTTTGTTGTTTGGGCCTTTCTAAAGCAAGAAATATAATCTGAAAGATTCATCAGAACAAACATGTTTTCAACACAGAAACTGTTATTGTAAGGTCGTTGGCAGAGAATCCCGAAGAAAGATCGTAAAGAATTGAAATATTTATCCTTAGAGAGGATAGGATCAGAGAAAGTGCATGCAACAGTTCCCTTCTTGACTGAAATCTAGGCCAGGAAGAGGGGGAAAAAAAAAATCTACTGATTTGACTGCTGTTTCTGCAACACAACTAATATATGACGATGCTTATTAAACAGTAAAGTCTGCCTATATAAACTGAAGGAGAACATTTATAGCACCTGAAGTAATGAACAGAGGACAGGGGAAATCTCTTGCTATTCATTTTAAAGCTAATTGGCTGGGATAAGCTTTACCAGGAACAATTTTGCAGTAACAGGTATGTTTTAGTATATAATATATTACAATGCATGGAAATGCACATTAAAGTTTACAGCAAGAATTAAATTCAATATTATTGGATAATTAACATGACATTGACAAAGTAGCTTGTTGTATGCACAGTTTGCTTAGCAAAAATGAAATATATTTGTCCTTTCTTGATAACCAGCTGTGCAACAGATCACAGAATCTGTTTCTATAATTCTGCAAACCAGAAGCTAAGGACCGACAGCACAAAAATCAGATAATTTCTAGCTCCTAGTATCCGTGCAATTTTTTCTGAACTGGCCATGACCCCTGTTGTGGGTTAACTATGTTAAGTAGCTAAGCACTACACAGCTGCTTGTTCACCTCTCCCTGTTACCTGACAGGAACGTGGACATAATTGTATCAGGGAGAAAACTTGAGATATAGGGAGCTTAATAAGTTAAGGAGACAATACCAGAACACTGGTCCTGGCACTCCATAGGGCAGTAATCAGGAGGGCACCTCTTCAGCCTGGTCATCCGAATCAATTCTCTCTATTACAGAAGCATTACATGCAAGGTTCACATTAGACCATTAGGATATGAATACAGGCTGAAGAATATCAGTGAGCTATCATATCAAGCTGCCAGGAATGCTCATGTGTTGTTTTGCTTTGAGTAAGATCATACAAAGTCTGACTAGAAGAAAGCAAAAGTTTTAGAGTGCTTGTGGTTTCTGTGCTCCACTCAGCTTCAGCTCTGCTGTACACAAACACGTCCAGGAGGTATACTTTTTTTTTTTTACCCCACAGTATAACCCTCTGTATAGACCTAAGTTTATCACACGTTGTACTTTCTTAAACTAACCTAAAAAAAACGCTGAAACCTCAAGTTTTGTTTTTGGTCCCATGTGCCTGAGCACAGGAAACCCACTGTTTGGAGCCAAACAGGAAGTGGTGCTTTGTACAAGACAGCGAGCTGCACGGCTTCACACACTCCTGTGCCATGGATAATTAAGTAGCTGGCAGTAATTGAAAATATCCCTGCTTCTTTCACAGTAAGTACCTTGCATTAATGGCTGATATATTGTAGCTACTGACACATGACAGAATAATTTGTCTTTTATTCAACTCCAACACTGAATTATTGGAAGTTGGAGTTGTCTGTGGCCTAGAGGGAGACATTGTGCCATAGTTTCATTTGCTGTTATTGAAGGCAAGAGGTTTATAAAAGTTAATGAATACAGCCAGCAAAGAGACTGTAGAGGGTCTGAATTTCAGAAGCAGCAGCATACAGATGCCTACTGCTATTATATAGGGTGGCAAAAAGCATCAGTCTTTCCAAGCCATGATGCCATCAAAAATACTTAACATTTTCATTGTAACTGCCAATTTTCTATCATTTGACTAACTGCAATAACTGTTACATTTCTTCTTTTAAAATATCTTTTTAAGTCACGCGTAGCAATCTCACAGAAGAGAGACACAGAAATGAAGACAACAGACCAAAGTTATTTAATGTTTTCATGTCTCAAAACACTGTCTTAAGCAGACCACAACTACAATTACCACACTTTAAAATATGCAGTTAAATATGTGTCCTGCACCAGCCAGTTGTTAGGGAGATACTCTTTAACAAATGAGCCAGTTGCATATGGACTCTGACTACAAAAAGTGCAAATCCTTTCTGAACAAACTTTTTGACAGTTAAAAATTTCATCCTATGTGAGGCATAGAAACTGATATAATCCTACTATAAGATGAAAAGCATTTTGACAGGAAAAAAAAATTAACATTACTTTAGAGCTCTGTAACAGTTGAGGCATCACTAAAGGACTTACCACCTGTTTACACGGCTTGCTTGTGGGGTTTTAAAATAGATTTCACTTAAGTTGAGAAAAATCATGATGCTATTTGCTTTCTGGGTTAGAGAGAGAGATTAAAATGTCAAGAGCATCAAGTTTTCCAAGATGCAGTATTTACTGATAATGACTAAATAACTTTCCCTCATTACTAAGGTAAATAGTTCTGTAGCAAAATATCTATGGATATCTGCATAAGCCAATCTGATGAACTGCTAGTTTGGGTGTTTTTTTTAAAGCTTTAACATTTTCCACCATTATAACTTAAGGAACAGAATTATTCACGCTTTTTTCTGTTAAAGGAAACAAAAGGAAAACACATTGACCTTGAATGTCCCTTTCATTAGAGCACATCCTTTAACTTTGTCATAAATCTCCAAAGTTACTCTAAGTAACAAAATTATACTGTATGTTGCAAATAGGGTTTTTCTGGCTGATGAATCATTTTCTGGGCATGGGAAGATCAGACTGGCTCCAAAATAGTTTCTCTATGTCTTTCCTATGAAAAAATCTAGAAGTCTATATAGTATTGAAACTGCTGTTTGCACAACTGTGCAGTAATTGAAGTTCTCAGGGAAGATCTTTTCCTATGGTGCACAATAAACTACTATGTTCTGAACTGTTTCAATAAGACATTCTCTTGCTCTGCCTCTTTTACACTTAGAAGAGCAGAGCAGTAGCTGGACCATCACCTAAGCACTTTTCCATCCCGTGCAGACAAGGTAGCTGATTTTCTAGCACACAGGGAAGCTGCAGTCTTGCTCTGTTTTCCTGATCATCTAGATGTAGGAGATAAATTAATGATTAGGAGAAAAGACATAGAAATACTGGGAACAGTGTAAGTTGAGAAGATATCCCTGACAGAAGAACAGTTAGAAAGAAGGCACAGAAGGTGAGAGGAAGGAAGAACATGAGTGTCACAGGAGAGAAAGTAGTTGAGCAGCATTGCAGGTAAAGCCTTCCTGTTGCTTTTTTTACTGTGCAGTTGAGCAGAGCTTCTCTACTCTTAAAAAAACAAGATCCCTCAAACTACTACAGAATAAATTCCTACCCACATAACCCCTTGAACTTCTTATTCATCCTTCGGTGACCTCACTGCTGTTACAGCATTATTCAGTCCAAAAATCTTGACTAGATCTCTATCTCTGTTACCAGTATCAACAATTTGTTACTTTCAAATATATTTATGAGTCTGTTTGGACTTCAGTTTTTTGTTCAATATTAATAACAAAATATGAAGCATTATAAGCTTTTATTTGAAGGCTACTGTACATCACAATAGGCATACTCACACTTTTAACAAAATTGGAAGCTGTTACTCACCTGATAACACAAGGCCTTAAGTCAGCATGAAAACTCTTACTGCAAAGAACTTTTAAGGCAAAAGCTTTTAAGAACTCACAAGGTTATCAACATGTTAACCGTACATTAAGACCAGGTGGAAGTGAAATCATTCTGCTATGGTGACTTTGCTGAAAATAAAATTTGAATAACTTTCTTTAGAATTTGACGTTCTATAAACTATTACAGAGTTAAGCTGCAATACAGATTCCCCTGATATATGTTAGCTACTCTTTCTTCTGTTAAAATATAGTGCTATTCCTTCAAAGTAAAAGACTTCTTTTCTCAAGAAGAAGCAGGATCGGACCCTTGCAATCAATATCACCAAGAATTAGCAGTGCTTATTATGCACTGTTGTTAAAAGTAGTTTTGGCAATGTGTCAGCTCACAGAAGACTAAATGCTATATAATTCCATGAAAATGATTGTGTTAAACATTTTAATACTCTATATATTCATTTTTCACTGCACTAAAGAGTGTTGCATACATACTCACAGTAAGAATAAGTGTGCTGCCCAAAGACATTTGATAGTTCTGCACTAGTGGAGAAACACACTCACTGAGTAAAATAGGTCACCGAAAAAAAAATGCTTCAAGTTTATTGCATTTTCTTTTTCATTCTTCAGTCATATCTCTATACACTGCCTGCTTGCATGCTGCTCTCTAGTCTTGTTCAAGCATTAAGTTTGGGATGGTGTTCAGAAGACTTTTTTTATTTGGTGGTTTTTTTGCCTTAGCATTCTGTAGCATTAGGAAAATGTGAATACAAGTTCTGAAATTGTGTGAGACTTATGCATGTTCCCTATGTGTGGAAGCTTCCATACAAAACTGAATAATACTTTCTGAAAACTCTGTAGGTTAGAACACATTCCAAGCTGATGTGATACTTCATCTTTTTTTCTGCTAAGCCAAACACAAATTAATATCAAAAGGCTTTTCAGCTCAATTAAAAAATTCTGAGCCTTAAATAAGCAAAACTCAACTTTCAGAACTTTCATGAAAACATATTCCAGGATTCCTCTTATTCTCCTTATCTTTATTTCATCATTAGGAAAAACATGTTTCTATAGCACATTTTTTTTGTTTGGATGTTCTTTTGGTAGGGTTCTCCAAAGAGCAGCAAGTTAGAAAGGTTAGAATGAGATAAACAGGCAAGTCTGAATTCAAACTGAGGTGCTTAAAGCCTGGTGAGCAAGCATTTGTAAAGCAGAAATGGGGTAATTTCCAAACAATAGAAAATGGTTCAGGTAATTGTGATAGTGTTTATCCATATGTTAAAAAAACCAACTTAGTCACTGCGGAAGGACAAAACATAGCTTTTCTGTTCTTCTAAAAATTACACAGAAAAATATGATGTACCTGTAAGCTTGAATACATCAGACAATATACACTGAATCCATAGCAATTTCAATGTGAAATGTTATGTGTCACTGTGGACATCAATAGCAAAGCCAGCACAAATCTTGAATGCAAGACAGCAAAATAGGTTATTAAAAAAACACCCAAACAAAAACAGTGCTTTTATTTGATCACTCCAGACTTCAGAGCCACCAAGCAGTTGGCCCATTTCAACCTCTTCTACTTCCCCTTGTAGGGTGCTGTTTACCACCAAGAGAAATGTTTCACTTATCATCACTGTACACAACGATGGAAATACAGGTGTTTTTAGCTGGAGCACTTATTGCTACCCATTGCTAATACTGATTGACATATCTCAGTGCTTGCTGTTGATGATAGCTTTGCAAAAGCTAAACTAGCTGGAGTGTAATAGTCCATGCTCAACAAGAGCCTCAGGCCAATATTTCATCTGGAACTTCTAGCCAGAAGAGGCTGTCATGTTCAAGAAACATATTTTTCTCTTTACCTTCTTTCCTCTTGCCTTCTAGCCTAGAAGACTTTTCATCCATACTGAAATGTAGCTATTTTTATTCAACTATCATCAAATTTCTGCACATATGCACAAGGGACGGAAGTTTGATGGTGTATGGTAAAGGTCATCTGGCTACAGATTAAACTCATTTTTACTTCTACAATTATTCATCTAAATTCAGAAAAGCTGAGATTTGTTTGTTTGATTAGAACCTTTAACTCTATTTCCACTAATTTTCCAAAGCACTAAGCTTTTTTAAAATTTCATATGTACTAGACATACAACATCAAGGTCAAACAACATGATTTACAATGGGTTTTCTCAGGGAAAATAGGTAGTGTCTTATAGAAGAAAAATATGTAGGAGCATCATCATCTGACAGTTGCATTTAAATTGCACAAGTAATGTACTAGTTGATGCTTTCTAGCTAGATATGTTGCAAAAGTGTGAGCAATCCAGTTCACTTACAGTTCAACATCTGCGTAACTGATTTCAGTCCTGAATATAAAAACTAAAAAACAAAAAAAACAATTAAGGTATGTAGTGCAGTCTGAGGTAACTCTGCAAAGCAATGATGTTCAGAGTTTCACAGTTCACTATTTCTGATTTTTCCCCATTACATCCCTCACACCTTTACTCATTTCATTCTCCCATGCTATATGCAACTACAGAAAAAAAAACACACACCTGTTAATTCTTGACTAGGAATATGGTGACTCAATATACAGCCTCAGTGTCTTCCCTCCCATTTTTTTTTAAAATCAGTAGAAATAGGATTTTAAAATGCAACAGGACTCAAGATAAGCATAAGATCACTTTGAAAGCAAAAGATATTTAACTACCTTAAGCTGAAGTTTTACAAGGTAGAACATAGCTCAGGGTAAAAACAAAGTACAAAATGCTTCACCACTGCCCCTAGGGGTGTATTTTAGCTTGTAACTTTAAGCCAGAGAATGTTCAGTCTAGATGAATAACTGAGAATAAATTTGAAAATTAGAATAACCTGTTTTCAGTTTCTTCAGAAATTTCACATGCCCTTTTTTTTTCCCCCCCCACATAGAACATTTTTTTTCTGATTCACAATGAAGTTTTGGAATACAGCAAGAAGTAGTTACAGTTAACTAATCAGAGCTAAGAAATAATTGGAAAAAAACACAGGAATTATTTTGTCATCTTGAACAACATATAGGTAAGGACTTAAGGGTCTCTAAAGGTAAAGATATTGAGAGTTAAGTTAGAGATAAGTAGCCAGCAACACTGTTTTCTTTGTTGGGCTTCCTTCACTACAGTGGTTTTTGAATGCTTCTACACTGCTTTTCTGCAGTTCACTCCTGCACTAATAATCAGAAGTATTTCTGATTTTCATTATTCTTTCCAGAGCAAATGAGCAGAGAGTACCCAAAATGTTTCAGCAACATACTAGTGTAAAGAAAAAAAAACAACTAGTCTTTAATGTTCAACCAAAAATATTACATTTTTCAAGTGTCTGACAACACAGCAGGAGAGAATTTTTTTCAGAAAGAAGGCTAAATCCAAGTCCTTTTGTTTGTCGATTTTTAAAATCCTATGCATATACTATAGCCCTACAGTTATATTTAAGAGCTCTTCCTATGGCTCTACATTTGTGCCTGTGCTTTCATTCATAATTTAGTGCAGCCAGGCTTACTGGAAACCATGTTTCCTCTTATCTAACTGATAACAAGCAAGATAACAAGCTCCCTTTAAAACTGAAGCAGGCTCATATCTTCATTTGATGAAAGCTTGCATGCAGAGGGTGGCATGTGACCTTACCTGAGACACAGCAGCACAAGGGGTATCATGTGCTGTCACCAAGGAAAGGACAACCAGATTTACTCCTGCTGAGAATTCCGACTATGGCTACATTAGCTAGGATCAATTCTGTAGAGTAGAAAAAAAAAAAAAAAAGAAAAAATATGGCATTCGAGATGGAAGATCCAGTGGCTATACTATACACATTTTAGGTTACATAATATGTATTTACTCCAGCATTCTGTAGATGCAATAAGCCAAAGAAACTCAGTTTTTACATTACAAGCCAAATTACATCAGGACCATGTTTTTAGAATGATCTCCAGGTTATCTTTATTGCAAACATTGGAACAGATACATCATCTGTTTAATCAGACAAGTCCTTAAGGATTTTTCCCACAGCTTTTCTGCATCAAATACATAGTCTGAAAGAGAAGCCCATGGTTCTCTTCTGGAAGAGTCTTCCTTATGGAAGAGTTTACCAAGGATTCCTTCAGCTCTGAAGTGGATAAAATGATGGGAGGTGACAGAGCTGCATCACATAGTCCTTCAGGATTAGCACACAAGAATAAACTGCCTAGAGCACTTCAACTACCTGCCTCTCTAATCTGCAGCTACTGTGTCTGAAGCTGGCCAGAACCAGAAAGGTCACACACCAGCTATGAGAAAAAATGTCTTCCAACTGTGTGGTATACCAGGCTCAGTACTGCCTCTTCTGGAAGCACATTGTATAGTCTCAGCCTTTCAATTCAAACAGCAACATTTGCAAAACTAACATTTTTAATATTAGATCATTTAAGCAAGAGTACTTACACCAGCCTAGGACTATCAGACAATCCACTGTATCCTTTCACAACATGTAACATACTTCATTTATCAGACATCTTAAGACATTTAAAAATGTGTTTGCACTTCTTTAATAGTTTATTATTTGCTGTTGGAGTATTTACAAAATAGGAAAAAAAAAAAAAAACAACTTCATTGGACAATTGTAAATGAGGAACTCCTAGCACAAACATTTTAGAACAGCTGAGGTTGCAGGCAGAGCAAACGATCCCATCATTGAGCAGAAATTGCTTCCTGAAGATGAAGCAACTGAAACAAAAACATGCAGTAAGCATGCTGGGAGAAGATACTGGAAGAAACAATCTTCTACTGGCACCCACTGATAGGGCTACAAAGAAGTCCCTGCACATTTGCAGAAAAATCATGAAGAAGACATCACACCTTTGAACTTTTCATTAAGAGCTATACTTTGTGTAATTGAAAGCAAATCTTCCACACAATAACAGACGTGAAAATCTCAGTTACTGTAGCTTTTACATTGCATATCACTGGAGAGCACACTCACAATAGGCATTCTGTATGGAATTGCATGCATTTCTTTTTTATGTTAACCCACTGACAAGCACCAGTGCATGAGTTTTAGCCAAAGTCACAACCTGACAATGAAGCATATCACCCTACACAATAGAAAGAAATACCATTTTCATTTTCTCCAGGGCAATTAAGACAAATTTTCAGATTCAACCTTATTTAAAAGGAGAAAAAAACCTCAAAGTTATAGGATATGCCTTTCTGTTATGGGTATTGTTCAGGCAACATGTTCAAAAAGCTGTCAGGTCAAATCAGTGGATTACTTCCTTTCCAGAAAAAAAAAAACAGCCTGCAGTAGTCTGCTTGAGCCATCTCCTCTCACCAGGAGAAAGAAGGGAGGGGTCAGGAGGAGACAGAAATGTTTCTTCTAGCAGCTTCCCTAGGAAGGGATTTAGAACATTTTATCACCAACCTTAATTGGTTCAGTTCAGTCAATACTTTATATTCTGGCTCTCAAAATTGTATCCAAGAGGAAGAAATATGTTTTCTTTAGATAAAGATTTTTTTTTCTATATCAAACCCAAGGCCTCGTTCCAACTGTGCATAGATCTGAGGCTGAACACAAAGCAGGATTTGTAACGGGATCTAACTGTAGGGAAACCAAGCCACTTTCAATGAGACCTGTTAAATTTGAGAGGCAGCGAGCTTGAGCAGCCCAAATCTTAAAGGGTCCTCCCCAACATCTTTCAAACTGATTTACAAGGCTGACCTGGAAATTCCCCAATGTGTATTTACGAAGAAGGTAGTAAGCTTTTATGAGATGTGAAACAGCATTATAAAACCCAGGGCACAAACACTTCAAGGCTTCAAGATAGTGGTTTGTTGACATAAAAGGAGGTTTCTTGTAGCAAAAGCTTGCTGTAAACATTTGCATTAATTCCTTTCCCTCCACTATAAACACTTCAGTGACAGCCTGCAAAAGTTACATTGTAACAAGCTTTTTTTTTTTTTTGGAAAGTAAAACATTTTCACAGCCATCATAGAAAATAGTGCCTTACTCACTACCAACACCAAACTCTCATATTGTCTGTTTACAGAGATTAGTTTCCATTTCCTTTTTTCTTTGTTGTTTGTAGTTATGGCATTTGACCTGATTCTTATCACATTGGCTTGAGGCACCATGAAAAAAATTACTCCAAAGCAGACATTAGCATACCAGTTTGTAGACAACACAGAAGCTCCCACAAACAACATTCAGATAATAGCCTTAAAGATAAATTGGTACCCAAGAGGAAAAGATAGTAAAAAAAAAAAAAATAGATATGTTATTCAGATGAGACAGATGCAATGTGGTGACTTTATCCTTGTAAAATATACAGGCATTTTATACATAGTAATTTAGAAGTCAGCTACTGGGAGTCATCAGATAGTGCAAAGCTGCTTCAGAATTATCTAAAATAGTGATACAAGCTTAAAAGCAAGGTTTCTAATAGGTCGATAGTTATTTACCATTAGGAGCCATAACCTTTCTAAAGAACTTTTTTTGTTAAGTTGTGAAAGTTTCTCTTAGAAAATATGATAATATAACAGTGCAAGATTACATGACAGGAACTGAGATGACACTAAGAAAAATACTAGAATAAAGTTGTTTTTGAAGTAGCCCAGAGCCCCTTGTTTCTACAGCAGGGAAGGTCAGCCCGTGAGTGTATAGGATTGCTTTTAGTGTAGGTTCATCTGAAAGACTCGTCTGGCACGCATAAGCATTTCTTCTTTTGCCTTCTAGTATTAAGGCTGAAGATGCCAATCTCACTTTGGTCAGATATATTGGGATATTACCTAGAATAGCAGATATTTTTGTAAAAAAAATCCTTTCAATCACTTTCTTCAAATATTATTTAACATGTATACTAGGTATAGCAGTTATTTTAAAAAGTCACCCAGCCCCATTACTGGAAGATATACAAGATGCCTACATTAAGTGAGAAGCAACTAGACTGTTTAAACATGCAAAGTAATGTCATCCTCTTATACATGGGTAGAAAGTACATGAGCTACATTTCCATCATGGCCGTATACTATTAAGAGGTACATTGGAGAGAGACAGGCAAAGCCCACAGCTTCAGCACAAAACCATAATTCCTGCTTTGGCCCAGAGAGAAACTGAGAGCACCACAGAAACTATGCACACACACCCCCAAGAGATGCTGTATTGCTGTCCCCATAGTCCAGGCTGCTGGCATCTCTGAAATCCCCTGCATTGTGGTGCCACAGAGCTGTACCCAGCACTACCTCTCGAGGAGGTCCCAGTACCCACAGCACAGAGCAATCAGTACAATCCAGTAGCAACCTATAACACCTCTTCCCACAAACAGTAAAAAAACTCATCTACTAGGTCAATAAAACATGCATATCTTCAGCATCACAAGAGAGCCTGTTCATCCATACCTCTCATCCACCTACCTCTCCCCATTAGAACACCACTCACTTACCTTCTCCTCCAGCCCTTTTGTAAGAGCCACTCCTAATTGCCTGATCTCTCCCAGCTGGGCAGGTAGTTGTGAGGCTCCTCAGCTGCCTTTAACCAGCCTGCTGCTCCTCCTTATTATAGATAGAGAGAACAAAACCACTATGTGATGAGACCTGCAGTATTTACATTTCAAAGAATATCTTAAAGCTCTCTGCTTCCAAAAGGACTTGATCTGGAACAGACAATGTGTAAAGTCTTCTGCAAGTGTGTAGGATCTTTACAATATGTTTTATGGTGATAAATATCTGTCCTTTGGGACTATTTTCCAGGGAGTAACAGCCCTGCTGCTGAATACTGATGATTATTTGAAGATTGACAATGCTGAGTTTGTTCATCTGGTCGGAATACAACAGGCACCATCTTCGACAGGTTTTGTCCAGAGACCTAACTCCCCAGCTCTCTGTCTGTCTCTACAACTCAGAGTACATGACTCTTTACCACAAAACTCATAAGTTGCACCAGCAAATACTGTAAGAAAATATTAACAGGAATAATATAGTTTAAAATGGTTCTTATGCTATCCTCTCTTTGAGTATAACCTACACTGTTTATTATTCAAGGATAATAAACACATAAATGTTTGGGTCACAAGGAGATATTCACTCTGTGAATGTGTATAACTCCTGTAACTCAGAGACTATGTTCCATGGTATCTCACTGCCACATTCTTTGACAATTAACACAAAGAAGAACCAACTTGGGAGATCAAAACAGAATGCAAATATGAGAGTTTTCTAGCTGTTAGGAAAGAGTAAACATCCCAGAGATAATCCCTCTACCAGCTTCTGTCCTGTGAGAGTACGCCTAAGATGTAAAGTCACATAACAGTAAGAGACTTGCCATTTTCGTATATGTTAAAACCCTAGAGATTTATTTTAGATTGAAGTAGGAAAAAAAGGGAGGGTCAAAAAGATACTTAGACAACTGTCACAAAAATGGAGCAGCAGCAAATAAATAATTTTTATCAGTCTCTGAAGTTAAAAAAAAAAAAAAAACTGACAATATCATAGAATCATTTAGGTTGAAGAAAACCCTTAAGAGTATCGAGACCAACCACTAACCCAGCACTGTCACATCCACCACCAAACCATGTCCCTATGTACCACATCTACACATCTTTTGAATATCTCCAGGAACAGTGGCTCCACCACTTCCCTAGGCTGCCTGTTTCAGTGCTTGATAACCCTTTCACTGAAGATTTTTTTTTCCTAATAT
>WBNH01001316.1:0-207556 GCA_013401255.1 Urocolius indicus
CTGTTGCTAGACACCAGAGAAAAGAGACATGCCCTAACTTCCTGACACCCACCCTTATGATATTTGTAAATGGTAATGAGATTGCACCTCAGTCTCTTCTTCTCCAGACTAAACAGCCTCAGTTCCTGCATATTTTTCCTTATAAGGAAGATAAATAATAATTTGAGAATAATAATTTGAGAATAACTTGTGTAATTTTTTTAAATTTATTTTTAGGTAAATGATCTAGTGAAGAAGGTTTTATTACCATGGCATCTCACAGGGAAAAAAAGAAAAAATAAACAACCAACTTAAAAGGAAATATATATTAAAACTTTATTGTACTTGGATGAGGCTGATGTTAATAACTTCTCAGATCTAGTCCTTGCTTGTCCTTTTCCTGTGACTTTGGATCATAAAATTATGGTTTTCATAATTAAAAAATCTGAGGTGCTTTGGAAAAGAAAGTATGAAACATTCTAGTGAACCCTTCTCAGCACGGTTGAAACTACAGGTCATTTTGTTCAATAGAAAATAAATTCTACTGAGCTCAATGCAGGAACAAGAAAAAGAAAATTACAAATGGAACTTCAGGACGAAAAGGTAATGGTAGTACTTGAAAAGAGAAATAGATTGCTGCTTTAGTGAAGTGAGGCCACTTTATTTGGCAATTGGACTTCTAAACGTTTCTTGTGACTGCTGATCAACACTTTAATTGCTATTAAAAGGAGATAGAGCTTAAATTTACATGATATGTACATGAGAATCAATGCAACTAAACTGTACAAGAAAATATTAAGTCTCTACTATTTTAAAAACCACCGACCTTTAATTAAGCTATGGTAAAATTGACAAAAGAAAAATAATTCAGAGTCAATATCATTCTTTTCTTTAACTTATTTTTCATACACAGATTCTGTAGCTCATTTGTAATCGTGACCTGATCTGATATCTCAATGGAATTTACTGTAAAACAGATTAAAATTATGTAAGCAATTGAAATTATGTGGCAGCTTTATTTCCCCATTTCTCTTCTTTTCTTCTGTTGCTATTGCATCTATAATATTACTTAAACATACTCTCTTGGCACATTTGCTCATTTCTTAAATATGTGTGTACAAACTGAGATTATAAACAATGACAGGTTATTTAAAATACAAACATGACGATTACAAACATATGTTACAGTGATTAGCTGAGACATGGTCTTAGGGAGTTTCCATACAATTACTAAGTTAGGCAATTACTCTTTTAATCTTACTCTTTTGCTTGTTAACTTTAAAAGCAATATAAACCTATGTTACTCGATCAGCATCTTACCATAGAGTCTAAAGCTGGCAAGCAAACAATTACAATCTTACATATATTAAATAATTAAAATCAATGACAGAATTAACTTACTTAAAACAAACATTTTATTCTATTTCCTTTGCAAATGAAGTTTTCAATACAATCAAACTAGGTGTACAGTGCCAGAATTTAGAAACTGCTGGAATCTGAAGTCTGCATGATCTCTACCATCACGCACTGTAAGAGTTAGTTCAGATAACATCTTATATCCCTTTTTTCTATAGTAGCTAGTAACAGGACAAGGGGTAATGGGATAAAGCTGGAAAACAAAAAGTTCCATTTAAATATAAGAAAAAAATACTTTACTGTGAGGGTGATGGAGCAGTGGAACAGGCTGCCCAGAGTGGTTGTGGTGTCTCCTTCCTTGTAGGTCTTCAAGACTCACCTGGACATGTTCATATGCCACTTGATCTAGGTGAACCTGCTTCTGCAGGGGGGTTGGACTAGATGATCTCTAAAGGCCCCTTCCAACCCCTACCATTCTATGATTCTATGATATCTTTTTCTTGTAGAACTTTCAGAATGATCTGTTTCAAAGACTTTTATCCAGTTAGACTTTCCAAGATTAACACTTCAAAATTTATTTCACTGTTTTTTTTAATGAGAGCTATAGCTACACTACAATATTCCTTTGGCCAATTCATCCAAGTGAATGGGAGGAGGTTCTAGTGTACCGTAAATCTCAGTGGACAAAGTATTAGCAAGCATGATAATTGCTAAAGTTTATTACAGGAAAACTAGATAATACCATATATACTTAGATAAACTGCTTATGTATTTATTCTATAAAAATATACCACATATTATTATTTATATAGAGATGTATAAAAATACACTTGTATTTAGTTATATGCAAATATAGTTACATATAAGTACATAAATATATTATCTCACAATTGCCTTGTAGGAGTTGTGCTGAATGCTTAGCCATCACAATGATTGGTAAGTGTTGATTACATAGTGCCCAAGAAACGCAGGTTTCTGTAACACTGCAGGGGGGCCCTCATGGTCACATACAGTTTCAGAATTCCATTATTTGCACTGAGTTTACACAAAATATTTTCAAATGACCATGTGACTCCTTGTAATGAACACACAATCAAAGTGGTTAAGTTTCCCAGTTTCCTGGAAGGAAATGGATAAACCTGTCATTAAATCTTACTTTGAAGATTTTTTCAATACAAAGAATTGAACAAAGTTACCAGCTTTGTCTTATAATTATCCACTTGGAATGCAAATCGGTCGTGTCCGCACCTTGTAAATGTGATAGTAATGAATCATCTCTACCAAGCTATGTAGGTGGCATTGTGACAGAACACCTAGAGCTAAAAACAATGGGAGTAGGTGGGTGAGGCAAAGTTAGAAACTTGGTAATAGAGTCAGTTGAGATTAGAATAAAGACATCTCAGCCACAGCCCTGTAATCAGAGAAAGTCTTACAGAAATGAAAATCTGAGTTAAGATCTGCTAATAGTTTTAGACATTATCTTCTTGCATGTTAGTAGCCCACAAAAGCTTTCTGCTGAAACACTAATACAATAACTACTTCAAATGCAAGATCATATGGGAATCCATCTCCAAGAATAAACAGTTATTCAAGAATATGGAGAATGGAAATAATTGCTGAGAAAATATGCTGAGATTTTACACTGTCAGCTTGAACTTTTAACCCCTCAAACATGTAAAACATAAAGTTTCACAAACACATCCAATCCTAAATTCTAAATAAAAGAAATAGTTCATATAATTTTTCTTCCTGCAGGGAAAGGTGAAGGAGATGGTTCAATGACAAGTACTCTATATACACATACATTTCTGAAAAAGACAGGAGTATTCCTTGTTAAAAGTGCAGAGTTAACTGGAAACGTTTTTAGAAATAGCATTGTTATAAGCATCTGCAAAACTGGTATGTTCAAGAAGAGTGAAACCCCAAAGCATGCTGAGTTTCCTAACATTATCCTGGGGAGGAAAAAAAACCCCACCCTTCTTATTCCAGTGCCTAACAATGGGTCTTTCCCATTTCAAAGGCCTGGAAGAAGCAGTGGACAGGAAAGAGTTCCTACACAAAGAGAAAATAATTTTATTTCAGGAATTAAAAAAACCCAGCATATTTTGCCTTGTCTTTTTTTCTCAGTCTGATGGAAATTAACAGCACTTCATGCAGTTTTGCTGGTGTAAGATGGATCAGAGTGATCAAAGCTAACTAGCATCTAAACAGAACAGCAAATATTTACCTATTCACCATTACTAGGAAAAAAAGACAAAATTATTTGGTATATATATTTAAAAAAAAAAGTTAAACATAGGTCTGGTGCTGCTTATTCTATCAATTTAACAAAGCTCATAGATAATAGTAAATAATAGATGCAGTTACTGTATGGGGGAAGGACTGAGGAATTGATCCAAATCTTTGGATCTAGCACATTTAAATCCATCTCTCTGCAAGTCTGGAACTTCAGACACAAAAAGACCGTTGTGAATTATTTGCTTGAATTTAAGTCCATAGGATGCTACAGAACTGACTTTGAACAGATTACAAATAACACGTTGCTTTTCACTAGTACCAGTATTCAGTGAAACCTGAAACAAAAATCCCCATATTTAGTGTTTAAAAGATAAGGAGAAGTCAAAGCAAAAATGGTCAGAAATTAAAATGGTGAAGGATCAAGAGTGGACATTGCTAGCAGTCTATACTATACTCTGACCTGCACTCCTTAACACATTCATAACAGGCAGCAGTCAACTATTTATTGTTCTTCCACACAAGAACTAAGACAGCACAGTCAAAAGCTAAGCTCAAACAAGCGAAAAAGAATGTGGTTCTCTGTATAACAGCCGACAGTAAATCCTGACATGGGTTGCTGTGCACACAGAAAATCTGCATGAGTTGAATTGAGGACTGGGCAATGAGTTGGAGAGGATCTCCATTGTATTGCATTACTTGGGGAATGTGTCATTTGTATCTGCTATGATGTCCAGTGAAGTTACTACCAGAGAGGAGGCACAGGGTTAGAATGACCTTTGATGTAAATCAGTACAGCCATGGTATAAATATGAGCAATAAACACTACAATTAAAAAGTTAAGACACCAAGAGATGATACTTAGCTACAAACACCAGTAAATAATCTAGAAACCACTTAACTAGCCGGCACAGCTCATTTCCATTCAGTTAAATTCTTCTGCTATCAAAGCAGTTCCTATACTCACAGCCTAGCAGGGGGCGGTCCCTGGTCGATGCTAGTCCTCAAACTGTGCTCAAACACCATTGACTGGATGCTAGTTAAATCATCATGAGTGGAAAACATGCCAGTAATTAAGAATTTATCAGTATGATGAACAGTGTTCACAGGCTGGTACAGATGTAGCCATTACACCTAACAGTCCATAAATGTCAAAGGCATATAGATTTTAGTGATACCAGGCTTTTGCCCTAGGCTTTCCCTACAGTTTGGTCCTTCACATATTAGAAAAGGGCTTTACATGTGAAGGTAAAATTTCAAGTACTTGTTATCCAAGTTAGAACCTACCTAAAGGAAAACACAACACACACCATTCGGCTGTAGTGAGTATAAGCTAGGGCTTGCTGATTATTATGACTGACATATCATAATTCAATAACTTACTTTCTACATAAAATCAACCCTATACAAAAACATCAGTGGGACTAACAGATGATTCCAAACTGTAAAAAGCTTAATCACTGATCTAATTATGTTCTGCTTCTTGCAGCTCTGGGAAGTGCAGAATAATCAGAGCACAGCAGGCACCATTTATGAATGCTCCCTTCCTCACAGCCAGCCCCCTACATGCTCTGATGGACAGGGAGAGGACACCAAGCAGCAGTGGTACATTGGCACACCAGCCTTCTCTGAAAGGGGCCGTGCTTTTAGGTAATTCTGTCTCCTTTTTGCACTTTAAGCAGAATAAACCACAGCAACTATAGGTGCAGCTCAGTAAGGTGGTGGAAGGGTAGGAGAAGTTCAAAAGCTGAAATGATGTAACAGAGCTATGGAAGAACAGGGGATATAATTGGATGTGCCAACTGTGCACTGTGGTAGCCAGAAAAGAGTGAAATCAGTTACACAGAGGCCATAGGAAGAAAGTTAATCAGTCCATAAAAAGAAAGAACAGAGACAGAATGCAGAGGAAGGAGGTCAGTAAGACAGAATGTGTGTGACAAAGAAACAGAAAGAATTAGAGACAGAAGAAGGGCCACACAGATCATAGAGAGTGAAATAAGAAAACTGAGAAAATATAGAAGAAAGGAGACTTAGACAGTCAAGAGGAAATAAAAATGAATGAGAAAAAAAAAAAGTAGAACAGAAGTTATGCTTTTCCAAAAGAAGAAAGTCCAGAGAAAAAGGAAGAAGACAAAAAGCAGAGCAATTAATAAAAGGAATGAGACAGTAGGGATGAATGAAGGGACATGAAAGGGATATAAAATGACACAGAGCATACACACTGGAAGAAACAAGCATTCTCTTATTTATTCATACTTCTGCATTTTATGTTATCTTCCTAGCAAGTACCCTATAGCTCCACAGGTATTTTGTGGGGGGCAGGGGGGAAGGGTTAGGCTAGCAGCATATTGTTGCTGAGGGATTTATATAGCTCTTTTTTCTTCTTGTTCTGCTGGAAGTATATTTATTAAAATTGCCAGAGATAGAGGCAAGCACTTTTTCAGAAATGTCAATATCTGATTTGGAATAGTGAAGAAAATTTATTTTAAGAAAACCTCTAAAACAAACACAAAAAAACCTAAAAAATTCCAGGAAGAGGATACAGATGTAAAGAAGTGATTGGCGTAATTTGTCGGCAGTTTCCAGTAGCCTGCAAAT
Organism: Urocolius indicus; assembly: GCA_013401255.1. Lineage (NCBI taxonomy): Eukaryota > Metazoa > Chordata > Aves > Coliiformes > Coliidae > Urocolius > Urocolius indicus. Next base: position 6,169 of record WBNH01001316.1, read on the forward strand.
ATTCAGCTCCTATAAGATCACCAAACACTTTTTGCTATTTGAATGATATCTGAAACAGAAAAAAGACTTGATTTATCTTTCCTGTATATAGTATTGACACAGGATTAACACTGCCTTATGAAAGAAAGTTATCTAGAGGGAAATAAAGAAGGTACTCACTTAAAAAAGAATCTAAACTAAATCTCATGTTCAGATATTTTGTTGAAAATTTAAAACTTTTCAAGAAATGAAAAAAACCCACTTTTACTCTTCCTCTTTACCTATTTCTTTCTGTCACAACAATTTGCCAGAAGACAGTCAATTCTGCAAAATCAAGGGCAACATATCAGAAGCTTTTGTATCTCTTTGTTAATCATTACAGTAATAGGACTTATAGCCTCATGGACCATTTTGATGAAAACAATAGTTGAAAAATGTTATTAGCTTGGCCAGTCAAAATAGCCTAGTAGCATTTATTGACATTAATTTTTTTGATTCATTGTTATGACTATTTCTACCTGTCCATTTATAGGGCAGTTTTAGAGTGCCCAGAGCAAGGCTGCCGGGTTGACGTTTCATCAGGTATCCTCGGTTTTTAATGGATTTATTTTTCCTTCAGCAAGTACTTGCTCTTGATGATTAATCCAGAAGCTTCTTGCTTTTGTGCTGGGAGTTAAAATACAGAATTGGTTCTCCAATTAGCAAACATTTTCAGCTGCAAAACTATAAAATCAATACCATATCTTCAGCAATCATTTTAGTTACAAAAGTGTGAATTTTTTTTTCCAAGAGCTCTCAATGCCCATTTTTTGGCTAATTAGCTGCCTGTTCACCTTGTCCAAGTGGCAGAGTTTAATTCCAAAATTAAAGACTTGAAAAGCCCAAGAAATTTCTTCAGAAGCAAATGAGTTTCATTAAAAAAATGCTGCCCATTTTCATATGAAAGTTTTCTTATGCAAAAAGAAATGGAATGACTACCAAAAAACCTTGAAGACATTGCTCTGGTGATATTCTGCTCTTTCATCCTGTTTCTTCCCACTTTGTCTCCCCGAACTATATGTGATAAAGACATTGAATATCATAAATTATATTAATACATAATTATTGTGGTTATTTATAGTTACATAAAACTATTGTTAAGTCACATCTACCTCAGAAAACCTTAGATTTTGAAGGATCTTTTATTTGTTCCATCAGTTATAATGCAACTTTATCTACTTGAAGGAAAAGGTAACAGTCTTGATGTACTGGCTGGTTATATCCACTCTATAAGCAGCACAATATAGCAAGAAAAGTGGTTAAGACTTTGGCTGATTGTTTCATTAACTGTTACTAATATTGCATTTTGCAGTTTCCAGATCAGTTTGATTGAAATAAGGGTGCTAACCCTGCATTTCCATACTGACTCTGCACTGAGTCAGGATAGATTGCACAAATTCATGTAAGGGAAATCCATTAAGGATTACTAAATGCATGAATATGCATAGGAATGCAACTGACTTAGGGAAGAGTAACCAAGCTGCAATCTGGGAGAGGAATAGAGGGAATGGACACAGACAGATTGCTCTATGTTTACTGATAGCATATCAAAGAACTGGCTTAACAGATTGTGCTGTCTGGTTAAAAAGTTCCTGAGGCATTTTAGATAACTTAGTGCACTACTATGTGTTTTTGGCAGAATGATCTCTATAGTAATGAGCTATGTTTAGAAAGTAGCTTGTGGTTTTTCAAAATAAAATAAACCAGTAGCCCCATTTCTGCCATTGTTTTCTGTAATATTTGCAGTGTATTTCCTCAGTCTTAGAAAACCAGTAATAGTCTGGGGCAGATTCACAGGGGCATTTAAGCACCTAGCTCAGTGATGGATGTTATTTTCAGAAGTGAATTACATGGATAATGCACTTAATTCTCAATAAATTCACCAGCCTAAACATGGGATTGCTGATGATCCTGTCAGCATTTATCTGCATCTTTACATGCCTAAACATCTTTGTAGATCTAATCTCTCATTTATACTTTACTAGAGGCAGAAAATTCATCCCTGCATCTCATCTACGTTATCTAAAGGATGCAGTGAAATGTCCAGCAAAATCTGAGAAACATACATACTGGGTAGCAGAGGATACAATAAAGCTTCCTATTCTAGCTAGTTGCCTATCTCATTCAGGCACATGATCACCTCTGAGCTAAAATGTTCTTTGTAGCTTGGGCATGTTTTGCTTCTGCTGTCTTTTACTCCCCAGGAATACACCAACAGTCAGGAAAACATACATTAAAGAATGGGAAGATGAAGATCTCATAATTAAATAATAATATTGGCAAAAAATATTAGGGATTAACTCAAAAGATGTAGCTGTAATATTCTTGGCACTTGGAAGGTGTCAGTCCCCAAGTGACAGAAGCACAGCGCACAGCATTTAACTCAACTGCAGGTACAACAGCATTTGGAGATGAAAAAACAAATAGAATCAGAGCAGAAAGATTTTAACTACATCATTTTTTGGTTGTTATGAAAGTACTTTACATTCTTGGAAAAGGAGCAGGAGTGTTTATTTCTAGTGAATTTACAGATGTAAGAACCTCTAACTACACATATTATTTTAGGATAGATTTAATCATTTTTACATCACTAGTCACCTCAGTTTCTGTATTTGTTGACAGCCACAGTTCAACACATAAGTTAACTGTAGCCCATCATCATAATTGGTATTACAATTCCATCACAGGGCAAGTAATTTTACCTGCTTTTAGTTTAAGGGCATCTGAAGAGAATTCCTGAAGTTCTGTAGATATATTTTACTTAAACAATATGATTTTGGAAAAAAATGAGTAGAAGCTGCAGAGACATGATCAGCACTTTCTTAGATCTTAGATCAGGATGGAAGGGTGCAGCTGCCTTTTTGTAGGAAGATGATTAATGAATTGTTGACAGTAATAAAGAAGTAGACATCTTGGAGATATTATTATGGATCACATACCACTTGAAACAGCAAGTCTGCCTCCGTGAAACATTTTATTTGTTATATTGTGCAAATCGATTGTAATTTGCTACTGGCCTCTTTTCAAGTATATTTCTTCATTGCTGTCTTGGTAAATAATAAATCACACTAACTATTATTTCAAAATTGAGTGTTCCAATTTAGTTATGAATGGAGAAAGTAAAGATGCTTCAGGATAGAAAATCTTCTGGCACTTCACAGAAAAATAGGCTCTTAAGGGTAACCACATCAAAAATCATTAGAGATGGGCTACATCGTACTAGCATGCATGCCTTTGTGACTGAAGGCAGTCCAACAAAACACTGACAAGGTTACACTAAATCAAATATTTTGTTCTCCTGCCCTTTGCCAAGGAAAAAAAAAAAAGAAAAAGCAGCAAAGAATAGCTCCAGTAGTGCTGTATTAATACTGTTACACAAGAACCAATAGTAAATTCAGTTTCTTAAATTTACCAACCTATATCCCTGACTTTTTCTACTGACATAAATTAGAAAAGTTTTTGAAAAAAAACAATATATTTGCCTGTTCCAGATTACCACTTCGTGCTTTGTATAAGGTAGATTTTTTTTCTCATGCTCAGTATGGATGAATCATGCTTTTAATATATGAAATAAACCCAAAGGAATAAAAATGATTCTACAAAGTTATGAGATTTGGATAGTTCAAGTACATCTCTCAAATCTCATGGATAATCTGCATTAATCTTATCTATTTGCTTTTGTTTCCTTGCCTGGTTTTACATGATGTTAAATTTAAGACTCAATGACCACTTATTAATATAAAACATCCAGCTACTGAGAATTTTAAGATGAATTTCAAGAGAAAATATGTACTGTTCTTTAAGCTATGGGTTTCTTTTGTTGAGGTACTCATCCTTTTTCCCCCTTGTTTTTGTTTTAAATACTTCCAAGTATTTAAACTTCTAAACTGGAAACTTTTTGACAAATACCACCCAAAAGAAAACCAAAACTCTGGTAACTGTTGCACTTGGACTGCTATCTAGTGACTATGAACAAAATGTGTCCAGCATGGAAATTCCAGATATGAGAAATAACTATGCTCAATGGAGGTTTCATTACAGTCATTTCCAAACAGGTTTCCAAAATCAGTGTTTCTAAATAATATAAGACTTACTTGGAGAACTCCTGTCACAATTGCTTACAGAGCACAATGGTCAAACCAGTATTTTAAAGGAATGCACCTTGCATTGGAGAAATTTAGATAAACATTTAATTCTATAATAGTTTCAGGAGTGTTACTGGACTCCTCTCTTCTGTATATTTAGACTGCTTACTTGAAGGAATTCTGTTATAATGCACGTATTAAAAAACGTATATCCATAAAGTAAGTAATCATGTGAGTCATACTACATGGATGTTCATCAATTTCAAGTTTTAGTCAAATAGGAATATATTCCTGGCTTTTTTTCCCATATGGTTGCCTTTTTCCCATGAAGAGGCAGCTTGATAATAAGACCCTCCTATTAAATAATTGTATTCAGTTTAAAAATGTTCAAGGAGAAAATATGGACACAGTAGTTAGGGAAAAACAGAAAAATAGAACTACAGGTCATACTTGCTAGTCTGTGATCTGATGTACTCCCTGCATACATTAAGAAGATTCCTTGGAGAATTCTGTCTCCATTTATTATATCCTGAAAGAGTCTGCTTTCGTCGACCTTGCTCTCAGTACAGTGCCTTCTGTCCCACTGATTTAAGTGGTTTTATATAACGAATAGTTGGAAAGGGGTGAAATTAGTCCAGAAAGTCATACTATATAAAACATTCTTTGCTCAACACTAATTAGTTTATTTGATTTTTATCTGGTAGGTCTTGTCTCCAAGGTACAGAGAATGATTTTGTTTTCACATACCACAACATCAGACACTGAAGTTCTTTAGTTTCATAGCCTGTTCTGGGGGTGGTAATTTTATTTTCAAAAATGTTACTTCAGCAAATAAAAATGATTTTTTATTAGACTTTAAAAAAACAAACTCTCTTTATTTGGGACTTAGGGGAAACAGATTATGAATTAAAGTTTTTGATAACTGAAGATTAATATTAGTCTGCATCCAATCAAAAACTTCAGCACTTGAATACTGAATACTTGAATACGGAGACACATTGACATAGCCTCCAAGACAAATGCACCAAAATAGATACAGCTGCTAAAGTGGAAGTTGTTTTCAGCCAATGAATTTACTGCTTGTCAGATTTGTATGCATGTTTAAATGTGAGGGTAATGAAATAACATTAGAGATTTCAGAACCAGGGCAGCCTTTATTCAGATAAGGTTATAAGTAAATATGTTTTAGAATGAGTGTCTGCCGAAGTAATACAATCCATTCCACACTTATTCTCAGGAGTTTAACTGTTTGCTGCAACACTGAATCATACAGAGAAATACAGTCTAGGATCCTACACAAAGTGCTTTGCACCTTGAGTGCACATAAAGAACTAAGATCACAGAGTCCACATTCAGATAGTATAGCTTGAATCTATATAGACTTAACTCTTTATTCCCAGGATTTTGTTTCAGCTAAGTATCTTTCAGATCTTAAAGCTAGACAGTAGTAAACAACAACAACAAAAATGTCAACTCACCTTGAGACTCAAAGGTTATCTCTCAGGATAAACAGCATACAGCACTGAGGACAGACTATCAGGAAAATGTGAAAGGATAGATCGAGACCACATGTTATCAACTCAAAACTGAGTATTTCCAATGCAAAGTAGGAAAAAATTTCAAAATCCGTTCACCGTGATATAGATTGTAAATTATTAAAATTACACTGAATAATAAACTAGAATTTTGAAACATATTCAGTTGCTAAACCCTCCAGAAGGTTAACATTAATCCTACTCTATTCCCACAGCAGCATTTATGGCATATACCTTTTGAAAATCCTTTAGACACATCAGTGAAAAGCCTAGAAATGTAGAAACGGCAACACATTGCTCCCAAACTTTACATCAAACTCTCTACAACCAGTATCACCATACTATCCCACACAAAGGTAATAAAACCAGTTAAGCTGAGAGATCTGGATAAGAGCAATGAACTGATCCTAGACAAATCGTAGAAGAGGGGCTACATGCCTGAAAGAAATGGGACAGTATCTAGCATTGGATCTGATGAAAATTCTCTATCTGCAAATGTAAATGGGATATTAAAATATTAAAGATAAAAGTGACCTTTAGTTACTAGGGTTTATAAGTTCAGCTTTCTCTTCTTTCAAATTAAGAAGAAAGAATTTTTAGCAATTCAAAAGAAACAGGCTGGCAGTAAAGATTAGATTAAAATGAATAGCATGACCATGACAGAATTAAAAATATGTTCTACAGAGTTACTGAAGATATTTATTCCATTACCATTTCATTGTTCCAAGGAAATCTTTTAGCTTACTCTCAAAAGCCTGAGCCTGTGACCAATATATTCAAGGCAACGACCAGAACTGCCCTAAAGAGTATTTAAGTTGTAGGATAATTTTTCTGAAGAACACAAGTAAATAGGCAAAGTGGAACAGACACATTCTGGGAATAATTATGGCCTCTAGAATATTAAGTTATTCAGCGTCAGGCTATTCAGCAGTAATTATACTACCCCTGGGCAAGGATGATTTAGTGCTGCATACTGGTGAAAGCTGCATAATTAAGAGAATGGGATCTGGCTACTATTTAACATACCTTTGCAAATGTTCATTTGATCCAGTTGGCAACAGCCACAATGAATTGTAGATGAAGGCAAGTTTAGCGACATGTCTTGTACTACATTGTCTTGAGTGCTACAGCATTTACCACTCTACAATCAGAAAGCCAAACTAATTTGCTTGAGGGAAAAAAAACCCAAGTTTAACAGAAGGAAGCAACATCTTGATGTTTCAGATTACTCTCCTCCCTTGAAATGTGAAAATTTTACATGGCACTGAGTACTGTCCCCTTTTCTCTGCTGCTCACATTGTGGCATCCATAGGAACGGGGGAAAAAAAAAATCTCTGCAATGGGCAATGTCACAAAAACATTAAGACTCCTTTCTGAACCTTTCAATCCATATGTGTTCTAGAATATAAAATAAGGACATAAACAGACACGAATCTGTTCCATAAGGCTTAGAAAGCATCACAATACAAACACTTCAGTCACGTCTGAGTTGCTGAGTCTATGTGTATCTCAGAATCTATATGTAGTAATACCCAGCAATGAGGCTTCTGCTTTTTCCCTCTGTTGCAGCCTGCTATGAGAGCACTTCATAAGAACATGGGATTTTAAAGGCACCTAACACAAGGTGATATTGTAAAGCACTGTACTTGGCTATCTATCTTTGCTATGGCAGAAATTCTTTCATGAAGTCTTATACTCACACATGGAAGATTATCAGTAAACATCTGACAGAGATAGCAAAATCTGGGATGCCTCCAGCATGAGTCTGGCTTTCTGCCTCAGTTATTTGGCTTTCTCTCTGACAGATCCCATGATTTGCTTTATAAGTAGTAGCTGTGGCAGTTTGGAAAGAGCCTCCAGGGAAGGTCATGGGGGGATTGCCTTGGCTCCTCAATATCATTTGTCTTCCCTGATATTAATTTTGAAGAAGCTGTTCAGCATTGTTTAAGAATAAGATTAGGTATTAGCAATAGCCATTCATTTTTCTTCTTAGTGTAAGGTAACAGAATACAGCATTCAAATGCTAAGATTCATGTCACTCTGGGGAAACATGTTCTAACCAATTTGATTTTTTGTTAACAACTCTCAGTTACCCTGTTTGATACAGACAACACGAACAGTTAAAACGCATAGCGCAGTAGAGTAAAAAAAAAGCTGGATTTTAGGAACTTAGGAAAAAAAATGTAGGCAATATTAGCATTTCTTGTTCCTTTGTCTTATGAGGAAAATCAATAAAATGTTAATTTCATGGGCTTTTCAATTCTTTCACTACTTACTTCTTAGAATTTACTAAATCCTTCAGTAAGAAGGGTCAACATTAAAGCTATTTTTGCATCTCTTGTTATTTCATAGACATATACCTATGACTTTCACTTGAAAAAAGACTAAAGATATATTGACTAAACTTATTTACAAAGTCATTGACTTCAATTAAATTCTTCAAGGTTAAGCCAAGTCCAAAGATGACCCATTAATTCTATAGCCCTCAGGACATCATCTTCTATGACTCATTTTGTTAAGAAGACCCATTCAGAATTAAAATGAGATTTTATCCATTTTTCACTCTTCCATTACCTTACTGTTACCAATTATTTATTGTATATTTCTTCTTTTTGTCATGGTTTTTTTTTCACTTGTTTCTGCCTTCTGGCCTTATGCAATTTCTATATGATTTTTTTTTTTATTTGCTATTAAGGAAAATAGATTTTCCCAGGCGGAAAAAAAATGTTTAAATATCCAAATCACGATGGTTAAATATCGAGAACTTGAGTCAACTAAAATTCACATGCCAATTTTTTCCAGATAACTATTTTTCATATCTTCTGATTCAGGACAGAATAAAGAGTTTTGATATTTGGTGAAAAGAAATGAAACAAACTACACAGAAGAGTGATGTTCTGTATGCACTATGGGATGCCAGAACAATTCCCAACTCTTAAATGACGTCCCAGCAAGACCAAGCCCTTCATAATATCCTTCCTTCTTGCACCTTTCACATCCCACATTCCTTTTCCATTAAGAACACCACTAACTAGAGCGACTCCTAAGAAGCCAGCATGCACACAAGCCAAGTCTCCAAATTGGGCTAGCAATGGACTAGAACTGCAAGATGTTGCAGATTGTGCTTGTTTTTCACTTAAACACAACTCTTAAAGCAGGATGATCAATACTCAGATGGTGAGCACACTCGCCAAGACTGCAGGAAGCCCAGTAACAGCAACTTGTTCTGCCTGATTCTGATACTTGAACTACAAAGACATAGAAGTGTCCAACAAGTCATGCACCAAACCAGGAAACCTAGACAACACATACCATGCTGAAAGCAGTCTCTGGTATAAAGGTAAGGTAGATGAGGATGAAGAAACAGACTGTATTTGATTCGGTCTCTATTTAACACTCACAGATAATGCTCAGAACAAACAGAAAAGCATCAATATGTTGCCTGAAAAAGTCAGAAGTCACATAAGGACAGTAACTTTGTGCACTGAACAGAATAATAGATACTAGTCCTTCCATCAATTGCCAACTTTCACTGCTCAGACAAAAATCAAGCTCATATTTTTAGATAATTCACAACAAACTGTGCAAGATAGTGAAAAAGCTTCCAGCATTTACATCTTTTATCACAAATACAGATTAGATTCTACCTCTGAGTGACCAGGGCATAGTTTTGTCATGATTTACTGCACATATGAGAATTTCTGCATCAGTCCACACACCCAGCCTTTACATGTTGACAACATTTCTGGTATTTTTCTGTTTCAAAGTCTGCACATGTTTCTCAACAAGAATCTGATAATTTGATAAGATGCAGAGTGGAAAAAAATAAAAAAAGGCAGCTGTTTATAGTATTGGGAGCAATCATAAAGCTGAGATAAAGAGACAATCTGAAACTGGGAAAAGCAAAAATACTTTCAGCAGATGCGTCAGCAGTGGTTTTCCTGCTGTAATGCATACTTTGATCTGGCTCTTTTCTCACTCTCATTTTTAGCTTAGAGGCTAATGATGCTTGTTGCTAAGTCACATCAGTGAAATGCTCTGAAAGGACAAGTTCCATTTAAACAAATGAGTCTGTATTGACACACACAATTTTCATCCAAGTTCCAAGGAATTGTTTTGATCTGAAAACTTAAAGCTCAGTTCTGGTCTTTCAGCAAGACACACTGCACTGGGAATTTATACTCTAAGTAACAGTGTCATTGCTCTCTCCTCTTTTGGAAAACAATGGATGCTTAGAATTAATTCTAAAGCTTTGAAAATGTACAATATACACAAAACTTTTGGTTATGTCATATTTATGCCACTAGCAGATGTAATCAATATCTGTGATCTACATGCTGGAATTGAATGATTTATTACACAGTTATCCTAAAAGATTAATACAATTTTTTACTTAAAACCCCCATCAGTCTCTGTGCATTGCAGTCTGTAACATTATAGCTTTTCTTGCAACAAGTTGTATATGGACAGATGGTACAGATCAGAACTATGGTATAGATTATTGCAATAGTTTCCACACTGGAAATGAGAGCACTTCCTTGAACAGAGCTGGGGCAGGAACAAGCAAGAGGTGTGGTATGTCCTTCTGCAAAGCCTAAAAGCTGCAGATTTAGCTGGTATAAAACATCGCAGTGTGCAGCAGAATATTAAGGTGATTTCTGTGCTACCTCCTGAAAGAAGGAAGTAAAAATAGAAAGGGCAAAGTGACACCAAAAAAATGGTCCTTTCATGCTAGAGCCTACCCTGATGGAAGACTGTCAAATGTACAGGTCAAAGATCAAAAGCAACAGGAGCACACTCAATCTCTACTAAGCATCACAGAGAAACTTCCCTGAGAACTTCACATTCCACAAAGGTATCTAGAATTATCTTTCAACCTACAAATCTCTGGCATATTTTTACCATTTCCAGTTGCCTTTAACATATTTGTTATTTTTTTTTCCTATGGATAACAAAGATAATTTTAAAATTATCCTACAAGAATGTTAAAGCTCCTACCTTAAAATGAAAACCTATCCTATCCAAACGTGAACTAGAGTATTACCTGAAATCTCAGCAGACACAGTCTAAATCAACTTTTCACTCAGGAAAAACAAGAAGTATCCAAAGGCACTTGACTTTGTATTGGCTTTAAATTATAACAATAACTATCAAATTTGAAGAGCATGTGTTCTGCTTTTTACCAGCAACTATATTTTGGTTTATAAAAGAAACTGTTCTGTTGTAGAAAAAGAGAGAAAGAGGAAGAGCTGTAAATACCAAAGACAGAAGAACAAAAATCTTTTGAAGGGGAATTGAGTGCTTGCCTACTGCTTACGAAAAATGCACTATAAAGCAGCTATTGATTTTTCATTCAACAGCACTGAATGTTTTATTGAAAAGCAGCAATGTTCAGTAATTTGAATTTTCAATTAAGGTAGCACGTTCCTTGGACACATTTACTACTGCACTCCAGTGACATTTATTTGACTTTTAAAATCCCTTTACTATTGTATTCATGTTTATATAGATCAAACTACCAATACTGAAAGTGTTAGGATTATAACGCTGCTGATTATAAACACATGTTTTGAAGGCTCCATGGACAATCTAATGAATTTATTTATAGGTAGGACTATGCGTAGGCAGACATAGCTGAACTAAAATATGCCATGATGAGATAAACTAAGCAGTTCAGTATTTCAGCTTACAAAATTTCCTTGCCTTTATGGACAGTACATAGTTGCAGGGAAGTTAAATTTAAAAATGTTTACATTATTTGTTTACATTTTGGAGGATTGGAGGAGGATTTACAGAAATTCACACTTATCACACTGATCAGCCACTTACATGTATAAAAATTTCAATTTTAAGAAAAGATGCAATATTTCTGGACTATAATAGATGATAGCTTATATTGTATATTCTTCTAGAGAAAATAACTGGTAGGCAACTTGCTAGTCTCATGGAGAAGTGTGGTATCTTGCCCTTCACGAGGTCTACTGAAAAACTTTATACTTCTAGAAATAGATTTACTCTTTTCTAGTCACAAGTGCTCCCCTGTTCAAAACTGGTACCAGCTGCCTCTGCTAAGGAAAGAATTTGGCTAATCCTTGAGAATTTTACTAACCATGAGAGGCACAGCTTGGAGTCACTATTGCACCAGGCTGTGCACACTGCAGTGCAGCAAAGTGCTAGCAATTTATTTCATCTAAATTACAGTGCAGGTTGCACAAATTCTCACCAGTTTTTAATGTGTTGCATTTTAAATCTTGTTTCTTGCACTCAAAACTCAGATATAAGCAAAAGGAACTCCTTCACATGCAAAGCACAGAAATTACTGTTATTGTAACAGAAGTCTTAACAGTCTACAGAATTATTCTAGTTGTAATCATACTAGCACATCTCAAAACACATTAAACAAAAATATCCATACAAATGTTCTAAAATCTATGCATTTCTATGGCATGCTTACTCTTAGTCATGTTTTACTTCTTATCTCTCAAATTTCCTGAGGTCATTATTATGCTTGCTCACAAGCTCATTCTTCACTGGTTTACAAGAACGTCACATTCGAATGTCCTATATATGGTCAAATATATGCCAAAAAAACCCAGGTTGCAGCCACTCTTTGTCACACAATTGTTACAGCTAAACAAGCTAAAGCTGAGCATGCAGGCCAAACCCAGTCCTGACAAAGCCCAACAGATCCTACAGGCCTATGATGTTAACACACCAAGCCTATGCCTGTTGCAAACAATAGCAGCACCATATTTACAGAGCTGTAAGGCTATAAAAGAATAATTTCAGAGAAATGGTGCAAGGAAAAAAAATGACAGTGAATTAACAACATCTTCAATAGGTCCTAATTTGCTTCAGCAATCTTTCTGCTACTGTGTGCAAAGACAAATTTCAGCACTGAATTTAATACCTTCTGCATATGCAGTGAGTAATGTTCATATCTTACTAACCTCTTCCGCACCCAAACTCTTTTTCCTCTCCTTAAAAATAAATGCTCTTGAGTTCTGGTAGAAATATATTTCAGTAATGGCTGTCTTTGTTTTAATGCTTTAAGAGTCCTTAATAAATATCAGTTCAAATTTAACCCAGGAAAGAAGGGATAAAATAAAACATTTCTTTCTGTTATAACTGGCAAGAGTTAGCCCTTTCTGTATTGGGTGATGTAGTTATATCACAGCCATGAAAGTAACTGGCTAAATGTCAGTTTGCTCCTTGGCAATCTCAGTCCAGAGCACTGTAGTTGCCTCACTTCAACTTACTCCCAACACTTCAGCTCTTCATCACTAGACATGGGGCACTTCTATTACAGCTTTTCACTCTCCTTGTTCTTGGGCAAGGGTCTGTCCAGCGCTTAACAGCCGAAACTGCCCACACATCAAATTGTCAAGGAGAGCTCTGCGTCCTGAGAGAAATGTGAAAGCTGTCCACATGTGACACTGTGCCAAACAGCTAAGATAAGAAACAAAATACAGTGAGAAGCTGAAAGAGGGTAAAATTAAAACAAAAAAAGGGGGCTGGGGGCACATGAATAGCATAAAGATATTTGTCTATTACCAAATCCAGAAAGGTCACTAAGGTTGTTTCATATATAGGTTATTCTCTTGAGCGGTCTGGGTTCATCCTGAACAAATAATTTCTTCTAACCTTTCAAACATTAGGCATTTTCAAGTTGGAAGACAAACAGATTCTTGGAGGCTAGGAGAAGTTCTCTAGACCCTCTAAAAAGCTCTGAGCCAATCCTACATACTGTGTTACTGATGTTGCCTGGTATCTCTACGTGACCCTTTAATAAGAATGGACTACACAGATGTACCCAGCGAAGTGCTCCCAGCTTTGCTATCATCTGACTGAGATTTTCTGTTAGAGCTAATAAGGTTCTGCTCCCACTTAATCTCTAAATGTGGCACAGCTAACGCTTTTTAGTTTGCTTAATGACATGCTATTAATAAAGACATGACCCGAACAGCTACTTGCATTTATTGTCTTTTTTTAGTCCATTTTTACAATTATGCTGAAGGAATTTAATTTTTTAAGATCATAAACTATTGTTTTGTTTGACAAGTTGTATATAATCATCCTACATTGCCATGGAAATGCTCACCAAGGTCAATGCATAAGCCAGCAATTTATCTGAAACATTTATCATGATATTGAAAATGCTTTGCTACTTTTTCAAGTTATTATTATTATTGCCTTATTGACAGAGTAGTATGCTAACCCATACTAAAGAGGGGTTGAGTCCTTTGTAACTATGTGGCTTTTGTCAAGCAGTTTCAAGTTATTGAGAGTATTGAACTAAGCTTAACAGTAACTTTGCTGAACAGCAACTAATCAGAACATTATTTTCTTTGATTTTTCAATGACAAATAGCCCTAAAAAAGGCACACCTTTATCTAAACAAACTATAAATGATGTAAGCAAAAGGACAAAAAGTTTTTGCTGGAGTTAATGAAACCATAATGTAATTCTCTGATCGGAATCATTACGAGACAATCTTGGTCCAAATGATACTTTTTGTGTGTATATGTGTGAGGCTCAAACATTAGATGGCAGAGAATTAACTTCTACATCATTATTTTAAATTGAAAACAAACAAGCAAACAAATGTTAATTACCTTTAATTTTAAGAACAAGAAATCTTGTTTGTGTGAGGGAAATAAGAGTGCACTGAATTTTAATAGGGTTTGAGTAGTTTATCTCTTTAGGCTTGATTTGGTTCTATCATTTTTCAAATATGGGTTATTATTTTTGCTTCTAAATGACATGAAATTGCCCGTAGGCTATTGTAGTTCTCTGTTTACAAAGCTCTGTATATAAAATCTCTGATTTTTTTTTTGAACCACGTATGACAAAAGAGCAAAACACCTGAATTACTATTGCACAGATATTCTCCTTGTCTTCTCCCTTTAAGGCTGACCAAACCCCATTAGCCCAGCCTCCTCTTATGCATCATGGGTTTCAATCCCCTGTGACTATCTTGGTGGCCTCTGCCAAATTCACTGCAGTATGCCCATGTCTCTTGTGTTTGAGAGCCCATGGATACACGTAGCACTACAGAATTGGTCTTACCTCAGCCAAGCAGAGGAAAATAAACACCTCCCTTGAATATCTTGGGCACCCTTGCTAATGTAGCATGCAGCTAGTCTTCTCTGTTGCACAGCAACAGTGCTGACTCTTGTTCAACTTGTCCACTAAGACTCCTGGGTACTTTTCTGGTTTTTATCTACAGTTTCTAGCCTATACTGTTGCATGAGGTTATTCCATCCCTGAGGCAGGACATTTTGCATTTGCCCTTGCTGCAATTTATGAGACTCTTTTATCCATCCTTTTCTCTGTTCTATCATGATTCTTCTGAATAGCAGACCTGTCTTCCAGCATATCAGCTACTCTAAGTGGATATCATCTACAAAGTTGCTCAGAGGGGACTCTGTCCCAACACTCTCAGTCTTAATAGTGTTAGGCAGAACTGGCCCTTGTATAAACTCCTATGGGGTTCAACAAGTAACCATCTGGCAGCTGGAGTTTGTACTCCTGATCATAACTTTTGAAGCACAGCGGACCAGCCAATATTCTACCCGCTTTATCCATCAGATAGTAAAACAATTTTCAATCAGATGTTTAGATATTCATAACCCTTTTTCAACCCCGTTTCAAAAGAATCTATATATTTTTATTTTCTATTATCTTAAAAGCAAGAAGAAAATACAGCATACAACCATATCAATGTAAAACAGGAATAAAAATTAGTAGAACAGAACTCTGTCAAGCTTTAGAAATCAAACTTAAGAATTATATGTATACTATATGCTTACAAATGATCTTCATTAACACCTAATTACAGTTTAACTCCACTAATCAGATGATCAACTGCATTGATTCTTATCAGTTGATTAACCCTAATGTAAAGTACTCTGAAAATTTACAAGACTGCAGTAGACAATTCAAGTAAATTTCAAGTACTATTTTTATTCCCAGAAAACAAAAAAAAAAGGACTAAATTTTGCTCTCCTGCTTAGTAAAAAAATGACTGAAAGAAGGAATATGGATAGTCTATAATAGCATGGTTTGGCCCATGTAAATTTAAGTATGAACTTGGAACTGCAAAGAGCCTCATTAAGTTTGTGTCTTAAATAAATTCATACTTTCAGAGATTTTGAATAGACTCTTGGTAGAATGCCAAATGTATAATATGAACTATTTCAAAACAGAACTTGAACCATTGCTGGATAAAACTGTAATGATCATTAATGACAAATGAGTAAAGACAGTGACAAATGAGGATATACATGGAGCCCTGAACTTCTGTATGTCATGGCCGACTACTTCTCATCCTGATAAATCATCTCTTCATCCATTTTAATGCTGGGAGGATTTGAGAACAAGAGATGAACATGGTCTGAAAATTTACCTTTCTGAAGCACAAGTTTTACAAAATTCCTTGGTGACTTTTCTTTCTTTAAAGTTATAATATGTAGTCAGAGATATTGGCTAATAAGTCAAAATTTTCCACAGCTGTTGACAACTTCACTTGTAAGACAACTGAATCAAACCCAGATATTAATTTCCTTTCCCGCTTGCCACTTTCTCATTCTTTCTGCATGTCTCCCAAGTCCAAAAGGAAACGTAGTATCACTGTCACTGAATACAAAACATTAAGAAAAAGTGATGCTTTGAACTTCAGGAAAGAAACAATTTCCTTCTGTGAGAAGAAACTATTCAGATACCTATTAGAAGGACATGGTCACTTGTACCTGGACAATGTATTACACTTATTTTCAAACAATAAATTCACAGTCTGCAATGACATGAAGTGACACTAAACACTTAATAAGGATCCATTTTATACGATGGAACAGAGAAAGCTGGCAGCACAAAATCCCACTGTAGCAACGTGATTAAAATCTTAAAAGGGTTATTGGAAATAAAAACTTTCTTACAACTGTGTCTACATTTTGAGATGGACTTTAGAATGAAGTTAAATATCACCCTTTATGGGGGATTTTTTTCCAATATGAACCAATACACATTGAGGGACAGCTGATTGGAAACTGGCTTGTCAGAAAAGGCCCTGGGGGTCCTGGCAGATACCAAATTGACCATGAGCCAGTAACATTCCCTTGCAGCAAAAAAGACCACGAGCATCCCAGTCTGAGGTACAAAAGCATTGCCAGCAGGTCAAGGGTGGGGATCCTTTCCATCTGCTTAGGCCTGGTGGGGCACATCTGATGTGGTATGTGTAGTTATTGGCTCCCAGGTAGAAAAGAGACAGGGGCATACTGGAGAGAGTCCAGCAAAGGGCCATGAAGATGATTAGGTGCTTAGAGCAGCTCTCATATAAGAAACTGAAGTACAAGAAATTCTATTTAAACATAAGAAAAAATTATTTATGGCAAGAGTTGTCTAACATCTGAGAAGGTTGTCCAGAGAGTTCGTGGAGTTTCTGAACTTGGAGGTATTCAACCCCTGCTGGACAATGTCCAGTAACGTGCTCTAGCTATCCCTGCTTGCAGTAGGGATATTAGACTATACAATCTGCAGAGGTCTGTGCCAGCCCCAGTGATATAAATTTTACTATGAGGGTTATGTGAATGTCCTATGTAAAAACCCAGAAAGCATTACCTTAAATTCTCTGCTGCTTTAGTGGCTAACCTTCAACTCCAAGTTTTACTTCCAGTAGTGTGCTAATGAGAAAACCACCAGTGGGAAACAGTACTTGCTGTTAGATCTATTAAACATGATTAAAAGGAAGAGGCTGAAGTGCAATTAAGGTAAATATTTCATTTAGCTTTATTAATCTGCAGAGATTGTATCCAAAGCATACATACTGAAGTCTGAGTGTCATTGTATTAAATCTCATGAAAATAGAGCTTCTGCTTAGTATGTGTGCTGGGGATATAAGGTATGATAGGGCATTATTTAGTAATACTTTAACATACATAATTATTTTAAAATTTTTCAGTCTCTTTGATACTACCATTAAACAGAAAATTCTCCAAGTTTCAAAGAAGAGTTAATAAATACCATTCTGATTCATGAAGAACAGAATTAACAATACAGATTGTCATGGCTTTGCCCAGCCAACAACGAAGCACCATGATAGTCTCTTACTCGCTGACCCCCTCATCCACTCCCACCATCCTTAGGACAGTGGAAGTCTCAGTGAGTTTGAGGGAAAAAAAGATAACCAAGGATGATGTGGATTGAGACAAGGGCAGGGAGTGTTCACTGTCAATTACAGTTCTGGGCGAAACACACTCCACTACTTGACTTAGGGAGGAAAGTAAGGAAAGTTTATTCTACTACCTACCAGAAATAGAACACAATGAAAAAGACGGAGTAGGATGGTGAGAAAATGACAACCAGCACTTTAAGATCTCCCTCCCCCATCCCTCCTTTGTTCCTGGGCCCAGCTTACTGCTCCCAATATCTCTACCTCCTCCCCCCTCAACAGCTCTCGGGGTAGGGAATGGAGGATGTGGTCAATCTCTCATAGTTGGTCCCTGTTGCTTCTCTCTTCTCAGAGGAGGCACTCCTGGCATTTTCCCCCTGCTCTGATACGGAGTCTGTCCCACAGGAGCTTCTCTGGTGTGGGTTCTGCCCAACAGCTACAGCTTCTGTGAATATGAGGTCCCTCCAACAGGACACAGCGTCCTCTGAGCATAGTCACTACCCCTGGCAAGGGGTTTGCACTTACAAAGTGCAAACAAATCTCTGCTTTATCATTCCTCTCCACAGGATGCAGAGGAATCTCTGCTCCAGCACACCTCTTCCTCTCTTCCCTCACTGACCTTGGGGTCTGCATGGTCACTTCTCTCTCTTTCCCAAGTCCTTGCCTCACCACAGCCCCTTCTTCATTACCAGAAATGGCTCCACACAAAGTCATCACACTGATATTGAAAACATAAAATTGATGCTATTCTGATATCTTTTTTTAAAAGACAAAATATAGAATAATAATAATCAGACACTAAAGTGCAGAATTCTTTTGGAGACAGTAAGCAATTGATACTAGTTTTTGAAAGTGGCAAAAAGTGAATGCTGAAAAAATGAAAAACTTTTTTCAGTAACTCAAAAGATTTTAATTCAGATTATATGTCAATAACGTCCTGTTTTTCCATTTTGGCATACTTTTATTTACCTGCTTTCTTCGTTGTGTTATCTAACAGCTTGTGGAAATCACATTTCTTGTCACTGATTTACTTTTCAGTCTCTGACCATTTTCTCGTTCAGATGTGAGTCTTTTCTATTTCATCATTTTGCCTTCAATTCACTGAAACAGAATGAAAACATATAAGAACTTGTATTTAAAAAATCAAAATATTATATATACCTTTTTTTGGTAGCATAATGACAAGATAAACTACAGTAGCAAGAGAAGAACAACTCTTTATCATTACTTCTTTAATGTAAAAGATGTAAGAGCTGAGATTTTTAATTAAGTGCCTCTGGACATACAGGGTGTTTCAAGTATTACACTACCTCCCATTCAAATAATGAGGAAAAAAAAATCAAGAGAATTTGCAATAGATATAAAAACATTAACACTTACCGAAAACAAATTAAGAATCTTGCATTCACTGGTCTAACATCTTCAGCATTTGTGATTTTAGGAACTGATCACCACTAGCCACTACTGGTGTATTGATTCCTGTGGAATAGAAAAATTAAAATTAAAAATTAGCAATCAGGGTAAATGTTAAGTACAAAATATTGGATTAATCCTAATGGCAACTTGGAGAAAAAATTTTTGGAAAATGTCCACTAATGTTCCATTGGAAAAAAATCTACAAAAATAGCAGATACGAAAAGATGTACATCTTATCCATTTGCACATCTCAGTCATGCATTTTTTGAAATTTAAGCTAATTTCAAGAACTGAAAATTGATATTTGGATCTCATAATTTAATACATTGTCTGATGCTAGAATGAAGTCAAACTGTTTTGAGAAGCCTTTTCTTTATCTCTCCAAGAGCACTAGAAAAAAGTATACAAGAAACGGACTCTGATCTTCATTTCTAAGTAAAGTTCAGAACAAAGATATAAAGAAAGTCACTTGGACCTTGTGTGTGTTGACAGATAAGTTACTTACAAGTAGTTATACAAAACACAGAAAAGTTTTTATAAAAATAAAAGCAATAACCTTTGTGCATCTGTAGGAAACTGCACATGTGTCAGAGGAGAATCTGAATTCTTCTATTTCAAGTAACTGCAACACTGATAATACTGATGGCTGATGGATGATTTAGTGGCATTATCACCTGTTAGCTATGATGAGTGTCCACAATATAATACAATACTATGAATGTCAAACGTTTCAGTTTATCTTTTAAATATATACAAGGAGGATCCAAAAATAGACACCCATGAAGACTATGGGATTCCCAAGCACTATATCAGAAGAAAGGACTGCTCTGATCAAAGCAGGTTGGAACTTTAAGAACTGTAAAGGCTAGCAGGAATAATTCTGGTCATTTAGAGAGCTTCATGAAATCTTTATTCAGTCATTCCGTAGCACCTTGGCCCATTTTGAGATGATTACTGCAGAAATGGCTACTGCGTGTACTCATTCAGGGTCATTTTAAGGGCATAGGCCCAGTTCAGGCAGTTTTCTTTAATGGCCATCATATCATAACATCAGTTCAAAAGATGCATAATCAACCTAATACTCTTAATCAAAGCCTTATTCATTAATTTCCTCAGATGTGAAATGAAAGGACTTAGGAACAGTAACAGGGTATTATTTCATTAAAATCCCGATGAACACATCTATTCATGTCATTATGATCTGTTTCACCACAACAGAACAGTATTTTTTGCCAGTCTTCTGTACCCATTTGTTAAGAAATCAGTATTATATCGCCAGCTGGAAAACTTCTTCTAGCTCTGCTAGACTCTTGTTCAGCCATACTAGAATTTTGTAAGAGTTTGGTGATCTCTTCACTAACTTTATTCATGACTAATGTACCAAGGAATTTAGTCTGTCTATTGCTCTTGAGGAGCCCCTTTTCTTAAATTCCTATGTCATTATTTTAATGAATTTATTAGAGTAACTAATATATAATATAGAAAAATGTACTTACTGACCTTTATGTCATTTCCCATTGAGATGTCATATTATATCTATGTTTGGTCCTTTAATTGGAATCTATCGTCCTTCATATGTATAATTCTAATTAAATCTTAGAAAAGCTGTACACAAGTACACAAAATTCCATAAGCCTTTAAAAATAATACAGCAGGTTACAGGAGTTGTTTGTGTACTTAGACCTCTCTTGTGAAATGCTTTACTGTGTTCAATCCATAGAGACAAAAGATATTCACACGAAACAGCTATGGAAATAAAAGCACTTAAAAGTTTTCTCTTGTACTTTAAGCATAGCAAAAAACATTCACAAAAAAATCTGCACTTGATGATGAGCACAGCCTTCCATTCTGTTTTCATTTAACACTTCACTCCCTGAACTCAGCTTTCACTGAATGGGAGACATTTGACATGCACTTCTTTCGCAACCACTCATGCTGGTGGTTAGATGAATTTTCTGTTTCTTTTAGACTGAAATTAGATGTTTTACAAATAAGACAGACTTGATCTCTAAAAAAAAAAACCAAAACAAAACCCAGTGATAGCCACTAAAGTATAACTTTTCATTTTTAATACTAAATTTATTTCAAATTTAACATTAAATAGATTTAGTATTAACTGATTTAATATTAACATATTGCTGTTACTAACATATTAAAAGAGTAATTTTAGTAATAACACTTTATGTTTGAGTTGTGACATGATCATGTCTAAATATCTGTTTTGCCTTTTTCCCCTGTAATGATATTTATCAAAATGCTGACCACAGGACCTTGTTGAAATTTTATAACATTATTAAGACCTTTAGGATGAGAACCGTGAAGCTCAGTATCTTGTATTTTACAGCTACTTTTCCGAGTTTATTAAAATGGAAACTCCAGCTGTGGCTTTGCCTTTGCAGCCTACTGTCAAGGCATTGCCTGGAGTACAGAAAGATGGCCCAGCAGAGACTTCAAACTACATGTTCCCCAAATAAAGCACACTTTAATTACCACCTTAATCTCTATCAACCACATTTTCTTCGTTTCCATTCTACTGATTAGAATCTAATAGGAGTATCTTTGAAATGTCAACTTCTTTCTTTTCCCAGATAAAATAATTTATTCTCTGAGTAGTCCTAGCTCGACTTATTTATACCACAATCTGTGCCTTATCTGATCAGAAAATGACAAACAACATGCAGTATATCTTTGAAAGAGACAGTACTATCTTGTATTTGCAGAATGAATATCCAAATCCATTTCACTGTTCACTGTTCAAAAAATGGATATCTGAAACCTATTCTCTAATGATTGCATTTTTGATACAAATCCATATCCACTAGCTGGCCAAACCAGATACCAAACACATCTACCATATGTAAAATTATAAATCCATTTAACTGCAAATATTCAAACAGAAAAAAAAATTGCTATAAAAAAAATGGAGTGAAACAGCTACAATATGAAAACAAACAATACTGTATTTTGACACAATAATCTCCATACCATCAATATTTCTACCATAGTGTTAATGTTAAATAGCACATCACCACATGTAAGTAGAACACTTGCTGACTACTACAATGGCAGATAATGTTTTTGTTGATTTGGTGTCTCATTTCCTACTCCCAAAAAAATATTATTATTTTCAACAAAAAACAGTAAATACTCCATAAAGTCTGATCCAAAACTCAGTAAGTGCCCAACCATATCTCAGTGAGTTTTGAATAGGTGGCTAGTAGACCTATAAAACTGGTAAGAGCACTTGATGTGTGTGGGACAAGTGATATCCAAGTGGGCTGCAAGAAAAATCTTAATGAGCACAGAAGACAAGAGATCTTCAAGAGTGAAAAGACAGGTAAACTATAAAGTTAAAAACATTCTATACATGACTACATGAGACACTAACCGGAAACGATATTCAACAGCAGCAATTTGGCATATAGATTATACACTAAAACTAAAATATACAGGAGTGTATAGTTTGTTTCTGGAGATAGTGTATCTCCAGATTACCCAGGTTCACTCTACAAGCAAATCCTTAAAAGCACTCTAATAGCTGTGCCAAATGGATTTTCTAGTGTTTTATGCTATGGTTCAGCTCAAACTTCACCTTTGTCCTCTGCAGCACTATTTCGATATCAATCCATTATTGGTAACATATTTTCAGTAAATCCATGGAAACTGACTTCAAGTATCTAATACCATCAAATTAGCTTGAAACTGCCTGATAGTTTATAAATGTTATCAGGGAGGAGATGAAGAGATGGAAAAAAATCTCATAACCTTTGTTTCTCTAAAAAAGCAAGCTGAAGGCCCCCCTCTCCCTGCTCTTCCCCCAAATCTGGTTTGTTCTGTGGGTGAAACAAATATGATGTTCCATCCCTCTCAATGTCAGTAACTTAGTCTGCCACTTGCCATACTTCTGCTGCATCAATAGTACAGATAAATTTCAACTCATAAGTGTCACTTTCCAAAGACGTTTTAGTGAAAAAGCCCAAAAACCCAAAACCTCTCAGAAGCTCAAAGTGTATACAAAAGAGACTCAAATACGTCAGAACAGCAAGAGCTAGCATTCTAAGTAAACAACACATACTCTATAATCAACAATATTTTTTTTAATAAGAAGCAAACAGTCTTCAGTTTACAGATTTAATTAAAAACAGCCAGAGCATTTTACGTTCTGATATAGAAAATCATGGAAATAAATTAAGGACACAAAAAGCGTGAAATTCTCATCTAAACTGCTATTCTATTGCATGTATTTGTGCTTTATAATGACATATTATTTTCTATATAATTGTACTCTTCCTTTCTTTTACACATTTTATGCACAGAATGGATTCAGAGCAATCTGCCTTCACCTTAAAAGTAACAAGTAAACCTCTTGTCAATAATTTCACAGGATTCTCCAAATACCTTCTTAAAGCATCATGTAAAAAAAAGTAGTAACCAAGAGTCAGGAAATGGGCTTTTTTCTACGTTGGAACATAGAATATGATTCAGTCTCAAGACAGAGAATATACTATTTGTGAGAAGTACATATTTGAGTGCCTTCTCATATTGATACTTTAGTATCTTAAGAGATATAGACTTCGTTATTACAGAGACACATTAAACCTTTTTTATTCTACACACTCATTAAATAACCACTTTTAATTTTCTTTTCCTAATTTTAGCCCACCTAACTTTCAGTAGCCTCCTGAATCCTGGATGTCCAACTCACTGCCTGTAAGCTTCCTTCTGCAAGAAATGGAAATAGCTACATAGGCTAATTCAGTCTACCTAGGGTCTAAATATTGTAAAATTTTTCTCCTTGCTGTATTTTTCATCTCTAAAGAGGACAAAAACTTTCATAGGGTACCACAGCTGTACTTTGCCCCCTTATTGTGGGCACAGGGAAGTTGAACCCTTTGTATCAGACAGCATCAGCTCTGCTGCGAGTTTGGTGTAGTGTTAACTTTAGAGGCTCTGTAACAGAATTTGTGTGTGTCGAAGTAACAAACCCCTAAGAGAGTTCAACAGTGGTGGATTACACTACTACGGAGTTTCAATGTTTATTCTATTATTCTCTCCTTTTAAGTAAAAGCCCTTTAGATATTAGAACTTTATTTTTTTCAAATTTAAAATATAGAAGTTGAAAAACACATAAAGAAATACAGCAAGTAAAAATCAGTGTAGGACACAAAAAATTAAACAGCTTAGTTTGCCAGACTTAAGTGCTGGAATAAACTTAACATGTAAATATGCTAATGAACAAATCTAACATATTCAGTCAAACATCTATGGAATTTTTTTGTGTCTTGTTTAATTTGTTACAGTTTCATGTACTGCTGTCTTTCATTAACTTGGTAATTCCTGGGCATGCATAGGTAGGTGCCTCACTAAATATTATTTGATTAACGCATAGTACTCATATAAGATATGCTAATTCTTATTTGCTAGGAAGTTAATTATAAAGCTTTGATAATCTATTTTGATAAATTTAATTCAGTGGAAAATGTGTGTACCTAGAACAGAATTATATTAATTTAAGTCTGTTGGTTGTTTTTTGTTTTAGACAGTTACCTGCTATCTATTGAGATGCACCATTTGCCTGTGGTACAGGCAGGTTGACTTTGGAGTAAGCATCAGGTCATTCTTTCTTTTTAATAACACTTCCCATATTGAAAGTTGTGCTAACACTATTTACACATGGACAAATAGATCAAGATATATGACAAAGAATACAATAAGGCAACACCAGTGTGACTCAATTTAAAATAACTAACAGATTAGTGAATAAGAACTTTTCATAAAGTTACAAGTCCATATGAAAGGGCTACAATACTCTGACATCTTAAAAATGTCATCAGGAAAGAACAGCACTTAAGTGTTATCAGATGGGGAAGGGTCTCAGCACATTAAAGATCAAAGGTGTGACAAAGGCTCCAAAGGAACAACTCCAGTGAGAAAAGGAGAAATCTGAAGTAACTCAGCATTTGTTCATTTTGGTATGTATCAACTTGTAACATGTCTGGAAAGTAAGTCAATAATTCATGAAATTATAGTAAGATCATGGCTGCAGGAGACAGACATGGGTACACGTTGAGAAGACTGCACGCCAGGGAGATGTCTGGTGGGTGTAATCCTATATGGCTTCTTACAATATCTGGAGTAAATGTACATTCAGATTGTCTTCAAGATCAAAGTCATAATCTTTGCATGGAAACAGTGCCAATATTCTCCTGTTGGGATGGAGCCTTTTAAGTTCCCACAGTCCTTTGTGGGCATCTCTGATTTTCATCTCTGACTCCAAACCACAGTTGCTGGTAAGTAGGTACTGTGCAATTTCTCTTTTATTTTCTTGTCTCTGGGAGCTCCAGGAACAATAACACTATCACAAAATTATAATGACAATACCATTATTTGTTAAGAAATTAAAAATATATTTGAATTCAACTCACAGCAGTGCACTGTGAATTGCAAAGCTCATCTTCGATATAAAATTAATTTTTACATGGGCATAGGAAAAAATGATTGTCATTAGATAGCAATGTGAAGCCATACCTATATTTAGCATAGTTAATCTCTTGTACAAACAAAACTCCATTTATTTCTTCGGTTTCCTTTAGCTTAATTCCTAAACTTCTAAAGACTTCAAAGAACCATACAGAAGCTAGATAAAGAGCTTATCTGCATAATTCTTATGCTAATTCACACAAGGTGTCTTGACTGAAAGGATGTCTACATGCACACTAAGGGCTTGCTGTTACTATTTTTTTTCTTCTAAAAGCTAAAATATTATACATGTATTTAGCCATAATAGATCTTATTCTGCTTCTTAAAGACAGTACATGGTTCTGGATCCAGATGTAAACCTGGTTACTCACAGGCTGACTTTTCATTCCTCTGGAATATCTATAGATATTTTTTGAGGTAGGCTACTACCACAGTACATGTGTGTTAATAGCATGAAGTACAAATTTTCATATGACTTCAGAAGACAAAAAAATCGCTCAGTGTTCTGCATCTCAGCAAAAGGGAGACTGGTATGTGAAATACTATTAACTGCTACTCATTGGAAATGTGTAGTCATTCTAAAAGCTGGAACTATTCATTTTCTTAGCATGTTCTCCCTTCCTCAATTTTATGCTTCCACATCTCCAAGCATGCTATATATTAATCACTTTAGTCTTAGGATAAGAACAATTTACAGTGCCAAGACTACACATCTCTGACAATAAAATTTCAACATAATATTTATAACTTTGTAAACTTTTTACTTCATAAAGTTTAAAGGTGAATTGAAGTGACTTACATTTACTAAAGAAGCAGTATTTTCCCAGAGAATTGGGATAAGTTTTTAATAGTATATATTTTTTATTTATTTGAAAATATTATTTTTTGTACTTTTCCTGTTTGTAAAAATGCACTATTTATTTAAGAAAACTGTAGCCTGGAGCTGGTTGCATAAAAATGAATAAAATGCCTAAATGTATAATCTACTAACCTAATGAGAGGTCAAGATTTGTATTTTATAAAAATAATATTTACTAACTATTTAATAAAACAATGATGAAAAAACCAGACTGGTTCAGCTGATTAGTTGATTTCTCTATGTACATATTTTTATGATGCAGCCTTTTTTTTTCATATTCCATTTCTAACTTGGATACTATTTTGACATGAGGATGTATTCAGTCAGAACTGCTTTTGAATACAGCAAAACCAGGGAAAATTGGCTTCAAGATTCCAAGGAGAAGCATCTTTCTTGCTGCAATAAGCGTATACAGAATATATACTCTGTATACAACAAATATGGAAGCATCCCATCACGGGATATTAAAATGATACTCCTATGCATAGTAAATAAATATCAGCCTGAGTGTATGTATTTATGTATATTTTCCAAGTATCTATCAAACCCCATAATAATAATAAAAAAAAGCTTTATCCACTTCTTATAAACTATCATGATAATGATTGCATGACAGAACTGTCAGCTGATGTAACTGATATAGTTCCAGGTAATTCTGCTCGTCTTATGTGTAACACACCTGCAGAACACTTTTAACCTAACCCACAAAAATAGTGCTACTATTCAAAATATTTGTAAATAATTTGCATACTGAAGCCTTTAGAAATTACAGGGGTCTTTTTTTTCTACCCTGTGCTTTTTATTGTGCATACAATCTTTAGGTTTTTGTTTTGTTTTGTTTTACCTTCTCACACTGTGTTATGGCTTGTTAATTGTCAGTGTGCACATACATTTTCATTACTAGGTAAGTGAATGTATGCAGTAGTGGTTCAGCAAAACATCCCTACAGTTGCCCTCTAAGCAGTTCTCTGAGACTATCTTCAAAGACTTTTTATAGAAAAATTAATTAAATAAGTTTACTTACTTGATGAAAACAGTACAGTTCTGATTCACATCCCTAACCAAATAAGGTATTTAATTTTTAAAAAAATGAAGGCACACACAATATGAAAGAAACACATTTATCTTAGAATGACTTTAAAAATATCATAAAGGGTCACGGCTTCTTACAGAATGCTTAATTCTTCCTAGAATGACATTGATTTATATGTATAGTAAATAAACTTATGGTAGCATCACTAAGCCAACCACTAAGATATCACAACACTGCTAATGATTTCCTTTGATTCTGTGATGGACATCCTTCTTTTTTCCACTTTTCTCTCTAGAAAAAAAAAAACAGCCAGATTTTCCTGGTTTGACTCAGTCTACAAAACCAGGAATTGTTTTAACAGAGTGACAGTCTGCAGGTTTCTTAATAGATCTGACAAAGAAATCGCTGCATCAGACTCTGATGTAGATTCTGGTTAAGTCAAGCATGATGTGTAGCTTGCTAAGAATGTAAGCATCAATGGTAAATGAGTATGTTCACACAGGTCTAGCATAACATATCAGATGTGAATAATTCATACAATATGGAAATGGATAACTATAATGCATGAGCATCTGAAAAAGTGAGGTATAGGAGATAGGTTTTGCTGTATTCTCTTAATTTCTTTCTGTTTTCTGCTTTTTAATGATAACTCCCTTTTTTGCCCTTTGTAAATTGTGTTCACTTCACTTGTGTGAGTTTACCCAATGACAGAATTGTGAGCATCTAATGAACGTAATTTGTTACATATTATTTTAATCCAGGATCCATTTGGATGTGGATGAATGGGCATTAAGTTTTCCCTGTTGATCCTGATGTTATATTTTTTTTTCTAGTGGAAACAGAGGTAATTGAAATAGCAGAAGCCAGAGTGAACAAGCTGAAGGCAGTAGTCTTTTTGTTGTAGAAAAGATTCCACTTTTACGTCCAACCTGATCTAAAGTGGGAGCCACTGAAAGAATGTAACTTTATAGTTTCATCACATATTAAGATGTGGAATTTAAAACATTCCAAATCCAATTTGCAGTGTGGCTCAGTTCTGACAGAAGCAACAGCATGTCCTTAAAATATTTGTAAATTCTGTCCAGTGGATGTTTCAGAATATAACAGAAAATCACATTAATCAATCAGTCTGGTGATACACTACCTGGTATCAGGGCATAGATATTATCATTAATAACTTAATTATACATTTTTAGGGAACCTTTTTTAGATCTCCTGCAAGTGTAATCAACTGTAACTCCTTAATTTCATTCTAACAGTTTATCCTCTGGCATTAACACTACATTTCTTAAGCATATGCAAAGTGTGGTGGAGTCCTGATACCACTGCAGTAAAAATTCTACCACAGTTACTATACTTTACCTTCTCATTTTAAGAATAAAGAACAAAAAACATTTAGATTTGCTTAATATTCTTTTACCTTAAACAGCCTAGTTTGACATGTAGTTCCAAAGTGATGTTGCAGAAAGAATATCTTGGCAATTCTGGTATAAACTGATGTAAACAGGAACTAGCAACAGAGATGACAAAATCTATTCAGCAATAAACTGAGTAATTTTACCTTATACTCAGCAAGCAACTATTATTTTCTTGACTAATAAGGCACAAAAATACATCAAACATATTCTTACCACACAGTTCTTAATAGGCATTAAGGAATTCTACATTGTTTTTACCAAATGTCAGACTTCATTAACATTCTTTTTTAAAATACTATATTTTTCTAATAACTGGATAACTTGTTAAACAAAAGAAACAACTTTGCTTGCAAGTTGAAGCAGTGTCTTTCAAAGAGCTCTGAGGAATAAAGAGACTTTTCAAGTGTACGGTATTAGATACAGAAACTCAATTCCATTGGACATACACTAATTTCATTGATTGCACTGCTACTAACGATCTACAGCTCACTGTCACAAGGGAGGAAAATAAATATATGCTAAATATATACTTTAGATTCTTTTGTAAAACTTCATATCCTTACAGGGGATTATGGTATCGATGACTGATGGAGCCATTCACTTCTTGTTAAGCAATGAAACAGGACATATGTCCACAAAAATGAACATGTGATTAGGCCTGAAAAATTCTTTCTGATGACTTTGAAGTTAGGTTAATGGTATCATCCAATTTCCAATGAACAATGTCTACACTGCAGAAATTCTAGGTGAGAGCCAGGTCCTGTGTTTAGCACTCCCAGCCAAACATACTTGCTCAGGGAATAATCATTGTAATAAAATAGTCTTTTATCTTCAGAGTAAAGTCAGGCAAATAACATTTTTCTTAATTTGCTGACAGATCAGAAAGTTAAACAAATATATATATTTAGAGAGAGAAAGAGAACCGAAGAAAAACATTTTTTCTTCTAACAGAAATAAACAACTAAAAATGTCTCAATCAATTAAATAACTGTTCTTTCGATAATTAACATTTTCTAAGTCCCAAATTAATTAGTTTTTAAATTGAAGAGTAAGCATTTTGACTGCAACTATTTACGTAATTTAACTTACAGATCTAAAATTATTAATCTTCATAATTAATCTATTTAGGGACTAATTTCCTGAAATGTGTTGAAAAATTACTGCCTTAGATCTTAGCTTAGAGACATTTAATCTTCACAGGTTTTTTTCCTTCGTGAGATGGATGAGTTGGAAAAGCCTATAAAGCTGCCAACTTTGTACTGTATTACTTGAAGAAAGAAAACTTCACTTCTGAGCCTTTTAATCAAACCTGCAAAGCAGTATACAAAATCCAAATGAAACTCCTGTTTCCCATTGTCATCACAATAACCTGAGACAATGAGTAAAATAAGCAAAAAAAAAAAAAAAAAAGTTGTACCACAGGATGTACACATAGACCATATGAAAAAGACAGAAACAAATCATAACCTTCTTTTTTTTCCAAACTAGTTTATTCTCCAGTATCTATTTTCCATTCTTTTAAAATGTATTTTCATATGAGCAGTTGAAATTAACAGCTTTGAGCTATTAGGAAACTAGATAAGAATTAATATTTCTTCTCAAAACTCTTGACTGGATTGTCTACATTTGAGAATACACAGCTGTAATTTGCATATTATCTGAATGAACAGGTGAGCTGCATTTTCTGCAATCAGGGTAATAAACATCAGTGAAGTCAGTTTAACACGGTCTGTGGTTTATAATCGATAATAATATTATAGGAAACATTACAAATACCAACGTGCACAGAGCAACATATAAAATGCATTTGCATTTTTTTTGCCCAATATGTTGCTAATAAAAGCAGTTTTATCCATGGGTGTTGAAAAATCAATTTCTGTTTTGGATTTGGAGTTCTGCCTGATTAATTTAAAAAAATCCAGTCTAAAAGTTTAAAACATGCTCTGGGTAGATTTTAAACAGAGATGTTAGACACACCAATAAAAAATATCTTTGTTAAGGGAACTGTCAATATATAGGGGATGTACACCATCCCGTTTTAAGATATACTGCTATGGCAGTTTCATTTAATGCTAAAAGAAAAACAAACGTTTTATGATTAAGCTGTAATCGAGACAAAGTAAAAGAAGACCAAGAATTCATCTTGTACATGGAACAGGCTCTGCCACCTCTCACTTCTTCTGCTTCAGAAACTGGAGAGTGGTGTTTTGAGTGGCTGCTTCAGGGATTTATATTCCTCCAGGGTAATAGTGCTGATTATTTAATCACCTTGTATGCGCCACTTAGGCGGGGAGAAAGGTAGTCATGTGCATCACAAGTCATGAAGATCGATTGCACCGTCTGTTTCCTTCTCTCTGCAACAACCTGCTCTGACACTCCAATGGCTGAAGCCAATTTTTAGAGCAGGTACAAGACGTAATCAAATCAGCAGCCAAAAAGCAAAAAACTACTTTTGATGTAAAGGAAATAGTTTCCATCATATAGTATCCATGAGGTTTTGTGCATAAACAAGGCACACAAATCACATTTCTGAAAGAAGTACATCAGACAGGCAATTGATGGGCACACCAGCTCACAGTTCCAGGTTTGTGCCTTCCCTGCAGCATCGTGTAGCCAAGTATAAACAAAATGTCATTACCTTTGAATGACGTGCTAGTCTAAAATTGGGGCTCCAGGTGGAACAAAACCACTGTCACATTTGGTTCACCCCTGCAAAGTCCAAGTATTAGAACTGAAAAATAGCTTCTCTTTGAAAGTGTCTGTGTCATTATTGCTATAACAGCCAGGGTAGATGAACAGCACTCTCCTCTTTACACTAGGAACAGTTAGAACATACTAATGAAGGGCAAAAAAAATTGAAGCTTTTCTTAGAATAAACTGATTAGTCATGGTTGCATCATATGTGTACACTTTTTTTTTCTCCCTCAAAGTCTGTGCTATGCTGTTCTACACATTCCAGATACTAGATGTCTGGGTAAAATTTTGAACAGACTTCATAAGAGATCTTCATTAAAAATACTGTACTAATTTCCACTTGAGGATCACAAGATTTAGGCCTTTTTTAAAAAAAAAGGTTTTATAAAAAAAAAATCTGCCTATTTTCTTCCTTTGAAGGAAATTCAATTTCTCCAAGTGATGATATGAAAAGTAATTTAGAGTTTAGTTTGAACTTGCTAAAAGGTATCCTTAGAAGGATAGCATTTCAAAGTCATGATTTGTATCCTCAGATTTCTCACACAATTTACGTGTCTAAAAGTGTCTGCAAGATGAGCGTTGCTGTTCTTGCTTCCCATTAGGGACAAATGCTTCTCAAGATCAAAGCATGACTGAAAATGTTTTCTACTTGGAGATGTGCTGGAGTACACAGCAGTGCTCAATGTGTTCTACTGGGCCTAAATGTTTCAGCAAACCCTAATGACAACACCTACTATGCTTTTTTCTTTTCAGAATATCTTTCTCAAGAAGCTTCTCTCATTTTATAGGATGCCGTTCGAAAATAGAACTGGAAACTGACTTTTCTGTTCTCACACGGGAGCAAATTACTTTTACGTCTGGTACATTGTAATACATCTTCAAGTGATGTGATTCATGTCACTTTCCAATGGATGGTAAGATGATCCTCGTGTTTAGTGGCACCTTAAAAGCAAGAAAAGGCTTTTTATTAATTTGATAAAGGCTCAGCAGACACAACAGTCTAATCTTACATGGCATTAACAGATACTCGAATGCAGGCAACAGAGACAGTAGCAGTCCTAGTGAGCCCTTTGTCCTCTCTACCAGCCATCCAGAAACAGAATTGGGATAGCCATCTGAGCCTCCAGCATTATGCGATCACTTTACTAATGCAAAACCATCAGTAAACATGTTGCCACACTTTCCTTTTAAGCTACATCTGCTGCAATTACATATTTGAGAGCAGGCACCAATAATCAGCATCACTGACTTTTAATATTTAGGACAACTTACCTCTAATCTCATACCATGACAGGTATTTTTATTGTCACAGATAAAAAGACTTAATGTATCCTATGCTGGATGAAATACAGGAAACTACTGAAAAGAGAAGCCTTTCTTTTTGTAATTTGAATAATCAGTGCTGTTCTTCCAAACTAGACTTTTAACTTTGCTTTGAAAGCAGCCGTTGATGCTTTCAATGACAGCTTTTCCAAGATCTGCATGAAGGTTGTGAACTGTGAACTAGTACTAGTAGTTAGCACATAGGAAACATTCTGGAAAATATTCTTTATTTTTTAGCATTTCCTGAAATACTTGAAATACCCAAAATATCAAGTTTAGTGAAGTCTACTTCAGCTCTTTAGACAGGTAAAATATTAAAAATGAGCTGTTCCTCACTCCCCATGAAGTTTTTCACAAGGGAAATGTGAACAGAATATGATGAAAAGTTGTTTATGCTACATTTCAAATTCTAGCAACATTTTTTTCCTTTATGACACTAACAAAATCCTCCTTCACTTCAGTAGTTGAGTGTATAGTCAGTGGCGTTATCACCATCTAGTCATCAGCAGTGAACAGCACAGTAGGAATAGAACTCATTACTTTCGGCCTCAAAACAGCACTGAAATAAAGATTTTCTCTGCTTAGCTATTTGTAAAGGATTCGATGCATACTTTGACATAATGCTTTTGAAGTCAGTGAAACTAACTCAGTGAAAAAATCCCTTTGTTGAGTTCAGCTGTGCAATGCTGGAAAGTTCAGAAGAAAATTGAATATGCAGATAGTTTTACTAGTAAAAGAAGAGAATGTTCTCATAAGACACGAGAAAATCAAACTATTTCCTAATTTATGTATAGAAGCTTCCATATTTTTATAAGTAACAAAGAAGTTTTATAGATCGAGGGAAAACCTCAGGAATTTTTAAAACGTGTGCAGTAATGATAAGCTGTAGAAGTGTAGAAAATAGATGTCTGCTTTACCTGTAATACATAAGATTAAAGAACTGTAATCATAGTAACCTTTGGTATTGATTCATTGAAATAAACCAGAATTTTAATTAGTAAAAAAGGCTCTCTTGAGATTGCCACCTTTATTTACATATATTGAAAACTCTTCTGATTTTCAGTAATCTCTTTTATTCTCCCTCCTAAAATTATGTAGGCATAATTTTAAGAAATCCTTTTCCTTTTCTGTTGAACATAACATATGAATAAGTTACACATATTTTATGGAAAATGACTGTACAATGAACAATCAGAATGAAGAGGGGAACTTTTTCATGATGGACCATTAATGACTGCTGTGCATTCATCTTGAAGATGATACTTTTCTCAGTCCAAAATCATAGGCCCAGTCTGTGAAATTGAATTTTTTTAAACAGATGTAGAAGGAATCCAAAATGCAAAGTGAAATCCTCAGGTTTATTCAGTAACCATGAACACCATTTAACATATAGTACAATTAGTAGCTGAATGCTCCTGGGTTGCTGCAGAGATGGAATCATACCTAAAGATGATTCTGGACAAATTCAGTTCTGCAGGTTGAATTTTGTATCTTATTTGGAGCTAGACTGACTGAGTTAATAAACTCAGGTAAAAATAGTAATTTAATATCAGTGGTGGCTTTGCAACCTGGCTCAGGTTTAAAATGAGTCAGGGAGTGATCAAACAAACAGTGAAATCATCAGGACTCATACACCTTCTGAGAGCAGATGATAGTAAACAGCTGAGAACAGAATTTCTTATTTAAGCCCAAGAAGCAGCCAAACAGGTCATCTAATTGCCCACAGCTTTACAGTCTCTGATATGGATGCAGCTGGACTTCTCACTGACAAATCCTCTCAAAAATACATACAACTATGTCTTGCTGAAATACTCAGTACTAATTTTTATCTCATCTGAATGTAAGGTCATGTGATGAAAATAATAATCAAAGGTAATTAAACAATGAAAGGACTTTCCTATTTTTGCATCATAATTCCATTACCTCTGCCTAAAAATATTATGGACCATTATCAAACAGAACTATCTTTAAAAAAAATAACATTTAGGCTAATATGCTTAAAATACCAAATGAACTTGGCTTTCTTAACACATCTCCTGTGTACAAATCCAGGCCTTCCGTTAACTCATCACAACTTACAATACTTTCTTGCTTTAAATCCAAACTTGACCCTTAAGTCATTTGAAAAGTGTATTGCTGCAAAGATTTTGTATGTTAACACCAACATTTTCCTAGGCATACAGACAACAGGTATGTCTTATGAAGAGAAGGTGCCATTAGGCAAGGCAAAGTTCTTATAGCTACATTACATATTGCTGTCTAGCTATTTGGCACACACACACTGCAAAGCTTTTCAGAGAATAGTTTCATATCTCTTCACTTTTTGAAAAGATTTCATTTCACGAGAGAGTTCTCTTATGAAATTTTGGATACTCTGTTGAAGTGTAAATGCTATAATATAAAAAACCTTGAGTCGCCCTGGGTCTTAAGAGACCTTCTAAGTGCACACTGGGGCCTAGACTTTGAGGAGACAACAGTTCCTAGCAAAGACCAATATCAAACTCATCTAATCATCTATCAGTATCAATCAGTAGTGCTTTCTTTTGCCTTCAAAACAGAAACATCCTAAAAGAAAAACCTAACCCCCATCATGCTGCCCCCTCACAACATATTATGGGTTTATTTGTCAGCTTTTTAATTGTTTTGGGGTTTTTTGCTGATATTGTTTGGTTGATTTAGATTTTTTTTTTTAAATTAAAAAAACACAGGAAAAGGATTTTCACAAGTTAAAAAATAAAGTCAGGTATCACAAAGAGTCCAAATAAAGTAAGTCCAGGAAACTGAGTCACTACTGCATCCATCCTTAGCAAAGCCCTATTGTGGCAAAGCTCTGAAAAAGTCTCCAAACAGCATGAGATTTTACAGACCATATGATCTGCAATATTTACCATGCATAATAGAAATAGATAAGGCAAAGCAAACAGCTTGGATTTTGTATTTCCTTGCTTTTTATTTAGTCGAGGTTGTTAGCACCATGTGAATATATATTTGGGAGTCTCTGTGTTTTTGTGTGCATGCATATGTGCATGTGTGTATATATAGGTATAAACAAACATAGAGTCATTTCACTATATTTCTCACGTATCATAAAAGAATACCTTCTCAGCAATTAGCTTTTAATTCCTAGAATTTCTAAGGAAGAGAAAAAGTATTCTTAATTGGCAGAAACAAAGTATGTTTGGTTTTAGCTTTTATGTGCTGTTGTCCCTAGTGCATACTGCTTGTCTGGGGAGGTCTTGAATTTTAACAACAAATGTCAACACCTACAATCAGAGTATCTGACCATCGTTTTAAAACTTTAAAATGCTATAAAGTGTGAAGTAAATGCAAATAATTGAGAAATACATTTACCAGCCACACTTTTTTCTTAACAATCAGTACATGTAAGTGTAGGAAACAGACAAACGTAGAAATTTTAAAGTAAAAGAAAACCTCCATATTACATTGAAAACAAAGGCACACATTTGAAAGGGATTTATCTGCAAAGACAAAAACCTGTGCTAATCCTAGGTCATATTGCCAACAACTGGCTTACTTTTGAAATCTCTGAGGGAGACCAGGAAAGAAAATAAATAAGGGTAATTCAATACATCAAGACTTACATGCTCTTCCTATGTTGAGACTAATATGGTCATATTACTACCTTTTATTCTGCTATGTTTACTACTGAAAACTTGCCCCTTCAGATTGCATTCATTGCACTTGCATTCATTGCAAGAAAAAAAAAGGGGAAAAAAAAGAAAAAAAAGAAGTGGCACCAAAAAAAAGAGCAGCTTTTGCTTGGAAGGTTCCAAAGCAAGACATGTGCCCAGTAATGAGGTGCTGTAGGAAAGACAACTTGAGTCACTAACAAAATATGTACATGATGTGAAGGAAAGAGCCAGTCTGCACCACCATATTTTCCTGAATAGAAATGACAGAAGTATAAATTCACTTGTTTTGACAGTTCTCAGTCAAGGTCACCTGAAAAACAAAACTCATGAGGAAAGAGAGGAGGAGTGTGCTGGAGCAGAGACTCCCCTGCATTCTACGGAGAGATCTGGTGAAGCTGAGATTTGTTTGCATTTTGTTGAAGACGTGGCATCAAGGGCAGAGACTCATTTTGCTAAAGCAGAGCCCATGCCAGGGGCAGTGACTATAGCCAGAGGAGGCTGTGTCCCCTGGGAGGGACTAAATCACTTTTTTACAGAACCCGAGCCAGGGGCAGTGATTCTCTTTGTTAAAGATCCTGTGCCAGGGACAGCAACTGTGGCTGGAAGAGGCCATGTCCAGAGGGAGGGACCCAATATTCACAGAAGCTGTAACTGTGGAAAGGAACCCACACCAAAGAAGCTCTTTAAAATTATTACCAGAAGAGGCCATGTCCCGAGGGAGGGATCTGCAAAAACTGCACTATGGTCAGAGGAGGCCATGTCNGCTTTTGCTTGGAAGGTTCCAAAGCAAGACATGTGCCCAGTAATGAGGTGCTGTAGGAAAGACAACTTGAGTCACTAACAAAATATGTACATGATGTGAAGGAAAGAGCCAGTCTGCACCACCATATTTTCCTGAATAGAAATGACAGAAGTATAAATTCACTTGTTTTGACAGTTCTCAGTCAAGGTCACCTGAAAAACAAAACTCATGAGGAAAGAGAGGAGGAGTGTGCTGGAGCAGAGACTCCCCTGCATTCTACGGAGAGATCTGGTGAAGCTGAGATTTGTTTGCATTTTGTTGAAGACGTGGCATCAAGGGCAGAGACTCATTTTGCTAAAGCAGAGCCCATGCCAGGGGCAGTGACTATAGCCAGAGGAGGCTGTGTCCCCTGGGAGGGACTAAATCACTTTTTTACAGAACCCGAGCCAGGGGCAGTGATTCTCTTTGTTAAAGATCCTGTGCCAGGGACAGCAACTGTGGCTGGAAGAGGCCATGTCCAGAGGGAGGGACCCAATATTCACAGAAGCTGTAACTGTGGAAAGGAACCCACACCAAAGAAGCTCTTTAAAATTATTACCAGAAGAGGCCATGTCCCGAGGGAGGGATCTGCAAAAACTGCACTATGGTCAGAGGAGGCCATGTCCTAATATGTTCATGCTTTTTCCAGTTAGATATTTTACTTCTCTATTTAATTTTGATTGTTTTCATTTGGAATCTTCCTTCCTTTTTCTCTTGTTTAAGAAGGCTTAGTTATAAGACTATTATAACATATGTAAATTTGCTTATTTTTAGAAAATATTCTTTACCACTCTGGTTTCCTTGTCAGAGTCTGTAGTGCTAATAGCTGTTTTAATAAAATTATTATCTACAGTGAAGAAATTGCTTTCCATACATAGAAATTTAATGAGATGGAAATTTTCAGGAACTGAACTGATTCTCAGCAGTGGTTCGGTAGGCTCTCATAACATCTGTCTATGTGCAGACTGGCAATACTCAATGCTAATAGAGATGTCATTAAATCAACTTTCCTTTTGTGTTTCACTTTTTTTTCCCCTCCTTCCTATTTCATAAATTAATTTGGTTAACTAAATGCTAATGAATATCTATATTTACTGACCAGAAGAGCTTCTTTCCTCAGGTAAATTAGGTTTCAAGAGTGCTACAGAGTCAAGATTTTTTATTTATGTTGTTTCATCTCCCTAGAGGAATGAAGAAGTGAGTACATGCATCCATTACAACCCAGCTGTAAACATGATCAGTTAACTAGAGGCTTGCAGATCCTTCTACCCCTATTAACCCAATGTGAGGAATTAATTTATTATTTCCATAGGCTTCAATATTATCACCCACTAAAAGACATATAGCAGTGTGGAAACAAACCCCACACTGCACTTTGTGTACAGCATCATGCCCGTTCCCACCTAGACGTGTTTCTAGCCCACTCCAACAACTACAGATGCATTTTGGTATGTAAATTGATACACCCCCTAAACATTTTTTTCCACTGTGTTTTTTCCTCACATCTCAAGAAAGCTTACCTCACCATGGAAAATATAAGGACTGTCCAGCTTTGTTATATGAATATTAAAACACCAAAATAAATGTTAATCTTGTGTGTGTTTCACAAAAATTTACAAAAATGTAAAGGCTGTAGCAGGCATTAAAGTAGTCTTTTGAAACATTTCATCCCAAAATCTGTATAAATTCAGAATGACAAAACTGAGTTTATCAGAAAAGCACAGATATCAAGAGAATATAGAGTCTTTTATTTTTTATTTTTTTGTCCTTGCTTGACAAGTAATTCATGACCTGTAAATTACTGGCTTTTGATTTCATAGAGAGAATCATCTATTATAGAGAGAAGCAAACCTGTTCCCTGCCTTGGTTCTGTGAGATACCTTAATCAAGCTTACATACACTAAGCATGTCTTTGTTTTATTTCTAACTGCTTTTTCTCATCTGTTCTCCAAACTATGTCTCCTGACATTCACGATTAAGGAACTCGACATTCAAAGCACAAGTAAGTGACTTTATCATTTGATTGTAGATCCTAGGGAGCAAAGCCCCTAAAAGATTAAATATTTAATCCTTTGATCTACTGTGTTGGCAACTGCCCTATCTATTTTATAAGCAGGTCGACAAAAGCATTATGGGGCCTGGGATTTGTGTAATGGAGCAGTGTTAAACCTTGTACTCTGCTAGATAGTGGAGTAACTTCTTTTTTTTTAAACAGAAAAAATATTACTGTGAATTTCCTATAATGGTACTTGAGGCAAAACTAATTACAAATGTTATTTCAAACAACTATATGTGATGATTTTACCAAGGCATATAAACCAAAGTAACTGACTATATTCAGAATCTACTATAAACAAGTTGTTAAGAAGTGATCAAGTTCTTTACAAAGAATCAGCTAAACAAATTTTAAAGAGCACAATGATCTCTCTCAGAGAGGGGAAAGTATGCACAGTTACTGAAGACTGAAGAAGGTTGAATATGGTATCAAGTAAAAGGGTAGAATAGGAGTGTCAGCAGATTGCAATCCAACTGAGAGAAGTAATTTGAGGAAAGATACCAGTTCAGCACAGTTAGTATACATCTTGACAGTGGTTTATCAGGAAGAAATTGTTTTATCATCTACTCGCTATTATAGGTTTATCCTTAGATAAACTTCTATCCTTACTCTTAGATAAGCTCTCAATATCGCTGAACTGGATCCACTTAAGAAAATTTAAGGACAAGCAGACAACTGAAAAAGTTTAAACTATAGCCATCAAAAAAAGGTTGAAAGAACTCTAGGCTTTTTGATGAAGAACACTAAAGTGTAATAACAATCTTCCAGTCTTTAAAATGCCATGAGTAAGAGGTCTGTGACTAATTGTACCACATATCTACCTTATTAAGATTACATATAATCAGCTTTATTTGCAGCAGGATCAGATTTTAGGGAAAGCTCACTATTATGAGGATAAGTAAACCTTGGAACAAATTACATCAAAACAAACCCAAACCCATATCATTTCAGTTGATATTTGTGCAAAACAAATGAACTGAACAAATGAAGTGAACTGACACCTGTCAGAAAATACATAGATATAATTGATCCCCTTACTCTCTGGCTCTGATAAACTCGATAACTTTTTCAGAACCATTCTAACTTAATGATTCTGTGAAGCCCTCTGTAACTCATATGAAACAATGTCCTTTGGCACCTAATCAGCTGGTGTGACAGGTTCAAATCCAGTGCCCTGAAATAATTGCAAGGTGCAGAGAATTCCAAAGGGGAACCCCCACCTCTCAAGCAGATAAGTAATCTCTGGAAGGGATTATCACTTTTCATTTTAACATTAAAAAAAACCACACAAAGAAATCCCAACATAACACACTATCACAGTGGTGGAAGAGGTATTATAGCAAATCATCATTCTTTGTTAAAAAGAATTAATGCGAAAATATGATTTAAATATAAATTACTACCCTGAACATAGAAGTTAAACAAACCAACCCATCAAATTTCAGTAAGGAACAGGTTTTCTTGACTTAAAAAAATAAGATACAATTTTTCAGAAACATTGAACTATTTAGAAGTGATGATAAAGAAAAAAAGTTTTCTGCCAAAGATGGAACAGGTAATAGCCAAGTCTCTCTCCCCCTCATGCCCTCCCCTCACCCCATATTTTTTTGTTTTAAGTCACTCTGCAGTAAAAAGATGGGAAACAATTTGAAATTATCTTTCTGAAATCCTGTGAACATTCCTCCATCTCAGATTATCTTTGGCAAGCTGCAT
Source organism: Urocolius indicus (assembly GCA_013401255.1). NCBI lineage: Eukaryota > Metazoa > Chordata > Aves > Coliiformes > Coliidae > Urocolius > Urocolius indicus. The sequence goes on from WBNH01001316.1 coordinate 47,402, forward strand.
ACACATGATATCATTAAGAGTACAAGTAGCTCATGATTTAATCTCTTCTGCCTCTGAGGGAACTGAAATGTTGCATGAAACAGCAGCTACTCACACAATTTTGTTTGCAGTAGACTGGAGTCCTCCATTTGTCTAATTTCCTTCTTCATGGAATGGAAGTACAGAAAGGCTATCCAGTTACATTTGAGCCTTGTTCTTTTCAAACCAGATCTGAAACAGAGACGTAAGAGTTCTAAAGGATTAAATCAATATAAAACCATGCACAACATTGATGGATGAAACTAGAAATACAGCTAAGATTGAAAGAGCACTGATTTTTCACAAGAATAGATATTTTCAAAAGATTTCTGACCTACTTTACCAGAATTTAATTAGAAGGTTTGCAAGATTTTAGTATCATCTCTGAAGATGAAAAATCAATTTAATTCATGATTTTTATAATTAAAAAGCAATATAACATGCACACACATTAAACTGTGGCCAGGAAATTACAGCTGCCATCACAGGATATAAAAAGGTAAGCAACTTTACTGAAATAGTTCTCAGGGAATAAATTCTTGCAGCATGACTTTATGATCTGCTCTTGTGCCAATAATGATGCTAAAATTATAAACCTTTATATTCTTCAAATTATTTTTTTAATTAAAAGAATGGGAAGAGAAATAAATTTTGCGAACTAAAATCATTGCAGCATTTAACAGTTCAGTTAAAAATATATTAATAATATTAGCCCCCTTTTTTTTTGAATTAAGGATTCACTCAGCTTTATTGGGTGCTGTGAGGACACTGGGTGAGCATGAAAGTGGAAATATTATTACCTAAAAAACATGTTACCAAAAAACTGAACTTTGACTTTTTGCAGAGAAAAGACAGAAATATACCAGGGTAACACTTTGAAAATTTAAACAAGTAGACCTTATCATGGCTTTTTTTCATGGTGTACTCATAAAAATGTTCTTCAAAACAGAAGAGAGTTTAGACAAGATAGCATACTAAAAAAGAGTAATTGGCTATCAGTATTCAAAGTATACTAGGAGGAATCCAGTTTTTGTCTAACTCCACTAAAATTCATAAGCGGTCATTCAGAATCTGGTGAACCATGTTGGTGTAGTCTAAAACTTCTAAACTTCTAACTTTAGTCTAAACTAAAGTTCTATTTCTTATTTTTTTACAAAAATAAAGTACTGGAAGTTTTGAGAAAAATAAAATTCAAAAGTCAGTAAAAGAAGAATTAATTGACATAGAAAATAGCTTTTAATCAGAGAGGAAATCAATTGCAAACTTGTCCCAGGAAGTGATGCTTGCTTGGTTTACTGTACAACTTGGTTAAAAAGCTGCCACTTGCCAATGCATGCTTCCTTATACCTGCTCTGTATAACAGGGATTACAGAAGTGGTTGACAGAAGGAGCATCTTGGATGGGCACAAACTACAGTAATTTTTTGGAAACCTTTTCTCTCTTATCTATCAGTATGAGACATGTTGAACACCAGTTTTGTATTCAAATTGGGGTACATTTGAAGTGCAGGGTACAAAGATTCTCACAAATTCTTCCACATAGTATAACAGAAGGAAAATCCCAAGAAATATGGAGAAGAGGAACATTACAACTCTTTTAGTTGACAGTGCACTAGTCAAAAAAGAATGAGTAAAATCTAAGCAGGCTTGAAATATTAGATACATCCATGTCGAAAAGAGCACTTTTCTAATTTCTACCAGAAATTAGTATAATTTTTTAAATTATTTTTAAAAATGGAAACATAACACTGATAGGGCATCTTGATTTTTCACTTTTAAAAAAAGCAGCTTTTCATCTGGACGTGCAATGTTGAATTATAACAAAGAATCATAGAATGGTAGGGTTTGAAGGGACCTTTAGAGATCATCTAGTCCAACTCCCTTGCTGAAGCAGGCCCACCTAGATCAGATTGCACAGGAACACATTCAGGTGGGTTTTGAAGCCCTTTACCTCACAAGTAGTTTTTCCTTATGTATAAATGGAACTTTTTGTGTTCCAGCTTCATCCAATTACCCCTTGTCCTGTTGCTAGATACAATAGGAAAAAAAAGGGAAAATTCCAAAGGAACAGAAAAGATAAAAAATTACTTCTTGGAGGTTCTCCAAGTGAAACTGATGATTGTCTGATGGCTGAAGAATGCCTCTCTTGCTATTAACATTTTAATCTAGCAGCATGAACAGAACACTTCCCCATACGTAATTCAATGCATTGTTTGCAAACACATGAAGTTTGTTTTTACCACATGCACTTGGGGCATATACCATATTATGAGAATCTTACAATGCACTGTGATGTATCACAAATAATACTGACCTTGTGCAGCTAAAACTCCATATTTCAAATTTTGGAGTTTATTATCTGTTATGTATAACCTTTTTCTCATGTAACAGTATCGTCATTATAATTGTCAAGATTCCCAGCAGTTCAGAATGAACATACCATTAACTTCAAAAAGTTTTGTACCTCCCAACATCCACTACGTCAATTCAGGATAGATCTCTACTGCAATACAAAAAAAAGTGGGTCTGAAGGGTGTTGAAATGTCCAGTCATAAAGGAATGAAAAATCCAAAAAGAGATCTTCTTTTTGGATTGAAAACATACACATTTCTGCAACACAGATTAATGATACTGTGTCAAAGAGGAGTGTAACATACCACCATTGCTTTAAAAACTGAATAATCAAACAGTTCATATCTTGGCTGCAAAATAAGAATTCCATCATAGGAACAAATAAGAAGTTTTTATGTTTTGTCAGGATAAAACCAAGATTGTTGCAGAAACAGGGAAGAAGCAGCTCATCAGAAACAGCTACAAGTCTGGCTAGTTAGAAGATACATCTGTAACATCTGAACTTAAATCTCTTCTCTGTTTTATTTGAAGCGAGTTGTTTCTTCCTTCAGACTTTGCTATCACTAATAGAGCTGGTCTCTCTCAGTCAGTAGAAAGCTGAAGTAGCTCTTTGGGGACAACTCTATCACTGCTTAATGCTTGACCCAGCTCCTCTGATGTGGCCACAGCCTGGAGCATCAGCTTCTCTATTCTGGAGCCACGGGGACTCCATCCATTTTACACTTCGATCACAAAGGTAGTGCTGGCAAAAGCTCCTTCAGAGATATATTTCTGCAAAAAAATAATCCAATTATTTTCCATTTTCCTCAAAGTTTTTTTTTTTTTCCTCCTAATTCTTGACCAGTCCAGACAAATTTCTGATTGTTCACCCTGCAGTTAGAGCTCACTAAGTGGTAGGGCAAGAGATTTGGGTGGTTAAAAGAACAGAAATGTAGCCTGCCATCTCCAACTATCCTAATCAAGACACGTTCATTGCAGTAGCAGCAGGAATTCCTTAATGCCTTCAAATTCTCCTGTTCATACACTTAAGATTAAGGACAGCACAGTCTTCACCGTGATATTATGGTAAGCCTTGTCCCTGAGCAATGCTCCATTCAGTATCATTCCAAAACTGGCTCAGCTTGTATTTACATCCTTCATATTGGTATAGCTATTCTTGACAAAGGTCATTTACAGTTCTTGAGCAGTCAGAATGTAGATGCATCTATAAGGAACACAATGACGATACAAAAAAGAGTAGTAAATATAGATTATAAAAGACTACAGGATACAATTCTAAATCCGTAGGAAAAGATGGATGAGAGCTTCACTTAGGCTTTCATTTCACAAAAATCGCCTAATGTAGACATTTGCTTTCTGAGATCTATTTTACATATATGGCTATGGTATTTTCTTCAATTAAAGGTTTCCAATAAGTCATGCAAAAGTTCAGTATTTTATCACTTTTATAAGGTTTTAATTTAACTGACTGCTTCTATGTATCATTCTACTGAGGTATATGAAAGGATTTGTTACAGCATACAACATGCTTAATTCCTTTCAAATTCATCACCTTTAATTTTGTAATAAAAGTAATCTTAGATTTTTTTTTTAAAGGCTGCATTGTTCTCTGATGCCTGTAAACAGAGATAACCTTGGGGAAATCTGTGAATATACTCTCTGAACGTGTTTTGCAAGGGTGGCTGTGTTAAGTGGTTTCTTTGTCAGTCCTAGCACAAAATACTGTGGCCTGATATTCTTAGTCTAGCTTGCAGATACTCTTTTTGAATACAGATAACTGTCTCATGAAATTTAATTGAAATTATACGACTATCTAAACTAAATAGTAATCCATAAAGAAACAAACATTCAATCTAGAGCTAAGGATTTATCAAACAAACATTATTCAAACTCTATATGAATTAATAAATTTCTGAGCTGGTCTCTTTGATTTATTTCATTTTTCTTGTGAAATCTTTTTTTCGTTATATAAGTGAACACCTATGAAAAAGACATTTCACAATCAAAAAATAAGCCAGTGGCTTTTTTTTTAAAAGGTTCATGTGTGCGATTCTATTAAATGCAAAACCTACTCTGTTTAAAATATTACCATGATATTTCTTTGTGATTTTAACAGACTGATTTTAAAAAAACCCACAATTGAATGCTGTAGAAAACATCAATTTTGGAAAAAAGTCTCTTTGGAATCTGAGTGTATAATTGTTATCATACCAGTGTGAAAATCTATCATAATTTTAAAGGAAAATTGAATTTGTTTCAAAACACTCATATTTTTGCCTGAAAGCTTAGCAATTATTTCCAGGTGGTATACAGAAAAGAGAAATATTTTCCATGAAAATTGAAAAAAATGCTGAATACATTTGAGTCCTTTGCATGTTTCATTACGAAGCTGACTCATAAATACCAAGAGACTAGCAGAATAATGATGCAAAACTATTCTCAGGGTTTCAAGAATACTTCTTTGCTTTTGGACATTAACTGAAGTCAGCTAAAAATTTGAGACCATAATAGAATGTATGAAGTCAAGATATTCTCGAGTTGAAATGCACACAATTTTGTGATTACACATACACTTCTTCTTCTAAAAGTACGTTTATTTGTTTTAGAAAGGCAATATCATAATATTTGTAACTAGACTATAAAAAAATTATGTTACTTAATATCAATAGATATTGTTATTGATTTCCAAACCTTAAAAAAAATGTGTTGTTTTTTTTTTGTCTGGATTATTCTCAAGACATATCACCTTTTTGTACTATCTTGTTTAGCATTTAGTTCTTTTATTACTAAGAATTATTCAGCTAATTAAATCTTCAGCTCATAGGCTGAAGAGCAGCATATTAAAATGGAAGTATTTCACTTGACAAATTTAATCCATCCATCAGTTCTAAACTTTTCAGTCAAACCACCCAAATATACCTGATACTTTCCTAATAACTAAGCATGTAGTAAAACCTGCGATGTGGAAATGAGCAGAATATGACATTTTCCTGATAGTCTAATGTGTATTAGGTTTTGACACTTGTCTATCTTTCCTGTCAGCTTTGAAGTTATCTGCATTTTTTTCAAAGATACTGTCATACTAAAAAACAGACAACATGTTTCGCTCTTTATCATATCTGACACATAGTGTAAGGCAATAATACAAAGAAAAGTACTGTTACTATTTTAAAATCTACTTAAATATCATTTCCTGCATTTCTGTCCAAAGGGGATGACAAGGTAAATTAATTTACTGGGGTTTAGAACCCCTGAGAGTCCTCTGATACTTGACTATGGTATTGTATATAATATTTTATACAGAACTCTATAATAGTATAAGTATGCCACGTGTCAAAAGAGAAGATCAAATGGATTTCAGTCCAGCAACTTGTCTAACACCAGGCCTTGTTTTTCACACAAATGTTTATGATGACTGCTAAATGGCATTGCATTGAGCTGTCTTCTGATTAAGTAGTTTATAAACAAAGAGGAGTCTCAACTACCATTCTTCAGAGTTCAAAACAAACCAAAATGCTTGCTGGAGCCAGCAGGACATGTCTGACACACTCCTCAGACACCAATACACACACTGCTACAGCGTGAACAGCAGATTTACCACACTGACAGCAGAAAAGTAAAGCTTTAACTTTAAAGGATATGAATACTGTATCTCACATACCTACTCATACCACCTTTCCCCCTCAATGTACTTTGTTATTCACATGGCTATTTCCTATTGATTCTATCAAACGTGATACTAAAAAATAAAAGATATTGAGTGAGATATGGAAATTGCTTTCAAAAGGAAGAGAGTTTACATTTCCCATTTACACTTTCACAGTTTTTTGGTTTTGTTTTTTTGCATGCCCTCAGTCCATTACTGATTGGTTTAATAGTTTAACCCTATGGATGCTGAGATCAAGTCATGCTACCATGCAGTTTTTGGGTTGTAGAAATCCTAGGAGAATAAAGTCCATAGTGCTCCTTAAAAAAAATCAGTATTTTTCTAAGGTCACATTTGGTGATAAAAAAAAAAAAAACCCACAAAACCCTAGAAACCCACCAAACACAAAACTCAGATTCCAATCTTCACATGAACAAAGCCTTGGCAGCTGAGTGATACAAGAATAATAAATTTCCAAGAAAATAAAGAAAGAAAATGCTGAAACCATCCGCTCAAGGGGAGGTAGAAGAAGGAAATTCCATCTTGAACAACGTGTGTAGGACCTGCACCATTCACTGAAATAACATGTAATTCCTGGATTCCTGGAGCTCCTTAGAAACCTTTCCCTATTGTTTGAAATGTCACAATCTTTTTATCTCTCTTTCTCCTTAAGCTCAAAAAGTAATAAAACTTCTTTTTTAATGTTTACAAAAATCATGAGCAACCCAGCCTGCTGTCCAGCGAAGGTTTTGAGGTAGTTAAACCTCAGTATTTTAGCCCACAGACACTGCAATAATGAAGAGTTTTAATAACAGTGCCTGCTTTTCTTTTTTTATGGCTTTAGTCATTCTTCTCAGCTGCCTATTTTTAACTGAGCTCTGGATGTAAAAGTGTCTAAAACAATCTTGGTACAGAACAACTTGGGTTTTGACCTCAGATCTCTAGTTGCAAACCTAAACAGAGGATGGGGGGGGAAAGTACATATGTATATGAAAAGGCTTTAATAATAAATATATTTAAAAAGTAAGTTTGAAGAAACCAGAAAAATTGTGCTGAACACTTGTGGAATGGAAATGTAGACATTTAGGGATTAGAAAAACTCACAAGAACTCTGCATTTTATCAATTGCCACGGAGTAAGAGACAAACCAGGATACAATCCTTTGCCCTCTCTGATAACTTATTCAGAATGATAGGGTGATCTGTCTTCTCCCTTCCCAAGTAATATTCCTATCATAATCATATTCTGTTCTGTAAGATGATCCTTGAACATTGCTTGTCAAACGGGCGTATATTATTAAATAGCAGTGGTAGTAGAACGGGTACTCTACCTTTCTCTCATTCTCAATTAGTCTTCACCTGCAAAGCTTTGACAGAAACATACATTACTTAAGTTCATCTCTAGATCTATAGAGTTTGAAAAATTCTCCAAAACAATTTTTGTTTAAAATAGACTTGCATCCATTTCTCCTGCAGAATTTTCAGTTTCGTCACTGCACTGAAAATCTGTCAGTTGCCTTGCTTCACTGTCTACTTGTGGATTTAAGGACAAGAGACATGTTAAGATCATCTAGTATGACCTACTATAGAATCTAGGTAAAAAAAAAATTAAACATTTGCTCCTTGGTGTACCTAATATATTTTCTTTGCCTAAAACATATTAAGTAGCTAATGATACAACACTCTAGATATAAATATCTTTTAGTAGCTATGGTTGAGAATATGAGAAGCCAGCATAACTCTCTCCAAAAAGTCTTACTAAAGTTGTCTGTTATGGACAAGAGAATGAAGGTATATCATTCAAAGAGTATAAATAGTCTTTCTGCTCTTTATCAATATTTTATGCTATTCAAGAGGATTCAGTAAGGTATTATTAATTGCTTCTAGCACCACAGGTAAAGTAAAGGCTGATCTATTAACAACATTAAAACTTAAATATTAATTCCTAGAAGCCACAAAATGTTCTAATGTCAGAGCTGAAAATGGAAACGTTACAAAAAAAAAAAAAAAGGAAAAAAGGTGTTTACTTGTTTAGAAGCAAGGGATGCATTGTGGTTTTAGGCACAGCCTTGAACAAAAGATGCTACATAAACTGTACCAGTCCAGAAATAGCTTTGGGAGACATTGTGCCGGAGGCAAGTTCTATACTAAAAAGTTCTTCTGGCAGAGTTGTGAAATGAAGTGTGATTTGTGACCAAAGTAACTGTGCTCTTTGTGTATATAGTCAGAAAGGCAAACACTGCAATCTTGCTAGCATGGCTTGCTAAGCCTTGTGGGAAGGGGAGCTAAGCAGGGCACTGGAATGGGTCATGGTTGTCTAAGTATGGTTTTAGATTGAATTAGTTGCTGTATCTTGGAACATCTTGCCAACAGAGTATGCAGATGTAGGTGGACCAATGAGTCTCTATAATGCTGACCAGGCTTCAACAATAGCTAAATAAATATCAGTAAAGAAATGGACCGGTTTACGGTTCTTTCATGTCACAAGCAATATAAAGAAAAACTCACCTTCCGGACCCGAGTCTCAGTATTACATTGTTTCCTAGTCTTGTCAATAGTTCTGGGCAAACTCAAAGGCATTACCTCATATTTAGATAGTCTAAGACTAGGTTTCAAGAACTATTGCTTGTTTTCAGCTGTCTTTAACAAAATCTGAACTTAAGCTATGAATCAGTTAATTTCACAGAATGTTTTAGAGACTGCTTGGAAATGGAGTTAACCTGGTAGGAAATGAAGCACAGCTAAATGAATTCTCTTTGTTTTTTTTTTCAGTGAGTCATGGTAGAGCAGATGTAGCTTGACAATTCAATAGCATTGTTCGTAACAGTTTTAAGTAACAACAACCACCCTCCCCAATTATCAGATAAGAAATATTAAATATAGTCATAAACCTATGTGACTCTTCCATATTAATCCATCACAGATATATCTGAGTGTTACAAGCACATTTTTGGAAACTGTCTTAGATAGAATTAATTACACAGTATTTGAAACTGAATAGCCGATGACATGTCAATATGCTAATGATTTCACTAGAACTTCTGTGTTTTAAAAGAAATCAATGTGCATATTTTGTTTTAAGAAATAATTGTACTTTCAATCAACATTATATGTTTCTTGGTAAAAATACTTGCATCTCCAAGAAGTACTAGCATCACTTCACACCTAGCTCAGATTGCCACCTATTAAGATACGTGGATTTACTCTGAAAATGAGCGTGCTCATTTCTATAGATACCATTAACCAGAAGAACTATTTAATACGATTAAAGGTCCAGTCCTCACTCCTTACTAACTGTAAAATGTACCTTTATGCATGAGTGTTCTTAATGACCATTAAAAGATAAGTACCAACTAACTACTGCTGTTTAAGTACTACTTAACAATAGGGAGAATAGCAGAAACCAAGAAAGAGTTAAACAGTTAAAATTAACTACTGGTATTTCTAATTTGTAGTTACACAGTCCTTGGCACAGAACCAAGCCACTGACAGCAAGACACCTACAAGTCCAAGAAAGTACAAAAGAGTCTAATAAGATCCAAAATAGCCACAGTCCCGCAGGGGAGTGCATTTACAAATTACCATCAAAAAGTTAGTTGACATGAAAAAACTGAGGACAGGCCTGCTATTAAATTCTGCTACTCCCACTGGAACACTACATCCAAAAGAAACATTTGACCAGTTTTACAAAACAAACAGTAACAAAAAGTAGACTGATGTTGGGAAGGAAAGGTTGCAGCATTGCATGAAACAAACATTCTCCCTAGCATGCACCTCCCATACGAGGTAGTATGCATTATAGTCTGGAGACTGGACATCTGGACATCTACAAGCAACACTAATGACGAGACCAGAGCTAGTCAATGGTGTGTCAAGGTACAAAACCAATGTATGAACTGAAAGTCAGTATGACACAGGCCACAGATATCACATGTACACAGGCATAGGGGTCAATTTTAAAAAATAGTTAGGAATAACTAAGGAGTTCAAAAATACAGAGAGCTCACCTTGTGTGCCTATCTCTAGTTTCAAATGAGTATTTCATGTTATATTAAATATTAAGAGTACTAATAATTGATGGTATTCTTGTTTTTGTTAATATACAAATATATTTTGAAACACACATAGTAAATGTTTGTTATGTTAGATTATATTTCACTATATATAAACTATAAACTATTTTATAGAGGAGAGAATATTTATCGTTAATTATTATTCATGCATACATGCATTCTGTGGGGCTAACCATAAGAAAATAAGCACTGGGATGGATCACAGACATGGATTTTATAATTGAAACTTTATCAGTGTTCTGTGAACATTTTTCAACATAGGAGATATGCTTTATGGTGGTCTTAAAAAAGCATGCCAGAAAGAAAGACAAACAAACATGTGCTTCATAGAGAGATTTGTAGGACCTCTTCTGGGTTTTTCTGCATATACATATCTCTTACAGCTGTTGATCAAAGTTAAGGATAGATGAATCATATACTCTCCAAGACACATTTACAAGTGAAAAATGACTGGCCCTTCATTCCTAGCTAGTTAAAATGAGGTATGGACTTGATATTCCAGCAAAGCATCCTCTAGAACAGCAACTAATAAGATATCTATCAGAGTAGGTAAAAAGATGTAAAAAAAATTTGATCGCTGTCCAAAGCAAGTAAGAGCAAAAGGCCCATTGTGACAAGGGCAAAAATAAATCAGACAGACAGCTTATAGCAAAGCACGATTTTATCATAATATGTCCTTTTAAGCTAAAGGTATGACAAAACTGAAATGTTTACATGAAATCATGCAACTGACACCAAGTTGTTCATTTTGATGAAAAGAACTTACAATGCCTTTCATTCAAATATTTTCCAAATAGAGATTTAAACCTTTTATTTCACTGCCAAATTTCCCATCACACTATAACAGATCTTTACACATAAAAGTTGACAATTTTAATTGCAACACTCTTTTGCCCTCTATTTCTGTACTCCCTTGATTTTAGTCTTAATGAAGCAATTAGTCTCTGCCGAGGTCAGTTATGTATTTGCTCACAAATAGTTTTCTAGTATTTTCTCAGGCAGGTACAGAGAAAGGGTCATTGTCAGATAAAGTGACGTTGAAATAAAAAAGTATATTCTCCCACTGGTACCAGAGGAATCACTACATAGAGTAAGCAAAGTCTCTGCACTACCAGTACATTTGCAAAACTACTTTTCAAGCTTCTTAATCAGAGAGAGGCAATTAGCTGGTATGTTCACTCACTTGTCCAGGGTCGTATCTAAGTATATTCAAAAAAATCCAAATGTAAAACCACCAGAACCATGTTCAACATGAACAGTAAGTGTTTGGGAGCTTTAACAAATGAACTGGCTGATGTAAATTTACATAATTTTTAACAATCCAAAATTCAATTATGATGCAAAATCTTCAATAAGGTCTGTAAATTTTAGAGGACAGTAAAAGCAGGACAGAGAAGACAGCTGATAACAAATTTTATGCAAAAACACTAATAGGCTGATTCCATTTGCTACATTTTAATACTGAAGTAATATGAAATATTGTAACGTTCACTGCAGAGGCAGAGAAATGGTTGCATTTATTAGCATGCAGTTTATGCTTATTCTGTTTAGGCAATTCCTGCTGAGATGCTCACAGAATAACCACAAGTGATCCACTGAAACTGCTCCTCCAGTCCAACAGAAATGTCTGCATATTATCATATTTTTATAGTCAGGGCAAATAGAAGCATTTGAAACTGTTTACTTTTTTGATGACTAAAGCTATTGTAAAATAAGTTTCAAAACTAATCTTCTTTGATGTGAAACACAAAGCCTAAGTACATCCAAATATATTCCTCTAAACCATCCTTTGATTTGCAGAAATATACTATTTTAGTAATTTCCATTATTTCTTCCTTAATACAAAGCCTACTAACCAATGGTACATTCTGTCAATGACACTGCATGTCACAATACAAATTTCAACCACACTCATACCACAGTGAGGAGAGCAATAAAAAATCCTAATAGTTTAGATATATGCACACAGATATCTCTATAAATTACTTCTAATCATAGCAGTAGACAATTTTTTTAGGGGCTTTTATTAGATTAGTAGCATTCCAGCAAGTTTTAGTACTGCTGTAACTTAGGTAAAGACTTTTTGTCAGAAACAGACATGTAATATGAGTCACAATAGAAAACAGAATAAGATCTATGTTTGCTTTTGTATGACTCTGTTGTAATTTAAACATCATCTTACAATGTTGTTACTTGTACTTCTCTATCATTCAAAACAACAGGCTAAGTAATAAACAGAAAACACTCGTAATAACCATTCTTTTTTTAGTATAACATTTTCAGGCACCTAAACAGATTATGGAAAATAACTTTTTGCTGAAGTAAAGGTTCACATAGTCTTGGGCAATGTTTTCCAGTAATTGCCTTAGCACTGAAACATCTGTTGGCAGTAAACATTCACAACTAATGTCAGCTCTGAAAAAGAGATCCAAGGATTATCTCTGCTTCATATCTACCAAGAACTATATTTTTTTTCCCCTCACTTTCTGTCCATTTTCAGTCATCTAAAAAGTATTGTTGTCAGGTGAGGTAAGGTCAAAAAGTTGTTCTAGCTCTTTCTGAGAATCAATTGAATACCATCACCCCTGCCAGTCCTGGGAGATATACCTTTGCTTCAGGTCTGACAAACTACTCCTCAGTTTCCAGCTTGCCTCCTCCAGGCTAGATTTCTATCTTTCTAACATTTTCTGTATTAAAAAACCCCCAGGTAACTTGCTTCCTGTCTAATGACTACTTGAGAGGATTCATAGTTACAGAAAATCAATGTTTTAAATGGTATTGAACAATGCTCTCAGAATCTCAAGGTGACTGGTTCAATCTTCACTGATTAAACATGACACAGTATCATCAAAGTAAGCTGCAAAGTTGTTCTTTGCCTGTTTCTTTATGCCTTGTCAGACAGAGCATCACATAATTTCCACCAGGAACCTACCCTGAGTTACAATAAAACAATGGAAGTTGTCCTGTTGGTTTTTTTCCCCCTTGTGTTTTATTTCTCTCTGTTATGTTTCTTTTCATCGTAACTATTATGCATATTATTGTTAGTTTAATAACTAAAATTAAATAAAATATAATGTTTTTATCTCCACCCATGAGTTTTACTTTTTTATCTCTTGATTGTCCTTCACATCCCACACGGATGGGGTGGAGGTGCTTACTTGCTAGCTGGGGTTAAACTGTCACTGAAGTTTTGCAATGTATTTTAACTGAGTGGAAACAATTCAATTTGCTGAGGGTCTGAGGATTAATATAAGGGTATATAAGGGGTGAAATACTTCCAAAGCAGTGGAATTTCGGATGTAACATATTTGAAAATATTATACCATTTATAAAATATAGGTAATATCCATCTGCAAATCTTCAAAGCTATGTGATTTGTTTTTCTACCATCTACTTACTACAGCTAAACCAGAAAGTCTTAATACAGGAGAGCCAGGACTCCCTCTGTGAGAGAGTGACGTTGCTAAGAGCCTTCAGTCATGCTACTTCCTGCCCTGTCTTGCTGTCTACCTGGCACATTACTTTTTCCTGTGCCATGAATACCTTCACAGAGTGAGATGATTTTTAGCTGTGAGTACCAAATGTTAACCTCTGTAGCCAGAGTAAGGATTGCCATGAATTTTTCAGCCATTAAAGATTAGTGTATGATGATCATCGTCAGTGTCCTTTCTGGTCACAATAAACCTTGTTCAATTATTTCATGGAAATTATATTATTGCATCTTTTCAAGGAGAAATGTTGATCTCTAAATAACAAGTGAATGTAAGTGTCTTCATATACATTTCCTTGCACTGGATTTTTTTACTATCCCTCTGAAGTGGTACTTTTCACTGGTGAGTTGACAAAAGATTCCAGATTTGTCAAGAGTATAAATAATAAGGTCTCAAGAACTTAAACATTCTATTTTATCTACTTCTCTGAGTCTGAAGCATCAAAATCTTAGTTTCTAGGCAACTCTCTCAAGGAAATATGGCTGCTTTCAAGTTATTATGGCTTCAGAGATTGTAGTGATTATTTAAATGTAAAATTACCTCTTCAAATAAAAATGACAGCCTGTCAAGTTCACCAGTGATAAATGTTATTTTGAAAATCCAACATAAAAGCAATTGAAATTATAGGACATAGTTTTTGTACTCATACTTCTGAGTTTTGCAGTTACAACAAGTCTTAAATGCCTCAGTTAAAGAGGAATTCAGCTTGCTAGCATAGAGAATTTGTGTGATGCAATGAAAAAAAGCTCAATTATATCCTACAGCTTTATTGAAAGCAATGTCTATAACCTTCAAAAGCTCTGAGCATGTGTTGTACATCTCCAGCTTTGAAAAGGTCAAACTTCTTTTTCATATTTCTCTCTTATTTGCCATTGCTTTCTTTTCCGTATGTAAACATAATGTTCATAAAGGAGAATGTAACAGAAGATGCTCCAGCAAGAACCGTGTGCTCTTATGAACAGGAGTCAGGATTGGGGCAAGGTTACCCAAGCTGTACTACCTGTCTAATTAATGAACTTCAATCCTGAGAGCTGCCTACTTCTTACAGAAAGGTTGGTGAGGGTAGAAGTTTGGGAGACAAAGTGTTCTTTCATTCACATTCACATGTAAAAACCTAGTCAGATCTTTTAACACAGGTGAAAAAGCTGCTGTAGGCATTTACCTTTTCTAGAAGTCTTAGAAGGTAGTCTGAAAAACAACTGAAATGATGGAGCATCTCTCCTATTTAAGGATATTTGTCTCAGCCTTCCACTTGTAAAATATCTATCAGTTCATTGTGCTCTTCATAATCACTGTATCCCATTTCTAGGGGTGGCAAGTGCGTGCTTGGTCAACTAGTTGCTGAAAGGAATCATCTGAGAGAACCTGTCTAATAGCTCAAACCAATGTAACAGTGACATCTGAAAGGAAAGCTAACATTAGATCACATACAGCCCTTCTCTTACCATGCATTCTTCCAGTACAGCTAAAGGTCTACGTCCTAATGTCTTAGACAAATAAGTTCCATTAACGTAGAGGAAATTTCCTGGATACCTCTAGGAGGGGAGAGAAGAGAAAAAAAAAAGATAAAAAGTCTTTCTTCTGCAAACGAATAGCTGTAGATGGCAAAAATGAAACAAAATGTAATAATCCCAGTCATAATCAAAACAGTCAAGTGTCTAGGTTCATTTCAAATGAAGATGACTTTGAGGTCTCCAGATTGCAAGCAAAAAAAACCCCTCAGCGGTCAAGCAAGTTTACAGGCTACTGTGCATTACTTTCACTAATGTTTGCAAATTCATTTTTTGCATAAATGTAACCAGAGAAAAAAGGACACCGTTACAAACATGAAAGAAATTTAGAGATTTATCAGTTAAACAAACAAACAAAAAAAGCAAAACTCGGCCATAGAAAAAAGAATTTACTTGAATACAATCAGAATACAGAGAAATCAACACATTACCAAGATCAAACCTCAATGAGAAATTCTGAATAGATCAAATGTTTATCTTACCTTCTATAAACTCAATACATCCTTATCTTTGCCTTCTGGAGGATCTGAGAAGAAAAGCGGAGAATGAGATTAGTATGTAACATTTACAGGTGCAAATCTAAGATCAGTCAAGGTCATAAAAATAAGAGCTGTGGGTGACTTCCTTTAATGTGCACAAAGCTGCACTGCTTCCTCTGGGGATGTTCCAATAGCCAGGGAATGTGATAGGGCAGCAAACACTGTTTATGGTCTTTTTACTCACTATTCCAGTAATACGTTAGACATGAACCATTTACAATAACCTTAAAGAATTTTCTTGAAGGAGAGAATTCTGACTAGAGTAGAGTCTCAAAATGTTTTGTGATAAGGCAGAATAGGAGTAGAAAGAGAGCAGTGAAACACTCTGAGAGGATATTTTACAGAGATATAAATCTCAAAATAAAAAAGAATCTAAATGTATTTCACTCAGCATTGCAACATCCTGTAACACTCACAAACATCTTACACCTTCTTTTCATATTGATTTGAAATCAAGCTTCAGATATAAAAAGCTTAGGAAACTATTTGGGCCAAATTTATCTCTGTATCTAAAACACTTTTTACCTCATTGAACTAGCATGTTATGAAGTTTGCTTACTGCTTAAGACTTCAGGCAAAGGACTTTTTGACGAGTTTTGTAAAGATGAGTAGAGAAAAGCAGTAACATGAATGTTTCCATTCTTTCCTCTTTGCAAGGTTTAGCCATCTCAGGCATTTCTGAATAATCTTAAAAAACCATTTATTAGAGACTATGAATTCACTACATCAAGAACAGGCAACACTCTTGTATTTGCTACAACATCCTTTAAACAATGATGACTGAAATTCAATAGTTCAAACAATTTAATCTGTTTTTTCCATGTTGCAAAATTACCGACTCTCCTATTACAAGCTAAACATAGGGTGAATAGAAATATTCTATTTTTTTTTAATTCCAGGGCACTGATAATCAATTCATTCTGAGCAAAAGAACAAAGAATTGGCTGCAGTATGCAAGTACCAGTAACTAGACTGATGAAAGGCAAGACCTACTGCTTCAAAGGAAAGAAATATTGAAACCAAAAGGTGAATTGCTCTTATTTGTCCTTGGCTACAGAATGAAACCAACAAAAGTCATAAGCACGTGATTTTATTTGTCTACAGTACAGTGTAGTTTGAGCACTGGCCTTAAAGAAACTAGAGTCACATAGCAAAAATATAAATAAATCAGGCTACAATTTTCTTGTGGCATAGCTTTGATACTATGCACCAATAAGATAAAATAGTTTTTGTGTGCACTTTGAATTCGATTTGTTGTTACAACCAAGTAGGTTAACCTTATAATGGTGTCATCTGGTTGCACAAATAGGCATGAGAATGCAATATGGATAGAGTTCCTTTAAGTAAGAGTTTATTATACTTAATTTTAACTGGTAAAATGTTATTATTCTTACAAAATAACTTGTGTTGAAACCTGTAATATGAAATCTAGGACTATCAGATCGCTTTTACTGTACATATAAGATGTCACTGTCATAGGCAATCCTCTGTCAACTGAAGAAATTATTTCTCTGTTGAATATTACATTACTGCATGTAATATATTTTTACTGTTCAGAGGTAAATATAGCATCGCAGGAGATGAGCAATCTACAGACAATACAGCCTGATTGTAGTACGATGGGGCTGATATGGCTGTGTGACTCACTGATGGTAGACCTCCCAGGACAAATTGCTGTTGCCTTTCCAAGGGCTTGGTAGAGCAGAGTGTTGGTGCTGCAGTCTCCTCACCACAGAAGTTCAGATGCCCTATAAACATTCTTGCAGTTGTTTGTAAAAGCTGTCACCCTTTTATTCAGTACATCCTCCCGGGCAGGACCCAAAGGATTTAAGTGAAATTCTATATAACAGAAAGGAGACTATGTGCCCAAGAGTGAAGAATCATCCTGACATATTATTGATTAACGCCTAGCAGACACACTATAAATGAGGTACAATTTATCAGGCCACAGTGACAGAGTCTTTGCTTTCTTAAAGCTCATCTTCTATTCACTCTTCTAACTTCCTTTTGGCTAAAGCAATTTCTTGAGTTCGTCATCAGCCAAGTGTCGTCTGTTCTGTCCCATAATCATTACCCTTCTCACTAATTAGTCAGGTTTAGCTTCCTCCTGTTACACACTTAATTAACTTCTCCACCTTTGGAAAAGCAATTTCCCCTGAACGAATTACTACCATGACTGCTTCATACACTGAACTAGTTCTAAGTATAGTCTTCAAATGCAACAATGCCATTCAGAAAGACAGTGAAAGGTGCTGAGGACTTTCTGAAAGTGAACTGATCCTATAAAGGTGGGAAAGATAACCATACAGAGAAAACTTTAAATATGAAAAAGTATATTCAATGTATCACCGTTAGGTAGGACAGGAGGTACAGAGTGGCTCATAAAGAGATGAAGAATGGCTATCGTATATGGCACGTACCATTCTTACATTCATACAGTCCCTTCACAGTCTTGTAATGTTTTTACCTGAATAATTACAGTGAGTATAACTGACCTCAAAGCTTTATTTGTCACCCTGCCTCCTTTGAACAAATAGGTACACTTCTGATGAAAGGTTGTACTTGACAGGCAAGACAGAAAGAATGACATGATGACAATAAATAGAAGTCAAGTTGTCGCAGCCTAAATGAATGGCACAGAACAGATACAAGTCTTTGAATCTCCTCTCCAATCACCTCTAAAAATACTGCCTATGAGGACATTAGTAATATCTTGATAACAGTAATTGAAGTCCTGCTCTGGCGGGGGAGGTTGGACTAGATGATCATTCAAGATCCATTCCAATCTTTAAGGCTCTGTGATTCTGTGAGTCTTCCTATCACTCATTCTTTGTAAGTACTAAAAAAAAGGAAAAATCAAGTGTGTTTAATGGACTCATAGTGCCTAACCTAGATTCATTGTGGTATGTCAAAACCCCTATCTAAATGGAAAAACAGAGATACATTTACGTGAGTCTCCTATGCTCACTTTCTCAGTTCTTTGATTTGCACCAAAAGCAGGAAGTCACCAAAATTGGAGACTATGAAGATCATGAATGCCATAACTTCAATATTAGCTTACCAAAAAGACAACAACTCATTTTGTTAGCTGTATTATAAAGAATTTTTATAAAAGAAATGGGTTAATTCTCAAAGCTAATGGCTTATGTGGTAGGATGCATATAAACAAATTTTTGTCTTTGATTTTATCGCTGATACAACTGGACACTTTAAATGCATCACATTCACTAGCCTCATGCCTGTGGCCTATTTAATACTAACAGCTTAGATTATGTAGAGAAATATGAATAGCATAAAATCATAATAACATTTATCTTCTTGACAGAGATTATGAACAAATAATACATGCAAGATCTCCTCAGATGCACACATTAGATCATTATTATGTTTACTTTTCATTGTTAGCGCTTGTCATTTAGATAAGTTAGAAAATGATTGCTTCATAGAATTTAAATATTCATTTTGAGTAGAGTATCAAAATATTCAGCGCCTGGAAGACTGTTTTTATCAGCACAAATATGTTCCATACTTCCTTTTCTTACATTTTAACATTTGTGGCCTGCTATGTTTCTCTATTATTTTTTTTTCTGGACACTTTAAAAAACAAATTATGCATTGACTGATGCACACAGGCATGAGGTATTATAGATGCAGACAGGTCCTGCCTTCTGGTACTTGATCTTTTACTCTAAGTCACATACATAGTGTAATTACAACAGACAAAATGTATGAAATGGAAAATAGTGATTATTTCACTCTCCTCTAGTTCCTGCTATCTTCTTTTGCTCAACCTTCTCAAAAAAACCCCTCATCTAAGTACTTTCTCCCTGCTTTCTGTCTGAGAAAATTGTTATCTGTGATTTTATCTACTTTCGTAATTTCAGAAGGCTCGAGAATCAAGTAAGCTTTTCTTAGCTTCACATAATAAAAGAGTAATAGAGCATTTTCAGATGCTGCTGTATAAGATATTTAGTGATAGAGATCTGAAAAATGTTCAAACATCAAACGCAGTACCTGTTAGAGATGATGACTGATTCATACAGGAACTAAGGTATCTATTTCAACACCAAGGAGACTAATAACGCGTGGAGAGATCACACAAAACCCCTGAGGTTCATACATATCACAAGTTCCCATATGATTTAGAAAATTCCTGAATTTCAAATATGTAAAAGTCATGAACATACTAGGGATGTACCATATGATGTCCTTGTCCTTATAATCTTCCTGGTCATGTATTAAGGCAGGATACTGGGGAAGTGGGATGGGACATTGGCCATTCTTCTGTTCTTACTGCAGAAACATATTAAAAAATCCAGTGGATTCTGTATCCTGTAAATTACTTGAAACAAACATTAGAAGTCTTTTCAGTGGAAGTATTCTGGCTCAACAACAAATGTTTACTTTGATAATTCCTAAGTAATAAAAATTTCACAGACTAAACAAGCACAGCAGCTCTTTGGAAAGAGGTTTCAGGGTGCCCACTCTCCACCTCCACGTCTCACAGGCAGGGTAAGTTTTATTTGGGTGGAAGTCACAAGACATGGGTTAACTGCACATCCAGAAGGTAGTAATTTAGGTTACCTAATGCCTCTATTACATTTGTCCCTTTTCCCTTAAAAAGCATTGCCTGATTAATGCTCTGTGATAGCTCATATGACAAAAAAAACCGCCAAAGAAAGACAAGACATTCACCACATCCAGATTTTCAGTATCAATGTAACTATGAATGTCAAAATTTGAGATACATATCAGAAAATGAATTTTAAGGTTTCAGAACAGGAATCAGTACAGTGAACTTCACTATAACCTCTCTATTCCTTCTCCAATGGTACAATACTCTGATAACCTCTTATTCCCTGCTAGATTCCCACAGGTTGAGTTGGGGAGAGATATTAAGATGATAACAGGAATATTTTACATAGTAGTTGAATGTGAGGTACTGGTTAGGTTAGCTGCAAATAATTATATTCTAACAACAAGATAATTAAAGTATCCACATTTTGACAAACATTAATTTTAGAAAAAACTTTTTCACTTCTATATCCACGAGTTCATGTTTTGGTTCATCCTTAACATTACTAATGTGCTAAATATAAGCAGGTAGAAATTACTTTGGTAAAACCCTAACCTGGAATAGTATTTTTTTGCTGGCATTGCTAGCTAGTATATTTCATCATTAAAGATATACGTTTTTAATGAAAACGTGAGGTAGAAGTTCTTCTGCTGAAGTAAACATTAAAAAGTTCAGAATAATAAAGCATTTGTGTTTATTATTCTAACTCTCTTATGTCCAGCTACCAAGGTACAGGGAAAAATGTGATACAAAGATCACATATTTCTTTAAAAAATTAGCAGAATTCAAGTGATGTTTTTTTCCTTTTAATTAACAAGATTCATTAGGACACTAAAGCTAGGAATCTGAAGTTTTAATTAATCACACTGAGTTTAGCTAATGATCTTTTACAACTCACCTTAATTCTCGGAGTGTCCCATAGCAAGCAAGAGGACTATAATAAGATCCATATGGATCTTAAGATCACCACTGAAGTTGTTCCAGAATATTATCAGAAACACAGACAGGATTTCTAGATGTTACAAAATTTTCTTCTTCTGCAAAGATCCTGTAAGGAAATTCCTAACTGAAAAGTTTGTTCACTAGAATGTCAACTAGAGCTGGTCAAATATTGAACACATTTATTTTTTAATATCTCCTTCCCCCTTCCTTCCTTTAAACAAAAACTTAAGTTGACATGCTGTGATTCATGGGGGCATTTTACTTATCCATACATCTATGGATCATTAAAGAAGATTTTAATATATTCCAAAGATTTTTAGAGGTTTTTTTTTCCTGTATTACAATTGTCTGTGTACTATTTTTCCCTCTTTATTACTCCAGTACTTGATAAATTTAATTTCTCTGATCACGAATTATAACCAGTGCAGAGCAATAGCTGTATGCAATGGCAGCTATGTGGCACAAAAAAAAGATCCAATATAAAGGAAAACTCAGAGCTACCTACAGACAGAAAGTTATTTATCCGGTAGATGTTTGTTAATGCTCTGCATGTATCATAGCAAGCCAAAAACTTCATTTGTCAAGATGCTGGAAAGTCCTCCATTTAACATAAAAGAAAACAGTTATTCAAGAACAACTTGCTAATAGCTCCTTCCTTTCCACTTAAGAGAAGTCATACTATTAAAAATGTAGACCTTTTTTTATACTAAATGCATAATCATAAGTGTTTAAAAATAATCTCGTATAACAGTACACGATAAGGAAAGTGTACCCAACCAGGTGCAACATATGGAAACAGGGAAGAAAGAAAAAGGGAAAGAATAATCCCCAAATGGATACCTACATGAATTGACTGAAAAATAGAGCAGCTTCTTCAAATTTATTACATTTTGCTTTGAGGACTATTATTTGTAGGTCTTCTCTTCTTTGCTGCATGACTGAACATTCAAGAATGAGACCTTTAGACTCAAACATGACTTAACCTGATAAATTTCTAACTCAATTTACAGCAACGTCATGCATATGCTAAACCCCATCCAACATAAATATTTAATGAAGAAATAAACCTGCCAGAAGAATAAATTTACAGCACATTTAGCGTACAGCATTTTAGAGGTGTCTGCCGAGTAGGTTTTGCTGTCGAGACAAGGTTTTAAACTGCCAATAGTTTAAAAGTAGTAATTTTTCATTGCATTTCATTCGCAAGCTCTGCTCTCTTTAAGAGACTCCAGGCTGTCAAGGTTAATTGAACCCTCAGGGCCCTCAGAATGACTGTACTCATTGGGGCTCTGAAGGCTCTAGGCTCAGCTCCCTGATTCTTTTGCTCTAAATCTTGTCTCAAATGATTTTTATCATAAATACAATTTCAACTTTAATCTCCACAATGATGATCTTCTGATCTAATTCTCTCCTTCAGACCTGTATCCATATGCCCAGGCTAAAATGGCCATCTTTCTAGCATTTCATGATTACCTTAAAACATCATATTCATATAATACAGGGTGGAGGAATTTTCTTTTTGTCTAGACAGTCTACACCTGTGGATGACACACTCACCAAAATTCCACAACCAAACTTTTTGAACTACCCTGCTTTCTGCCATCAAACCATGTTTAAAACCTGGTTCTTGCAATAGCCTCAGAGATATTTCACAGAGCTAGTGTTACATCTGCCTCACTTTCATCTATCTACAAGTACACTCATGATCATTGTCTGGCTGCTGCTGTCTTCCCAGCACTTGTTTGGGGGTGGACCAGCAAAATCATTGTATTCTTAATTCAGGATTTAAGTATACTGGTTTTCCATTGGGCAATCATAGAGAGTTTTTTCCCCAATTTGGAAGCCTGTGATCATGTAATCCATCAGTTTTACTAAAGTTAAGTTCTTTTACTCTGAGATTGGAACAAGCATCAAGAAAAAAAAAAAAAATCATAAGAAAAAAATTAGTTATTTTTGCATTTAGTCTCATCTAATTTTATGCTTCAGTACAAACAAGATTAGCTACGTTTCCCTGATAAATTAGTCTAACATCTCTACACCAGTTTTATTCTCCTGGCAAGTAGAGGTGCTTCACTGAAGAGGACTTTCTTTCCCTTAGGAAAACTAACTTTAAAAGAACTTCACCTTTCCTTCTGAAATACAGCTTCTCAAAACTTCACATGTCAAGTTTTCTGTTCAAATATCATTCTACTCAAGTCAATAAATGCCTACTGTGGTTTTTTTTTGTCAATTTAGAAAGAAAAAAGTACCCCAGTACTAGACTATTTTGCAGAGTGAATTCACAAGCTGATTAATTATGTCCAATGGCTTCTTTTTTTTTCAGGTCTAGGGTATTCAGTCTTCTAAGATAGGATGATTGTTCTTGTCCTTAAAATTGATATATTTTGCCCCAAATTAAAATTCTGTACAAATCAAATCAAACAAACTTTAGAAAGAGTCATATACAGAAAATTATAGCTTGAAAGTTACACTGGAAAAGTTAAAACCTGAAAAAAATTATACAGTCATTAAGCGTCTTTCTATTGACCAATGGAAAAGTGTGAGCTCAAATGGAAGTCTAAAGTAGCAATCACTCTAAAACTTAAATTAGCCACTCACTATTATTCCCATGAAATTAAAATACTAAGAGTAGCTTCTTAAATCAGAAAGTGCTTTATCAAATTGTACTAAAAAATCATTGAAACCACCCTAGAGGAGAAACTTCCAGGTCCACTTTCCTCACATTTACATATTTATGTTTTTCAACAGTCTACAGAAGTTTTTAACTTATGTGATCATTTAGTCTCAGGTCATGGTATTGACCTGACTGATGGACTGATAAAGTGACCAAGTCATAGATCTGCCAGGTAGTAGCAAAGTTAAAGAAGAATCCCATGCCAAAAATCTATACAATTTGTGCTTCATAATGAATTACGCCAGGTTGTACCCATCACATCTGTGTGTTCTGTGTTGCGTAGGATGATGTGGCTGATGAAACCTGACACAATACCACACAGAGAACCAAGAAAAAAATGTAAATTAAACCTTTCCAGACAAGTTAACACATGATCAAGTAAAGCCTATGTACCATTTCTCATTACAAATGGGAGACATACAACCGCCAATTTGCTTTAATGCTTTGAATCATGATTTTATTATTAAAGCTGCATAACCCTTGCAGAAGTGATTGAGTCCTTTAATTGTATACAAATATTTTTTCTGATTTCTCTGAATATCCATTGCCTCGGGTTCTCTTTTCCCTCAGACAGTCCTTGTCTCCTAAGAGACTACTAGACATGTCACCTAAACAAGGTGTCTCAGTATTTCCTCAGTTTATTCAAACACACACATTCTTTTAATCTTTTTCTTACACAGAGAACCATCCCAACTAGTGCCAACAGAAATGTGTTTTGTTCTGCTTCAGATTTTCCTGATGAAAGTAGAGCTTTCCTTTTCCCTGAGGAAGTAGTCATTGGAACTGTGTAGGATACTTTTTTTGTAAATGGTGGGTGCAGGAAGGTATCAGCATTAGTGTTTGTAAAGCAGTACCTTCCACACTGCTCTGTGTCAGGATGGGAATGTTAAACAGCATCTCAATTACTATACCTCAGCATGGAAGATTCATGAAGCTTTCTGCACCCAGAAAGGCTATAATAATTAACTTCTCAATAAAGCTGTAATTAATTATTGACAACTTAATGTCCCTACTTTTAACCTTAAATAACAAGCAGGAATTACTGGCTGTCATTTCTTCTTTAGCACTGCCAGGTGCAGCACACGTGTTTTCAATCAGGTCATCCCAACTCCATCAGCCACTTACACTATCCATTCATACTGTAGCTGCATCTTTCCCTGCAGAATGGTGATGGATTCATTTGAATAATTTATGTCTGAGTTTTATAATAGACATTCATTATTTAGTAAAATGAGTTACTGATCGGACCTTCAAAGTGGATCATCTCTAACATTTTCCACAAAGACACGTTTCTCTGCTACTTAGAAAATACAGAACTGTGCTATGTGATATTAAATAGCAGAAATTAAATTGGATGCTGCTCTATACCCTCTTCTAAGCTTTTTCACTACAGCCACTTTGTGTTTTGAGCATGTCTATTAATTTATAAGGTGCAGTTATTGTAAGTAGCTATTAAACAGTTAATAGGGATCTATTGCACTTTGTCCAGCAGTGTAACTGCATTCTGCCTAATAAAATCCTGCTGCAGTAAGTAATGATACTCTCTTCTTTCACACCTCTCACAACAAATTCACAGTTGTATGGTTATATATCTCACAGTGTACAGAAGAAAAAGTCTGTTTAGCCTTTATCTATAAATTGCTTTTGTATCCTAAGACTTTAAAAACTCCCCCAAACGAACAGCCATTCTACTTGCATATATATGTTTTTAAACATATGTTTACCTTCTTGAAATATAATAAAAGGAAATGAATTTTGAAATCCAAAGTATAGTACTGGTTAAGTTACAAAAATCTTGCCTCAGAACAGGACATCTTACTACCACTGTGCAGTCTAATGTCCAAGGAAGGCCAAGTGGTTCAGCTTTAATTGGTACCTGAAGTTTCCTCAAAGACAATTATTTTCATTGTAAGAAGTTGTTATAGGACATGCTAGTTAGTCATAGGGCACTGGAGAGAAGCTTATAGTTAAAAAGGCTCTCTTATTGATACCATGGCCTTAGGAATTACTGAGAACAAACTTAATTACAAGAATATTTTTTTTGCTGGACCTCAGAGAGGAACCCAGGAGATCTAGAAGCCACTGTACAAAATCAACTCAAAGGAATCCTACCCTATTTCTCAGCTGTTTGATGACCATTTCTGTCTCCACAAAGCATATCAGTTTACTCTTTCCAAAACAAAAAACACACTGAAAACTATTTTCAAAAGTAGTCTGAGAAAAGAAACAGATTAATGTTTGGGGTGTAATGAGACTTTTCATCAGACAAAACCTACGTTTTTCATAACTCTCATTTAATTTCTTTTAAAAATGGTTCAGCGTGTCACAAAACTCCAGCTACCTTGAAAAGAATGTAATTATCGCTTTAAATATAACAAGCAAAAAGACTTCAAAAATATGGACAAGGATGGAGCATTTAAGAATTTTCCTTACTCTTTACATTGGAGTAAACTACTAAGTAATCAAAAATTATATTTGACTGAAAACCCTTTGCACAGTTTATCGTTCAGTAAAGAAAAATCAGCAACAATTACAAGTTTCATATTCTAACTTTGTATTCATGAACAAATTATTTGAGAATTACCTACTAAGTGGATATTACGTGTCTACATCTAGGAGTCATATTTTTTAGTTAGAATTCCCACATGTATCAGTAGATGGCATGTGCCCAACTTGGTGAGTTTCTGGTTAGAATTTTATACAGAAAAGATACATACAAAGACTATTCTGAGGCTAAGGACTACTAGGAAAGTTAACACATAACTTTGAAATCCTCTATTAGTCTACTCATTTTCACATTTAGGATAAACACTTTCAAAACAGACATGAAAACAATGATGTCCAAAACAAGACAGAACTCATTATTTAAATGCAGCTGGGGAAAAAAAAAAGTCATAGGATCTCTTGAAGAGTGTCAATTTGCTTATAATTTTTGAGCCAGCTTTCTTGTCCTGATTGTGTATGTGTGTTTGAAGTATATTAAGTGGCTGAAATACAGAATGATTCAAGGCTTCACAAAGCAACATTCTGTTTTATCTTTATTTTGGGAAATACATTTGATCTCTTGAAAGCCTTGCTTAGATATAAAGGGTTATACTGACTTTGTTTTTAATCTGTATTCTGGTTTTCAAATGGAAGGAGAAGTAAGCAAGTGAAGACTTTCATTTAGTCAGATCTGGGTCTGGAACAGATAAAAGCAGTTAGAGCCAAGTATAACCCCATTATCTATGCTCACAATCCCCTGAGAAACCCTAAGATTTTGCTTACCAAACAAGCCTTTTAAACATAAGATATTATGATAAATCTCTCTTACTAGGCACGACCTTTTTTTAGATGAGTATTCAATTACTTGTTTCCAGCTATTTTTCTATAAATGTTTACAGCTGACGTAAAGGATTGCGTACGTCATCTGGTCCAGAATAGCAGGCTGACTCTCACGTTCAAAAAGACTACACAGTACATACAGCCCCTTTCCTCCAGTGCAGTCTTTTAGCATTAGTCTGTCCACAGCAGCTTTATCAAACAACAGAGAGCCCTAAGGTTTTCCACCAGACTTGAACTTTGCTATTTGGCTTGAAGTATTTACATTAACCTTCATGGAATGTGAATTAGTGCATGAAAGATTCCCATGTGGAGAGCTGACACATGGCAAAAATCTCTTTGCATGCACTCTAACACCAGCAGAACTGCAGGATAGAATTTTATTTTTCTCATGCACAGCTGCACTACAAGTACAATAACCATGCAGTGATCATACTGAAAAAAACCTCATTTGAGACCTACCGGTGAACTGAGCATGCTACATGTTTTGTTCACAGCAAGACCGCAGGTAGATTCTTCCATAATGAACGCTTATGTGTGACTGTTGTACAGCACATCATTGTATGGCCTCTGCTGAAGCAATGTGACTGTAGATATCTTTTGAGAAGCTGTTATAGATTTCTCAGAGGGCATGCTGCCAAGATTTCTGCACTGAAGTCACAAATTGCCTTTTGCTTGCACATATTCCCTAACACTTGCTGAAGTTTGTCACCTTCAGGCTTTCAAGTGAACTCTTATTAAAATGAATTTGGCATTATGTGCCTTAGATTTACTTCCATTTTTTTTTCTCATGTGCATCTAGAATTAAACAGCATGACATGCAAGATAAAGAGAACAGTTTCCTCCTTACAGTCTATCCACTTCGCTGTCCCAAAACATAACACATAACATCAGAGTAACTTCTGTGTTTTCAGAACACTCCATAACTTCTGAAATTAAAAGGAAAAAAAAAAAAAAAAAGAAGCTGTTTCCTAGGATAAACCTAGGGTCATTTTAAGTAAACTTAAAGTTGTTTGTTTGCAACACACAGAGGTTCTTAGGGCTAACTTAAATCTCTGAGATACAGCTTAATGAGAACATTTTAGAGTTGTTAGCTAAAACTTCCAAAAGGGAATAAAAATAAAATCAGGTGACCCTGAAGTTCTTACCTCTGATTATACCTTCACTTGCAAAGAACAAAGAGCTTTATTTATACACATTAAGAAACTAATAGATTGTGAGCTGCTCGTATAAAGTTGCATAGTACCTTGGATTTGAATTCCTCAGCGAGACATTCAGATACAGAGAATTAGTTCATTGATTCTTTCCATATTCAGCTCAGCATAAAAACATTGTTAACATTTAGCCTAGCTAGGTTCATGAATGCATACACACATCCACTTCACTGCTGAAACTTAAACATATCCTTTTCTAGGCATGAGTTAGGGTCACCACCTTTGGAGCATCATTTTATTCTTCCCAAAGATTCACAGTCAGTACCTCTTCCTCCTAGCAGAAAGTCAGACTTTTCTCATTCCCAGAAAACGCTAGCCCACTCTTTTCAAAAGAAAAACACCTACATCAGTCTCTTTCATCTATTGCCAATTTCTTATTTTTCAGCAATTCTTGCTCATTTGGAAAAGGAACTTTTTCATTTATCCAGGACTCAGGGAAAGTTCTTCCAGTCTTCTGTACTTTCTTCTATGATGTGCAATAGTGTTCGACATTAATCCTTCACACTACCCAGGGGTCTAGGTTAGTTTCTGATAGAAATAATATTTTCCCTTCCAAAAGAATTAGAAGATTTTTCACACCACTGCATTTCTAAGATGAACATATCTATACAAGGACATTAATTCATATATCACATTTGCTATACGTATATGTGCAAGTAGACTATATCAAGTTCCATCTTTTCCATGAATATTTTCAGTTGCAGATTTTAAATGCACTTGAAATATATATACATGAATGCATCAAAACATAATATTTGTCTTTGAATACCGTTCTTCAGAACAGAATAAAATCAATTTTATGAAATATTAATCCAAACACTTTAAAACTAAAGTATTCGAGGAATGAATTAGATTTCTCCCTACTGCAGGATAGCACTGCACAAGACTCAAGTAGACTTAAAGTAGATTGAGATTACTAGTCCATTACTGTGCTGTGAGCAATTAAAAGTGTTCAACAAACTACATGAAATGAATTCTAGCACAAGTCAAAATAATCTTTAATTTTTGCTTCTTTTCCTTCCACAAGATTTTTTTACTCTCTCTTGAAAAACTGTTTTTGATATTAGTAGCTTCTTTTGGAGGAGAGATGGCATTTTGCTAGCCACCTCCTCACTTGCAGCTCTATAATGAGGATCACTAAGGTGAAATGAACTATTCAATGGTCATAGCTGTGGTAAGCCCACATCAGCTTCTGCTTCATCATTACACTGTCCTCATAGGTAGCCTCCAAATCTGCAGTGAAGAAACATCCACCAAACCTTAACACACATGCAAAATCAACCACAACCATGAAAGGCAGAAAGTAGAGATGAGACACCAAATGGTGGCCAGAAATACATTTTATCACATCTGATCACTTCAGGACTTCATAAGCTACTGCTGATAGCTATTTGGAGTATCAAACATCAGGTAGAATTTGTTAATGCTCAGTTTCCACAGTCCCTTTGGAAACCACTGAAATCCAGCCCAGTCCATTAGCTATGTACTACTGGAAAGGATTTTGGTTGTGAGATACACATGGCTGTACATCCTTTTTTGATTAAAAAAAAAAAAGTAAATTTCTCAAGTGGGAATACGGGAGCAAAATTCCTAATAAAGCTTTTATGAGGAGAGGCAGACTGATCTAGTCACACAAAATAGTTTGTGTGTGTGTCACAGAACAGAAAGAGGGAATGCCAAATCTAACTGGCTAATTAGATATGCTGTACTGCCTTTTTTTTTCTGAGAAATTTTACCCTCAGGCAAATCATCCACTGTAGTGGTTTTCTTTACAGTAAGAATCAGCCAGGAAGAGTGGACACCTAAATGCAGTTGTGAATGCAGAGTAACAGGAAAAAAAGCATTTTGGATAAGTTGGGATATTTTTTAATTAGAGTCATATATAACAGATCCCTGGGAATATAAACATCAACAAATCATCCTGATTCTGGCTGGGATAGCTCTGCTTGATCAACAACCAGAATGGGAGGCCTGGACCCATCAGCAGATTTGGGACAGCAAATTCTCTTAATCTTTGTTTTTGCATCTACTGCCAGCTAAATGTTTGCAGTTTTGGAGGACCTCTGGGAACAGCAATGTAATCTTGTTTCTCTCTCTCTCCAAACTATTTGTACATCTTTTAATTATCACATAACTGCCAGTCCGCTAATACCCCCCCCAGAGGTCAATCTTTTAACAGCAGAAGTATGTTAAACAAAGGCAAAAATATATTAATATTACATGCAATTAAAAAAGTTTTGAACCAATTCTTTGAGCAGGCTAGTCACACAGAGGAAATTAACAAAAGACCCAAACAAAAAGCTACATAAGAGAATTTTAGTTTTGATTAATAAGTAAAATAAATACCCTGAGGATGCCTTCCATATGTTTTATTGTTCTCAATACTTTAAAACAGGTTTCTCACCGGACTCACAAAAGCTCCAACAGCTCTAAATGCTTCAAAACCATGTATTCAATTTGTGCAGCCTACAGTATGACATGTTTACATTTATGTTAGAGGATTCACACAAAGAAAATTCAATTCCAACAACTTCAAATGCAAAGTCTAAAGGCCAGTCTCTCCCTGATGCCAAGAAACATGATTCCAAGAGAGACGACACATTAAAGTAAGATAAAAATGCCTTTTCATTCCAGTAGTGCAGAAGAATTAGAATTTATGTGAGTTTATTTTCAAAAATCGTTACTATAGGTAAAACATTTGCTTATATATTCTCTGAGCTCCTATCTCCATTATTTTAATGAGTCAGAAGAACAAGCATTTCATACGAGGGCCTGGTTTTCAAAATGAGGCATACTCCCAGATACCAAATGCTGTTCTATGTTCATGCTACGTGATACACATCCTGTGGAGTTTGATTTTTACAATATAAAACCTGTTGTTAGCATTTTGTGGACTTCACTGAAGGAATCTAGGTAATGAGGACAAATCCATTAAAAAAAAAAAAAAGTATAGAGGAAACAGATATCCAGAAACGTGTTCATGACCATTATGAATAGAGGTACATGTGATGTTGTTCCTCTGACTGAGCTCTGGGTGAAATTCAATTTTCCCAGGTCTCATTGTGTAAACCTGGTGAAAAGAAAATAAATCTGTTCCACAATAAAACAATTTTTCTATAATGTAGGAAAATTTAATTCACAGATAAAAATCAAGATCCAAAAAGCCTATGGAGAACTAATGAAAACTAAGCAGACATAATCAAAATAAAGCATTGACTTATTTTGTTGCCACAGCTGTAAAGACAACTTTTAAAGTTTGTGTTCCTCTGCAGATCACAATAGAAAGGTGCTGTCCTTTGCATGCTACCAGTAACTTATTTTTTAAGTGTTTGTTGTGCCTTGCAAACCTAATGAATTAGGTTTATAAAGGTTAATTACTTTTCTCCTATAATTCTACTGTGCTGAAAAATGATTGGTTCACAAAAAAACAGGGAGACATCTTTGCAATTATTACTGTAAATGTAAGTCAACAGATTACTACAAATATCTCTGGTTTTTGTTGGCATGCAAACAGGCTAGAATATTGTAACCACTGACTGCAAAGCTGCTCCAATGCCAGGGTTAAGTGCAGACACGATCTAGCCAAAACAGAAAATCTGATTTACAGATTGGAATGGAATGGAATCCATTCATTCACTTACAGAATGGAATGGAATCTGATTTACAGAATGGAAAACCTCATTAATATTTACCAGTATATAAAAATTCTAAATAGTGGATGTCAGGAGGTTGGGATATCCCTTTTTTTCTATTGTATCTAGTGACAGGACAAGGGGTAACACAAAGAAATTTACACATAAGAAAAACAATTTCACTGTGAAGAAGACAGAGCAGTGGCACAGGTTGCCCAGGGACGTTGTACAGTCTCCTCTGGAGGTCTTTGAAACCCACCTGGACATGTTCCTGTGTGATCTGATCTAGGTGGACCTGCTTTGGCAGGGGGGTTGGACTAGATGATCTCTAAAGGTCCCTTCCAACCCCTACCATTCTATGATTCTATGACTAATCAGCTAGGTTCTCTGCTGCTTGAGAAAGCTACAAAAAGGTTCAGATGCCACATTTTGTACAACTTCAAAGAAATGTAAATCCTCTAGAGCACTTTACTCAAAGTAAATCATTAAAAAAATCAATTAGGAAGTAGAGAATTATTCCTTATATAAATCAAGTGACTATGAGTAGAAATGAAGTTCTTGCAACCCTATATATAATGACAACAGGGTAGTACAAGTCAGAATAAACTTTTATGAAGGAAAACCACAACACAATAATATTACCAAGATACAGTTCAAGCTAAGAGTATTACTGGATAGCATTAGCCAGTCAAGAATTATCAAATTATTACAGTAATCTCTGTTTTGGAGGATTATAATTTCTGTCTTAATAGAAGAGAATGGGAAGCCCAAGTTTTTACTTTCATGAAGTAATTTTCTTTTTTTTTAATACTTTAAAATTTACTGTTATATAATTGGGTATATTTTATAGAGAAGTCAGGGATATGCAGAGGTGCAGAAAGAATAGAGCAAAAATTGCTTGATGTAGTAGACAAATTGCATGATTGATTTTTTTTTCATCTCTACATATAAACATACCAAGCCAAGATCTTCTGAGAAACAGAATTCTTTAAAATGTTAATTTTGTTTGCCAGTAGAGATGTCTCAAACAGGTATCTATCTCTCATACCCTAGTAGGTTACTGTTCAATTGTGTAGATAATATTTTTAGTGTGGTTATAATTGCTGCATACACTTTTCTCTTAAATACTAGGGTAAGCTGTATTCTCCCCAAGACACATATATATCACTCTAGCTGATGTGAATAGGATATTTTTTTTTTATCAAGGAAAGACCTTGTAGAAATGAAGGTTAAGAGAGTAGAAACATGAATACCAAGCTAAAGAAAAATGGAAAATATACTTGGCAGATGCAAGATGTTACTTAGAAATCAACTACCAGACAAACAGAAGAAAGAGACATTTTTCCATTAATAGCTTTTTTTAAAGGGAAAGTTGGAAAAAAAAGGAAATAATGGTCCGGCTTCTTTGCTGCTTTAGATCCACGAACAAAGTATACAGTGTCTATTTAAAGACAGTTGCTGTGTTAGTTGCCCTTTTTAAGGAAATGCTAGGATGAAAAAGCAGCTGCCTCCCATGTTGCTTAGTATTGCNATGGGAAGCCCAAGTTTTTACTTTCATGAAGTAATTTTCTTTTTTTTTAATACTTTAAAATTTACTGTTATATAATTGGGTATATTTTATAGAGAAGTCAGGGATATGCAGAGGTGCAGAAAGAATAGAGCAAAAATTGCTTGATGTAGTAGACAAATTGCATGATTGATTTTTTTTTCATCTCTACATATAAACATACCAAGCCAAGATCTTCTGAGAAACAGAATTCTTTAAAATGTTAATTTTGTTTGCCAGTAGAGATGTCTCAAACAGGTATCTATCTCTCATACCCTAGTAGGTTACTGTTCAATTGTGTAGATAATATTTTTAGTGTGGTTATAATTGCTGCATACACTTTTCTCTTAAATACTAGGGTAAGCTGTATTCTCCCCAAGACACATATATATCACTCTAGCTGATGTGAATAGGATATTTTTTTTTTATCAAGGAAAGACCTTGTAGAAATGAAGGTTAAGAGAGTAGAAACATGAATACCAAGCTAAAGAAAAATGGAAAATATACTTGGCAGATGCAAGATGTTACTTAGAAATCAACTACCAGACAAACAGCAGAAAGAGACATTTTTCCATTAATAGCTTTTTTTAAAGGGAAAGTTGGAAAAAAAAGGAAATAATGGTCCAGCTTCTTTGCTGCTTTAGATCCACGAAAAAAGTATACAGTGTCTATTTAAAGACAGTTGCTGTGTTAGTTGCCCTTTTTAAGGAAATGCTAAGATGAAAAAGCAGCTGCCTCCCATGTTGCTTAGTATTGCTTAATGTTCTACTCATATTTTAAACCCCATACACCATAAAACAAAAAAGTTGTAACAAACAAGTCAGGGTAAATGATATCAAGCTCTATCATATATCAAGAGACCTTTTATATCATAACATATAAGCTATGAGTAAGCTTAATCAGTTATTTGGCATAACATGCAAATAATGAGTTCCATTATAGTAGAAATATCTTAAGCAAGACTGTAAAAGTAATGCAATGATTCAGAAAACATATTACAGTTCAAACAAAAATATTAGGCATCTGTGTTTTCTAAATATTATTTCCTGATTTATCAGAAACAGTTTATTTCCCAGAGGCTCATGGTACACAAATTTCTATGTTGGTTTTGGTCTCTGATAAGAAGTTCTTATTTGTAAAGTGTTGCTTTTTTTCTGTTACGTTCTTAATTTGTCATAATAAGATTAAAAATGCTGCAGAGTTTTCAACTACCTTATAATTTGCTAAAAAATGCCTGTTCTCACATGTATAGCCAGTACTGAAGATTTTCCAATATTTCTAATATTTCAATATATCATCACAATTAAGAGAATAATACAAGATTCATTGTAATATGCCTAATTTATAGAATCATTTTATTACTGCATGAAATTTCTACAGATTCTACCCTTTAACAGTCTGCTATTTTTTAATAGATGCAATGAAGACATAAGCATTACTAAATTTTCATTTAAAAAAATAAATTAATCAATTTATTAGTTGATTAGAAGCTTACCTAAGGGTTTTGTTCTATGGTCCTTCTCTTTCAGTGACATAATCCATAAAAAATAAAAATCAAGTAACAAATGCTAACTTTAGTGCATTATGTCGTACGTCCTCACGAGTTACAGAAATACAACAAGCAGCTGTGTTCCACATTGCTTTCAGAGCTTCAGCATACAAAAGCTGAAGCCACATAATTATTTTTTCAGTTTACATTTATAAAATGAAAAACCATTCACTGCAGTTACTGATTTGCATGGTATCACTGCTAACATGGAATTTAGCAATGGCCATAAATGAAAGTCTGGGGCTAAAAGGTTTACTTCTGAACAAGTACAGGAAATGAAAAACAAAGATCTGAAGACAGTAAACAGAAATATGGATTATACAAGAAGGTAATGCCAAAACCAGAGTCTAGCATGATCGCAAAGTGAGGTATAGCCCTGTTGTTCAGTTGAGAAGGCCATTTAAAATCATTAATTTCAGGTTCCAGTATTTAATTTCCATCTCTGAAAAGTTCAAGCTCACTAAATCCATAGAAAGGCTCAGATTGTAATATGCTTTATATTTGGTGGAAAGAGTAGAACTGCTGTCTAGTTGACAGCCCTGCCTTAGCATACATACTTGTATAAGTACTTTCCATCAATATGGAAAGAGTATAAACACCAAAATTCACCTGTTGCAATTTGAGATTCAGTTTTGTCTTGACCATCAATGGGGTTTTTTGCTATCAGGACATAGGAATATAGGTATATCAGTATTATAGTTATATTAAACAATATAAGCATCTTTCTGCAAAACACTGAATTAAAGGCATATATAGTAATAAATTAATTCTGATCTTTATCAAACTTCATACAAATATTCTCTTTTGTTTTCTTTCATACTTTTATCCACAGTGTGGTGCAATTACAGAGAAGCATAAATTTATATTTGGTCTTCATCACAAAAATATATACAAAGTTCTAAGATTAGTTCACATGCAGACTTCAGCTTCTTTCCAACTTTTCTGGCCATTTAACAGCTTAGAAGAATGCTGACCGGGATTTTCACATTATTTCAGTGTGATGATAGATTTGTTTTTCTAATTCGCTATTGACAAGACACTCTGCTACAGTACCCATGATCTTACAGTATAATATAATATAATGTGTAATTGGTTTCACTGTACTTAGAGCAAATAGTAATTTAGTTGTGGAGTTGAGTTTTAATTGCTTTCTTTGAGTAATTTTCGTCATATTGACAATTTGAGCTGTCTTAGTCTACTCAGGTTGTTCTGTAATATAACTATTATTTCTTGATGTAAATATCCTACAACCAATTTAGCAAGACATTAGGTATATTTAAGCCTTATTCAAATGTAACAATCTAAAATATAAGCAAAATTTTGAATTGTTAACTAAACAATAAGCACAACAGACAAAATATCTTTGTATGGCAACTTTTTGTATAATTCTTATGGGTTTTAAATCCATAAGGGATTTTCATTGTCATATGAACTATGAGAGCATGGATTTTTCCATGTTGGATAAACAGGGATACACTACCCTACTTCATTAAAACTCATCCTAAGGCCTGCAGCCTTAGTCAGTTCCCTGACTCGCCATGAAAACATGAACACACAAGGTATGAGACAAGTCCTTGCTCTTCCTTCGTCATCTCTTATTATGGATGGAGACAGAATACTATAGACTGATTTCGCCCAGCACAGTTGTTTTTATGTTACTGTTCTCAGAGGAAACATCTTTTAATGGTTGACAAATAAATTAGTTGACGACAGAAAGATTCTGAGCAAAAAATTAGCAAATTCTGGGGACATGTTGATATTATAGCAGAGTTCATGTCCTTCAGGATGAGGTGGGAAGTACCTTTCTTTCTATTAAATTCTTGTTCCCTGCCAACTGTAGAAAGAGGCAGATTTCCTAATCAAAGTGCAGGCTTTGTGCATACTACTTGCATACTACTGCTTGAGGTACTTAAAGGTGGATTTGAGGTCACAACTTAAATCTACTGGTAATCCAGGCGGTAGAAGGGGTGTGACTTCCTATATGTAAAGTAAACTTGGTGGGAAGTGAATGGACAAAATATATGGGCAGAAACACAGAAGAAAACGGATTAAAAATTCTAATCTATGTGACTTGTGGATTAGAAACAAACAAACAAAAAATAATTCTGAAGTATTTTATTACCTCTAATAACAAGGTCTGAGAAGCAGAATCTATTTAGAAACTTTTTGAGAAATAGAAGTCTTTCAGATGCAGGTTTTGCAGTGGCTAAAACAACCAGCCCATGCTGGAAATGTAAAGCATCAAGGAATCATAAGAAAATAAATATTGTCCTCTGTGCTCAGAAGTCATGAGAGGATGCGAAGGCATGGGTGGCTGGAGAAGTGCTACTGAACTGAATGAGGAGAAACTGGGCTTTTAGGTTTTGTTTTTATTTTAAAGGATCAAAGCACCACAGTAAACCTGGAAGGAGTTGTAAAAGACTATCCAGTTCAACTAGGCTGCATCAATGACATCCAAAGCATTCTGCCAAGTGCCTAACTTGTTCATAAAGACCTTGGCTGACAAAACCAGGAACTATGCCAGTGAACAAAGCAGAAGTCAGTCCCACTGTTCCTAGCTCTGGGCTGTTTTGAGAGGTCTTTGGGATATCCCATCATTCCTTTTTAAATCTCATCACTCAGCTTGTGTGGTTTTCACTTTCAGTCATGCAGATTATGCCAGTTTGCGAGGCAAGGGAATCTGGATTCTATAGTTTGATTCTTTTAGCTCTTATGACAGCTTGCTGTTCCAAAGATCACCATTACTATGTACATCTTTCTGGTGTTGCAACTAACATGACCCATAGAAAATGATCTCCAACACTATCCATTTCCTACAGAGTCTGCTAAACTACTACATTTGAAAATGCTTCTCAAACGTATTCTTAGAGGGTACAAAGTGATCTATCTGGGAGGAATCTCAGTACTTTATTCCATGGATGCAGTAAGCAACCGATTTACACACACTTGCTGTCAGAGGAAAAATAACACATGCCTTTACATCTTATTTCTAGAAGCTGATTGATGGAGAAAATCTATGGTTAACATATGGTTAGCCAAATCTGTTGCTAAAGATTTTCTGATTTATTTTCCAGGATATTGTTCAAGAGAAGCAATTATTCACCTTCTATAGGTGGTAGGATATTCCTAGCTCATATCATTCTGCACCTAAATATGATACAATTGTAAAATAAGACTGAAGTGTTAAGACAAATATGTTGTGTTAATTAATAAAGCATTTTTTTTCAGCATGTGTGAGAAAGCAATAAAGGGAGTGGGCAATACTTCTGCAAATAATGCAGGTTCAAGTGCCATTAAACATTCTAAAATGCATTATCTCAAAAAAAAAAAAAATCCAGAATAGGCTGATAGAAATCATTCTTCTAGCTTCCAACAGTCCTAAAATGATCTATCTACTACTTTAATAAGTATTTTATAAAGACATAAACATTTACTGCAATTAGATAAATATATTTTTATGTATCTCAGTAAAATCTTACAAAATTCTAGTCCTCTATACTTCATAAACATAGAAAAAAAAAAACTATGCTCAGAGGACTAATTTACAAGGCTGTATTTTTAATTACATTTACAGAGCACATGGGAAACTTTAAATACTCAGGATTATTTTTTTTGTTAAAGACATCTCTGGCTAGTTGCTGGGGTTTTTAAATGAACAACTGTGATCATTACAATTTATGCAGAATAAAGTACAGGTCTCTATGGCTTCATTTGTGTTCTTAAAAACAAACTAATGGCAGTTTTATCATCTAAACAAATTTGATTTTTTATGGTTTCATTTTCTAATGTATTTCTACTTAAGGGAAAACAGTATTTTTCTGCAAATTTAAACAGCTTGTGTTTTGATTTCTGGTATAATATGGTAACTTATAAGGAGTTAAGTGGTACCTCTTACCTAATTAGGTTTTACCTGTCAAAAAATTGCTTAAGCTGTGCTATATAAACCTTTACCATATTAGCTACTGCAGTATAATACGGGCACCAAATTCTAGTTGCAATGCAACTATATACCATGCCAACAACCTGCTTTGAAAATGGATTTCCAAAACTCTGCACTTTCTTTTTCTGTGCTGCCATTTAGTGGGATCTTGACCAGCTTGAGAGTTGGGCAGAGAAGAATCTCATGAGTTTCAACACGGACAAGTGCAGAGTCCTGCATCTGGGAAGGAAAAACAACATGCACTAGAACAAGTAGGTTGTTGACCTGCTGGAGAGCAACTCTGCAGAGAGAAACCTGGGAGTCCTGGTTGATAGTAAACTGACCATAAGCCAGTAATGTGCCTTCATGACCAATAAGGCCAATGACATCCTGGGAGGCATCAAGAAGAGTGTGGCCAGCAGGCTGAGGGAGGTTCTACTCACCCCCTACTCTGCCCTGGTGAGGCCTCATCTGGAGTATTGTGTCCAGTTCTGGACTTCCCAGCTCATCAGGGACAGGGAACTGCTAGAGAAAGTCTAGTGCAAGATGATCATGGGACTAGAGCATCTTCCTTATGAGGAAAGGCTGCAGGAATTGGAGTTGATAAGTCTGGATAAGAGGAGATTGAGGGAGATCTCATTAATATTTAAAAATTCCAAATGGTGGATGTCAGGAGATTGGAACATCCCTTTCTTCTATTCTATCTAGTGACAGGATGAAGCAGGAACACAAAAAGTTTGATATAAACATAAAAAAACCCTATTTTACTGTGAGGAGGATGGAGCCTTGGCACAGGCTGCCCAGGGAGCTGTAGAGTCTCCTTCTCTGGAGTTCTTCAAAGCCCACCTGGACATGTTTCTGCGTAACCTGTTCTAGGTGGACCTGCTATGGCAGGGGCATTGGACTAGATCTCTAAAGGTCCCTTCCCACCCTACCATTCTATGATTTCATGATTTTTTCATCATTTCCTGTCATTCACAGCAGTAGATTCATACTGACAGATAGGACATGAAAATAAAAACCTTTAAGACAAAATTAAAATCATACAAGAAAAATATTATTTTACTTATCCACTTCTTCTCTACTCTTTCCATCTTTCTGACTATATTAGCAAGTTCATTTATCACCATCAGCATAACATTAGTGCATGCATATTAATTCTTTCCACAAATATACTTCTGAGACATTCAGAGAATTATGGCAGTATGACTGTATCTGATGCATGCAGTTAGTTAACAAGTAGTAAAACTACTTAAGTTGAAAC
Organism: Urocolius indicus; assembly: GCA_013401255.1. NCBI lineage: Eukaryota > Metazoa > Chordata > Aves > Coliiformes > Coliidae > Urocolius > Urocolius indicus. The sequence goes on from WBNH01001316.1 coordinate 87,667, forward strand.
CATGGCCAAAAAAACCTCCAAACTGTTTGTGTTTCAAATGTTTGGGTTTTTGGTTTTTTTATTTCCTTCCTTAAAACACATCAAGCAAACAACTTTCCCTCTCTTTAAACAAGCTCTGACATATCTGCTGTCAACACACACTTCTTGCCATGAAGCAATCTTCTCATTTTTCCAACCATGTGACAAAGCCTTTGGATCATTATCTAATCAAGATAAACAAACACCTGCCATGAGTTAGCGTCCATTCAATAACCAACTTGCAATGATAAGGCTACAATCAATTCTCATCAAATCCCTCTCAGGTGATTTCCAGATGCTGTGACATATCATCAGAGTGCAGGCACACTGACTTTGAAAACTTGGTTTGAACTCCTGGTCATCAACTGTTATGTTCTGATGTTATTAAACTCTCATTTTTCTTTTCTTTTTTTGGGGGGGGTTCCTCTATTCAAAAAGTACTTCTCAGGAAGTTTTCTGTACACCACAGAAATACTCTCTACAATAATTTTCTGAGTAATGTTCTGTGAGGAAAAACTTTCATAGAGAAAATAATAAAATGCTGATTTTTTCCATATAAAACCTAATACCACAAAACTTAAAGAGCTTTTGCAGTTCTCTGTGCTTTCACAGAGCATCTTTTATGAGTTGCCTTAAGGTTAAACCAAGTCAAGCTGACTGGTAATGCTGAGTTTCAGTCAGTATCCTGAGCCCTGCAAAACTTTCAGTTTGTCAAGTAGCCCTTGTGGCCAGGTAGCCACTCATCCCAGCTAGCATTTCCAAGCAGCATCACCCCAATTTGCCATGGTGGATCCCTCCTAGTGTCTTACATGTCTCTTTCACATACTCGAGAATCTCTGATTTAACAGACACTGCAGGGCCCCTTTCACATAAAGTTGTTGCAACACCCTTCTCAGAAATAAGTAAACAAATGAACCTGTGACAAGCCACTTTGACATTCCTGATGAGACACTTCTCTCACAGAACATTTACAGTGTAGCATAGTAAACATTAGGCAGATCTCTTCAAGGAGAAACACAAGCTCAGAATATAATTTAACTGCAGTCAGATGATTTGGAGTTATTTAGTACAGCAGTAGAGAAGAAGACAGCTTTTCATATTAGAGACCAGGGTGAAATACTTGTTTCATTAAAACACTTCACCAATACTTATGAAAAATACTCCCACCATCACAAAGGTCCAGTGATAGAAATAAAATTTGCATGTGATTTATACCTAAATTGAAAAGCACAATATGTACTGGAACTCCCATATGTATGTAATTTTCTTATTAAGGGATAAGAAAATTTTTACTGTGCAGTTTAAACATTATCTGTGACAGGCGATTTGAATAACAGACACTACTGAAAGCAGGCTGCTCTTGCTTCTGGTCTCAGATATAATCCAACTACAATATACAGGCATAATTTTACCTCTGTGAAGGAGAGATGTTCCTTAGAACAAGATTCTGCAACTATAACTTGGGGAGTGGCAGTGGAGAGAGCCTGTATTCCTATTAGGTGAGGCAGCAACTATAAAAAGAAACCACACTTTTCTGAGCAGGTGAGCTAGCCAGAGTCTGATAAAAGGAGATGAATTACAAAGAACAAGTAGCTTTTTTTAGCAATAAATGCTAAAGAGGCTTACAAACCTTGGCTACATCAGTTTCCAAGTTTAACTATTTTACTTAGATGACCCTTTAACAAAATCATATTCTATTAATAACACATCTTTAATATTTAATCATGTCTACAGTGGTAAAGTAAGAAAGAACTCACTTTTTGATTTAAAACAGTTACAGCTATTAAGAATCACATATGTAACCATACCTGTGTAATTAAGTAACTGCAGGACATTACATAGGCTCCTCTCATTGATAAACAGAATTATTAATGGTGTAGAGCAGATACAGACATCAAGGACATCTCTTCCTCTACTTCCTTAAACCACCAAACCAGAAGCTGTTTAAAGATTTCTCACCTGCACTACGTGACAAAAAAAAAGTGAACAAGCTTTTATTCTTAAAAGGAAACATGTTTTACCACCTGACTTGAAGGAAATTACTAGACAGGAAAACATATATGACTGACAATTTACGATCATGTTACAGAGCCTGTTAAAAGATAGTGTGGAAGACTAGACTTCAAACACTTAAGATTAAGAAAAAAAAAAAAGAGCACACCTGGAAAGATGTTAAGACAAATAAGCCTAATTTGACGTTAATTGCCAGGTAGCCTGCTCCTATGGAGGTCAATGTTAGCTTTGCATCATTTTCTATAGCAACTCATGGGACTAGGTTATCTTTATAACTTGTTTAACTTCTGAGGAAGACAATGACACTTCATGGTGGCATGTGGCTTTCACATTCAGACCACATCCCTGGTATATTGACAGACTCTCAAGATGTGCTGAATAAGCACATAATGTTTCATAATTCCACAGTTTAATACATTAATTTCCAATGTTCCAGGATAACTTAAACTGAGACACCTGCAAAAAAAAAGAAAAAAAAAAACCCAACCTAATAAAAATTGCATATTCTCAATCATGACCACTCACAAAAACCTCGGTTTTTGAGCAATTTCCTTCATGTTGTCAAATACTTGGACCATATGTGTCAATAACTCTGAAATCAAGACAGAATTTTAAGTTTCAGAACTCTGCTTTTCTTCAATCACTGAAAATATTCATTGTGGAAAAGACCCAGTAAGATACTGTGTTGTGGTTGACTAAACAGGAAATAAAAGACCTGGACCAGAATATACACCTTGTTTCTTGACAGCAGGAAACAAAAAGCCAAAAGGCATGAAATCTATTCACTCTGCAATACATGTATCCTTTTCCCACATGAATTAGTGGAAATTACACAGTCACATACAGGGAAAAAATGGAATCTCAAGTAAATAATCAGAAAAACAACATCATTTGAAGTGAAGAACCAAGAATAATGTGCATAAAAAAAATGAAAAGTAAGTAAACTCTTCAGTCTGTATTATATTCTACTGCTACATCTCTGCTATTCTCTGCAGATGTGATTAAAATCAGAATTACTTTATTGATAAGAATCTAGCTTTCTGACTTTGCTGCTTCACATGCTTCATAATCTGTAATTTTCAGCAGTCTTCAGGAGGGGACAGAGTCAGCAGGTCTCCAGCCTCATCCAATATACATTCTGGCAGGCTAAAATCAATACGTTAAGATTTGTCTGCCAGCTTCTTTATCCTCATTCCCATTTGCTGCTGACTCTGGCCTCTGCCTGAAGTCTACTGCACCTGTTGCTATCTGAAAATTTTGTATTCCTCCAGTTTACAAATTACTTGAACCACTCCAGTAAAATGAAGGCAAGAAGTTTTCTTTCCTGGCCAGCCTAGAACAATGGTCTTTAATACAGGTAGCACCTTGGCAAAAGCACTTGGAATAGTTTTACTGCTCCATCTGCTTGTCCTACGCTGACTGTACCCTCGGCCAAAAGGACTGCAGTTCACTGCCCAACTTGACAGTGTAACTATATGATTAGTCTGACCAGGCTTGTAATAAGTACACTCCAAAAGTTTTACATTGCAATTTTGCTGTAATCATTTATCATATCCTGCCCCCACATACATATGTCTACATAAGTATAGCTAGACAAAAGTGTGCCTTTATACACTCTTCATCTCCATAGATTTATAAGAAGCCTAGAAATGACTTGGCACTAAGTTAAATGATGCTACAATGCAGGACATTTACATCTTGTTTCACACAAAAAAAAAAAAGGCATAAAATACAAACTCAAGCAGCACAAATTTGGTTGTGACTTTTTAAGTAAATTGGATTGATAATTTTATAGGCATCAGCCAATAAAAAGGGTGCTCTACGTTTTTTTATATCAAGATAAAGAAATGTTTCCTGAATCTTTTCCATGCATGTAGAAAACATCTATGTTGCCTTATCTATTTGTTCTCCACTTCTCCCATCAGCTTAAAGAAAAGAACTAAATGAGCAATCCTTGTTCTCCTAGGATTTTGGAGTCTGTAACTATGTCTAACCATGATAGAAAGTTAGTCACTATTTGAAAATTCCTACAGTGCACCAAAACACAGTTCAGACACAAACCTGGTCTTAAATCACCCTTTTCTATACAACTGGTTTTCAAGATGCTCCCTAAGATTTCAAGTTTTTATGACCTTATCAGTATTGCCTTTTCATCTGAGTAAATTCTACTCATTTCCACTGGCAATGTCAATTTAGTCTTGAAATAACACTAATCATCTCATTGCATGCAACCCTCAGCTCTAGAGGAACTGGGCATATGGAAACAAGGATTCTGTAAGGCATTCAAAGTTGTGACTATTTTTACCTCTGGAGAGGCTTCAAAACAGAAATATTGCAAACTGATGGCATTTCAGTATGTTCATGGCTGTGCTCAATGCTAACAAGATTTAGCAAATGCTCTTTCACTTAGGAAATTCAGACAAAAAAACCTCTGTAACAGTCTTTCAGATAGTTGAATAATTCCATAATTTCTCTGTGTAATTCGGGTAAAGAAAAAAAAGGCTGTAGCAACATGAAACTTTAAAGCTTATAATCATGGCATATACAAATAGCAGTATTATATTAGTCATCTTGAATTTCTGTCACTAGATTTCCTAGGCACAAACTGACAATAAATTGCATTATTATTATTTTGGGGTGCTGTTGCAGTTTATCTTCTCCAAAACCTAATTAAGTTTATGCATCATACACCACTCAAAATTGTTTTGTCTAGCCTGGAGTTAGTCTGATTTGTTCCATGTCTAGGGTGAGTATTTTTTTCATTATACTTCTCCTGGGAATCTTTAAGTAAGATAGACATCATTTCCGTTCGATTGCCTCACTACAATACTATCACCAAATATTGTTAGTTCTTGCTACACTTTCTGAAAAAAATGAAAAATAGTAACACTGAAACCCCATTACCACTTGAAAAAAATATAATTTTTTTTTCCAACTAATATATCAGTTCTGACACATTTGTTATTTAGATGTTAAAATAATTTATATAAAAACTGAGACAAATTAAATCAGGATTTGAAAAAAAGCAGTGTGTTAGTTATTAAAAAACCCCTGAACATCAAGTATTTGTGTCAAGTACTCCTTTATGAATTATAACTCCTTCGGGGTCTGTTTGGAAAAAAATTGAAAGCACATCTGACCACCGTGAGTAGTTTACTTTGGATTAGCAATTCATTGGCTTGGGCTCTTTCTCAATGTTTTTGTTAAGCAGAAATCTTCCATCTGTGTGCTGCCTGCTCAGGTACGAGAATGTTAGTTATGCACCTTACTTACCATTTCATGAATTTGATAACGTTGCAGCTTTAATCCTTAGCATTTATATACAAGGTAAGAACCAAAAATCCAAAGATGTTTGCTGGGAGCAAAAAAAAAAGGTTTCTTAGCATTTTTCAGGAGCACTTTTAGGAAACATTTTGATTCTTTTTCATAAAGAAACTTCTCTAGGAGATATCCTGGAGAATGGAGTCACAACAACTATCCTTTCCACATGAACTTCATAAATTCCTGCCCCTGGAATGAATAAAAATACAAACGATCTCAGACACTCAAACAGACAGATCACCTGGGGTTGTTTCCCTCTGCAGTGTTATTTGGCAGGCAGCTGGGCAGTTCTCTTCCCTGCAGCTTGCTACATCTGCAGGTCTTCTGCCCTTTTTCTCTTTTGGCTGCCAGGTCAGCTCTCTTTCCCTCAGCTGACAGGGTCATTGTCTCTCTCATCTCACCGTGCCAAGCTTGCTCTGCCTGTCGCAGCCCTGGCACATCGTTTCTGTCTTTCAGTTACAAGTCCTTTGCCCCACTTAGAGTGTCTCCTTTCCTCTCTTCTGTGGTCTTTGTTCTCCTTTCTATTTGCATGTTTTCAGTCCCCAGTTTTCCAGTAAGTAAACTGGCAGACTGTAAAGTGATTATGCTAATGCATGAGGCAGGGCCATGCTCTTTCCCTCATTTTGCACCTAGTCTGCCCATGCCTCAGGTCCCTGGGTGATGCACCCAACCTTACCAAATAAAGGGGTAGCAAGGAATCAACCTGAGCTTCCTCCAGTCCTGGATTGCAAATTTGACTGTTTTGGGCATCCCACCTTTAATGATTACTGGGATCTCATTTAGTGCTGTTACTTTTACCATCTACCTAAACTCTGACACCTGCTGTTGGATTATGTTGTATCCTAAAAGTTTTACATCAGTAGCAGCAGCAACTACATTTCCTAGAGCACTGCACAGCCTACAGATCAATCAGCTGGATGAAGGTGAGCATAGATTTATGATGAGTGGAGTGGTGACTTTTTGATCAGAAACTTGCAGTGAAAAATGCAGATGCAGTGATTAAAATAGTTCGCTAAAACATTCCTGTAAGAAAAACAGGCAAAATAACTGTGAATAGGTTAAAACATTTCATCTTGACAGTAAAATATGTGCTTATTTTTAAAAATTCAATCATTTTTCTTATTTACAAGCACAGTATTGCGTTCCCCAATTATATTTCTAATTCTGTAGAATGCAAAAGAGAATTCACTGGTTGGATCTTATGTAAACTTGTTTCCTAAAAAATTTAAACAGGAACTGACAAAAATTGCTGTTTTTTAGAAAATGGTACTAAATTGATTTCAATAGCTGTCCAAGCTCTTCAATTTTTTCATACACCAATGAAAATCCTATGCTAGAAGATAAGGCCAAATACTTTCTAGCACTCTAAACTCCAGTCACATAGCTCTGTTGGACCTCAGTTAAAGAAAGGGGCTAATAGATTTCACAGTTTGCTTCTCTTGCATACAATATAGCTGATGCCTCAAATGGTGTGTGATTGCAGCACTTTTTTACATGTTAAGAGGCCTCCATGATCATTAAAACAAATTGCATCTGTGGAATGATCATACTCCAAAGAATTTCACAGTCTGGGAATGATTTTTAGTAACACTTGCTGTGGCCAGACATTATTAATTCTTCTGATGTTCATTACAATGATGCAATAACGAAGATCTAATGTGTTATTAATGAGGTGGTAATGCTGTATATACTTCACAGAAATTCCATTATAATTGGTCAATCGATGTACCATTGTTTTAAATTGTTAATTTGTTTTTAAGAGAAAACATAACCCAAGTTAACAAATGTAGTTTTAAGTAAGGCTGAGGCCAGCTATTTTCCAATGACCTTCTAGGCTTTTTTGAAAAGCTTTGCCAACTTATTTAATTACAAAGCAAGAAGGCAGAGTGGTTTCAATACAATTATAAAAGCTGCCAATACATTTCATTCAACTCTTCTTACTTAAGAACAAGGTCAGCAATAAGAGACGAGTGCCTTTGAATGCCAACATGCCAGTTTTTAATTGAAGAGGTGTAGCTCTAAGTCAAAAAACCAAGCTTTGGATTACTGTGGGCACCTTGAGACCTCCCTAAAAGGCTTGATTTTTGAAGCAATCGTGCTTTCTATTGAAATGCAGATCTTCTAAAAATGTCTAAAATGGGGCACCCAAATGTAATGGCATTCCAATATCCATTTACTTTATTAATATTAATAATAATATCATTAACACTACTATTACTGCGGGATTGTCTTGTTCATTTTAACAAACTACTAAACTCTCGCATTAGAAAACTAAAAAAGTAGAATGTACAGAATCACAAGCTGAATATTAAGAAAATTCATGGCAAATCCTCTTAGAGCATCTAAGCTGAAAAGAATCTCTTGAAAAAAGCCTCTGGCTTAGCAAATTAAATTAATATGGGGCAGACAGAGCTTTCCAAGTTAAGGATGTAATTTCTCACATACTAGCTTTGATATCAAAGTTAATGTTTCTGCAGTCATTCTTACTGCAAACACCCACAGTACCTAGCCACTGTGGCACTGTCCAGATTTGAAAATAAAGATCGTTTGCTCTCCTATGTTTAAATTGGGATGAACTTTCTCAGAAAGTATACATTTTACAACCAAATTCACTTTTAGACTGATGTCTACGTTGTCACTGCCTGAATCTCACTATTGAAGATGCTGAGCGAGGACGCTCATTGCAGTCACCAAATTCATTAAATGGATGAGTTTATTTCTCGTCCAATATCTATGGTCTAGTGTCCAGGTATATTTATGCTCCAAAATACTAGCTACACTGATCCACTTTTACCTCTCTATGCCTCTGTTCTTATCTGTGGCCAAGAGAGGTAGTTACAGTTTCTATGCAAAACACGCTTCCTTTCCTCATGCCTTTATCCAGTGGACAGATTGATTCAGAGCACTAAGGCTGACTTCTGATGTTGTTATATAGCCATACTATCATGACATTGGTTTAGGCACATTTTTCAAAAATTTGGGTTAATGAGGCCAGACACACTAACACACATTAAGACAATTTTATTTCCATGAAACCAGAAAATTCTGTGTCCAATCCAAGTACAGAACAGAAAGACTTCTCAAAAGTAGGTCAATAAAGATTTCTGTCTTCCATTTAATTATCATTCTGAATTACTTAGACACTTTCAAAATGTTTCTCTCACTTTATGGTATATTCTCTAGGACTTTTCCACAGGAAATGTCAGTGCATCAAATTGGTCTACCTCCATCAATGCACAGCAGCTTCACTGGGTGTAGTAGTGTATAATTCTGAATACTATTCAATATTTGCCAAGCATCATGTGAAAACTACTCTTGTATAATATTTATAAAGGTATTTTAAAATATAAAGAGACAAATGAAACTGTTCCTAAACTGTTTGGAAGTACAGGTTTGTTATTTTTTCAAAAGAAACAAGAGTTTATTAAATTTTTAATACCTGAAACACTTTTAACTTTGTTTCCTCTCTACTTAAGTAATGAATTTTAAAAAGAACAGGTTTAAACTGCTTGAATATTTTATAAGGAGTTCTTTCTACTAAATTTGACTAGAGTTATAAGATTTTTTTTAACAATGTAGTGATCTGAAGTGTCTCTAAAAGCAAAACGAGTCTTTTAAGTTTTATTTTCTAACAAATCTTATAAGCACTCAATATTGTACTTTGCTGCTTAAGAAATCTACATTTAGTCTTCATCATAAATTAATTATTTTAGATGTAAGATTTTACCACTATACCACTATCCTTCCTTATTACCCTACACTAAGTCTGCCCAAATAACTCTTCAAAATTTGATGTTCAAAAAAGCACGGTCAGATCTTTCTCTGGATGTAATGGGTAGTATAAATTTAAGTTTTTAACCTTATAAAAAATTCCATTTACACATGTCTTTAAACCAAATCTTTGTGTAGTCAGTCCAAGGGAAAAAATAAAACAAAAAAAACCCAAAACTAATTTTTACATTCACATCTTCAGTGTAAAGTGAATCAGTTTACTTGTTTCCTATATTACTGAGAATTATTTGCATGTTACATAGGTAGAAAAATGTTTCTAATGAAATCACTAATCATATGATGATCTATTACTCTAGTATTCACTTGCAGGAAGAAAACAATGTATATAAACCATCATTAAAATTACTCCACTTAAAAATGATGTATCTAAAAATAATTTTGAGACCATGCAAGCATTGATTTCCGTCTTCAGGCAACACACTTCTCTATGTATTTGTCACAATTCAATTGGTATCCACCATCAGCACATCATGTTGAGGCAACTGGCAGTACATACTGAGTAACTAAGAGGAGAAACCCCAATTTGACTTAGATCACTACTGTAGGCCATTGTTTGGCAGGAAGAATTGTCTCCTAGTGAGTGGATAAGGATGCAGGTAGACTAAGATGATGCTGATAGCAAAGGGGTTTAAAACTGTTCCTCACCTCACTCCCAGTCAGAGCTGTAGACAGGGATTTGTTACAGCTTTCCTGATGAAATTAAAATGCCAACATTCGTGGAATAGATACATTTGCTTTCTTTGTTGAATAATATGCTTACCTACATCAACAATTCCCTGTCACAAGAAACAGTCAAAGAAGCAGATGAGAAGGATGTCAAACTGTTCTCCAAAAAAATCCCATTGTGCAGGGTATTATAAGTCACATCCTGCAGAACTCCAACCTACAAAATGTCACCAGAAAGCTGTGCTGCCATTCAGCAGGATCAACTGGCTTGAGAGTTGGGCAGGGAGAAACCTCATGAGGTTCAACAAGGACAAGTGCGGAGTCCTGCATCTGGGAAGGAACAACCCCATGTATAGGCTGGGGATTGACCTGCTGGGGAGCAGCTCTGCAGAGAGAGACCTGGGAGTCCTGGTTGATAATAAACTGACCACGAGCCAGCAACGTGCCCTCGTGGCTAGGAAGGTCAATGGAATTCTAGGATGCATCAGAAGAGGGTAGCCAGCAGGTTGAAGGAGGTTCTGCTGCCCCTCTACTCTCTTCAAGACCTGCCTGGACACGTTCCTGTGTGACTTGACCTAGGTGGACCTGCTTTTGCAGTGGGGTTGGACTAGATGATCTCTAAAGGTCCCTTCCAGCCCCTACCATTCTATGATTCCATGAAAATCCATTGCACACCGCTTTTTTTGTGAGAATGTTTCTATTTCCACAACCCAAAGTGTTTTCACTTTTGCAAATCAAATCATAATGCTATTTTAAAGGCTCTCCACTCTTTAATTTCCTTTGTGTTTTTTAATGGTCACATAACTTCATAAGGGCCTGAATACTGCTCTTATCTCATAAGATGCAGAAACAGCCACACTGCTATTACAGTACTGTACTATATTGTTTTTCCCTCTAAGCAAAAATCTGTTGAAACCAAAAGTGCAGACATTCTATAACTTCTAAACAGACTTTGCATCATAAAAATAATACACAATGAACTCCTTCCCAAGCAGTTCAAAGAGCAGAACTCTAATCACATAAAGCACAGGAGCAGCCATTCTCTCTAACATTACGGATAGTTTAGACATGGTTTCTAATGTAAAGCAATTCTATCTCATCATATTTTGACTGTGTTTAGACATTTGGTCCTAGCCATTTGGTTTGCTGTAGGTTTTGCTGGCAGATGAGAACACAGAAAAAGTTTTCCTGTTCCCCTCCCTTGCACAATTATCAGGAGCTTTAAAGAGGGGAAGGAGTATATGATAGGTAAAGGACCACCCATCCACCTTGCCCAGGTTCAATTGTATTGACAGGGCAGTACCCCAGCTCTGAGAAGCTGCTCCATTATTTCAAAGACATTTGTTCAATTGAAAGCAAGTGCAAAGAAACCAGAAAAAAAAAAACCCCAAACAAAACGAAAAGTAATTACTTTGCAAAAAGTGGTGAAATGGAAATTCATAGTTACAGTTTTCAATCTATTTCTAGAAGCATGATGCAGCACTACTGGACTAGAATCACAAAGCATTTTTTTTTCAAAATATAAAGCTGTCTAGATTCCCTAAAGGAACCTCTCCCTTTAAAACTGCTACAGGAATAATAGAAGATAATCAGCATTCACAACATCAGATAATTCAGAAAGCATTAATTTCAATATTTCTAAACTTTTAAAGAATCTCAGGGGCTTATGTAATTTCCTATTCCTATTGAGTGAAATTGTATTGAATCCCTGTAGCTGCTTACCTACTCCAAACTTTTTACATTAACTACATAACTATTCCAAGAATAAATAGATTATTTATTGTCTTTCCTGCATTTCTCTGCTTCCAGACACCTGCAGTCCTTGTTTCTGCACTCACAGAGTTGATTTTTATTTAATTTGTAGTGTTTCGGTAAGATGACACGTTGTCAGATCTGCCTTGGAAATTATATTCTTCCAATTTATCAGCTAGCAGAAGCTTTAATGTCTCCCCACATCATTGTGTCACTGTGCCCCAATTCAATGGACAGGAAACATTTCTGAGGATTGACTGGGACAGGAGTAAGGGGAAGGGTGAAGTGGGGAGGAGAAGAGACAAAGAAAAGACATGGTCAAGGTGAGTGACAGCAATATATGGTACTTGCTATCTAGACACCTGTCACATAAGGCTCCTGATTGATTTTGTAGCAACCATCAAATAAATAAAACTCTCAGCCCATGCCCACCAAGCAAATTATTCCAGCATTTTACAGAGAATATGGTCTAGACCTATCATTTTGCTCTCATAGCTCTGGTCATTTTTTATACTCACTTTGCATTCAAACAGACTGCCACAAAAAGGAATACAGAATGGAAATCAAGCCCATTAGACACATTTTAAACACTAAATTTGACTTTAAGGAAGTCAAGGTTATGGTTTTCTTCATATATAAAAATCTTACTACATTAAAAAGTTTCCCAGGTTTCAGCAACAAAAAAAATACCACTAATTTATGAAAACTGTGTTTAGTGTCTCCAAACCTTTGTCATAAATTATGCATGTCAGCATGGAAATGCTAATGAAAAGAGGATTTCATTTACAAATGATTAGTACAAATTCAGCAGTCACTATAGTTATGCCAGTCTAATTTATTTTCTTGTAGAACATGCTGTTTGCCAGGTTTTGGCCATTTATTTCTATACTGTTGAACATCAACTTCTCAGACTTTAATGTCACATTATCTTTTTATCCAAAGAAATGTTCATTTTCTGTTTAGAAAGTCTTAGCTAAACAAAGTCTTTCAGCTGAAAGTAAAGTCTTTTGATTAAAACATTTGTAAGAGAGCCGCAATAAAAATGATGCCCTTTTATACAGAAAGAATTGCTGAAATTACTGCGTTTTCTAAGACTTCTACTAAGGTGTTGAAGAATACAATATAATCACCTTCAACAGAGCTTATAACAGATGTTTTTTTTTCATGTAGCACACAATTTTCCTTTTTTTTTTTTTTTCCCCTCACTATAAAAAGATTTTTCCAGGGATTGGGTCTACTTGGAAAAATCTTCATAAGTCAGCATTCCAATAGCATTCTACAGGCCTGAAAAAAGGATAAGAAGAGTCCATAGTGCAAAACTTTGCCATGATGCCTTTTTTTTCTCCTAAAGATCTATGCTGGCTGGAAAATCAATAATGCCTTATATGAAATAGATCCAAATAGAAATGAAAACATGGGGTTCTAGGGAGTTACAAAAACACATCGTAGAAATCACTTCAAGGATTCTTATTAAATAGAGAATGTGGAACTTCTATGTATTTGTTACATAGAAGGCGGTGATACTTTGTGGATGTTGTTGAAAGCAGTTGAAGTAGAAATCACACAACAACAGAACGGTAGGGGCTAGAAGGGATGTCTAGAGATCACCTAGTCCAAACCTCTGCTGAAGCAGGTCCATCTAGATCAAGTCACACAGGAACATGTCCAAATTTTTTAAAATCTCCAGAGAAGGAGATTCCACAGTCCCCTTGGGCAGCTTGTTTCAAATCAAATTTTCATCTACACCTGTATTTGCTACTTTCTGTTAAATCCATTTAAAATATTCCAGGCTGGGAAGTTTCAGCACTAAGATTCACCACTTAGATGCAAAAGGAAACTTTTGTCCTTTTATCTGGTGGTGGTTTTTTTTTTCCTTTTTTTTTTTTTCCCCAGAAGTTCGGTAGAATGTTTGGACTGGTCAATAAAAATATTTGTAAGCCTGAAGAATTAGATTATTGGTTCTCTAATTCTGGCCCCAGGCCACACAACTCCAGATGTGCCTATAAAATCAGACTTTGAGCAAGGAGGTTATTAAAAAATAGTAATGTTCTAAGTTGTGGAAAACAGACTTCCTTTACACCTAGATCAGACAATCATTTTAATTGCACAATCTACCCAATTCAAATACATACATAATGTGCAATGCGCATTTGGTTTTGACAGCTTTATTTGTTCATTAAACATTTATGTTAGATGGCTTTTAGCATCCCAGTCCATGATACTCATCTAAACTTGGCTAGAAAATTAACAGCTAAAGTAGTCCCATATTTTATCATATTAACCTCTCTTTGGAGTATTACTGAGTAGATATGATAAAAAACAACCTAAATTGTGCATTTCAAAATTGAATTTTAAGAGTGCTTTTTGCTAACATGAATTGTTTGGGTTTTTGTCATATTATTACATGGTATGGCTCCTTTCTCTGATAACTTGGTAGGAGCAAATTGATAATAATCACACAGCCTAAAATGGGACTTCTTTTATAAGCAAATCAAGTACATAACTATTGGGAAGGGTTTAGCTATCAAATTAACAGTGTAACTTGGTTGGAAACTATTTCCTACCAAACAGTATATGGAAAGATTTCCAGGAAACTCACGCTATATATAGTACTTTAAAACAATTACTCATACACTTGCAATTTCTTATTCTATTAGCTAAATGCATCTACTGAAAATCTACTGAAATAAAGGAGCAGAGATGAAGTGACTGAAATACTTGCTATGATCTGGTGATCAGAACAATCAGAAGTTACCCTAAAACAGACGATAAGCTTTCAAAAATAGAACAAATAAAACCTTTATGCTTTTAAATGTTTTGTCATATGAAATAGCATCAAGGAGCTATTCAAATGGATATTTCGATGATGTACATGCAATGTACATGCCTGAAAACAAGACAAATCCAAAGTGGACTTACATGTTGTGCTAAAAGGATAAAGAACTGCAGAATCTGTGAGGTCTAGCAATTTTATTCCATCTCTTTATTAAGAAACTCCTCCTGTTTTTAAACTACATTGTGAAGACTTTGCTAAAGTGTTTACAATGGAATGCTATTTGATGATCACTTTAAATATCTTTAAGCTTACTTTAGCTATTAGTTTACATGCAAAGTACGCACATCTAATAAAAAAATTGGTATCAGATGACACAGTTCTAAAGGCACATTGTGCACAAGATTGTTTTCTGAGAACACAAAATGTATTTTAAAATGGTCCTTATTTTATCATGTATTATTCTTCAGTAGCTGTTTGGGAATTTGCTGACTTTATGTGCTAGTGACCAGCATTTATCTCAACTGTACTTTTACCACAGAAAAACCGTGAGTTTTTAAGTGGTGAACAAGGGAAGACTAGAGCAGGTGGATAAAGCAAGAAGCCTGCCATGCTGCCTGCTGACTGGGCAGATCCAAAACTCCATTATGTTCACAAACTCCAACTTGATGATGTCTCAGAAACTTCTCGGTGAAACATTCACAAAAGAAATCCAGGTACGTAACAAATGAACAAGAGAACAGAGAAAGAAAATCTGAAAGCATGAATAATTTTGCTAATGGTACACAAAAGGAAAATTTGTCTGTGATGTTAGAATAATTTCACAAAGAAATTACTAACTGGATAAGTTGCTGCTATTACTAGCTGCTAGTCCATTAGTAACAGAAACTGGCTTTGAGACAAGTCATCATTACATAATATTCTTTTACCTGTTCAGCTGGCTCATCAGTTACATGTACTTTGTTTTCTTCTTTCAGCAGCTAATTTGAACATTTTGATGCACAATTGTCTGATCATGGAGATATGGATATTATCTAGGGGTAAAATTTATTTCTGATGTGCACACTTTATAAAGCAGCTATGATGGTGACAGTAGCCAGGACAGGCTTGAAGAGAGAGGATCAGTACAGGAATAACTGATCTGACATGTCAGATACTGGATGTGCTGATGGTCAGCCAGATCATCATCATCATCCCACAGTCTAAACACCCTATGGAAAGCAGAAATGGTGATCTGGGGGAATAGTAGCAATAGAAATGATGGATGTGCAACCCAAATATTCTCTTGTTCATGTACCTTCAGGTTTTCTACAGTTTCTTTGTAATCTATCAGATCTTTAGCTATAAAGAAACTGTTTACATCAAAGCTAGCAGACAGATTTCACCCTTAGTTATATCCCATGTATCACCAGATTTTGGATAAACCTTGAGTCTCTAGGATGTTCAAAAGTGCATCTAACACAGAACATAATCACTTTGTAGTGCTGAAGAATTTATTAAATGCTTTTGTGAAGGGATGGATCCAGAAGAGAATGAGACATTAAAAGCCTTCAGGAAATGCATCTTAGCGGATTGGTTTCTGGTTTACCTGAATTTCCAGCTAAGATTAGTGAGCATGTCTTGACTGAACAAGCTATCATACTTGCAGCTACAAGATTGACATAAAAGGCATTTTCCTTCTTTTCTTCTCCTCCAGCAATCATACACCTTTGCTGAAAAGTGGCCTCTATAACAGAATGCAGATGGATGATTAGCTATGCAGAGTGCAAATATCAGGTTGGCATTTCAAAAACTGGAGGGAACTCTGCAAAAGCTCATAAATCCTCACAAAAATACTGATAAGTTTGTTCTTCACCCTATTCTTATTAGAAAGGCACTAAGAATGACAGAACAGGGTGAGGAATGAAATGAAAAGACGCTAGGCAGGTATTTTGGTCCAACATTTGCTGAATTTCTTATACTTCAACTCTCACAATTAATATTGCACTTCCCTGATGAAGCTTAACTTTTGCAGCAGCAAGGTAGACAGAACAATGTTTATGACAGTACCTGATTTATTATTATAACACTTGTTATTCAACAGATGCATTTAATTTGAATTTCTGGTGCTGATGTTGTGACTGCCCAAGAAAGCAACCTTCTATAGTTTTACATAGGTTCCTGAGGCATTGCTGCCTTCACTCCCACCATAGAAAACTTATTTGGAAGTACGTGTTCAAAGAACTATCTGGGGCAACACTGCAGCTGCTCCTCCTAAATTCTTCAACTGTATATGAATTTCATCAACATTAACAGCTGCAAACTGCACATAGAATTTAGGGAAAAACAAACCTTTTAGAAAAGCCGATTTCATTTTTATCATTTTGCTAAGTAGGACAGTGATAAAATCTCCACTGCTTATTGCAAGCATCAGAAGCTGCCTGATTTGCTTATATAATGTAAAATGGCTTTATTAGTATTACATTGGGCTTATAAAAAAAGACTTGGATGAGAATTGCCATGTAAGGTCTGATAAAAATGTCAGTATTCATATCCATCTTTCAATAAATGCACAGGGAAAAACTACACAGCACTGTTTATACTAATTGAGTATCACAAAATCCTCTATATTTTTTCCATCTGTTTTTCCTAAGGCCAGATTTTCTGCTAGATAGGTCTTTAGAAGAAATACCTCTTGGAACACAAAAAAGAAAAAACAACAACCAAAACAGAAGAGAGATATTGTCAGCAGCCTTTGGTGAGGGTGGAGCTGGTAAGGGCTGGCAGTGAGGTTACAGTTGCATTTATGAACACTTAAGGAACACTTAAAAAGTGGAAACTACCTATTTTTGAGAACTTTACAAAGGGATCTAGCAAGATCAATTCCCTTCTGTGGATAGTCCCAGTAGAATATATCTATATCTATCTGTCTATAAGTCAAAACTGTACATCGTGAAATTATTAGAGAGAAAAAACCAAAAATTATGATAAAGATTTTTCTCCTATGCAAACGTTTTACTTCTCAGCACCCAGGTTTAGTGGAATAGATAGAAGAAACTTGACTGCTAAAAGAAACTTCACAGCCTCCCTGCTCTATAAGAAAATCTAATGAACTTGAATTTTAATTTTACTTTTTTTGGAAAAAACGTTATTTAATATTTAGTTTTTGCTTTTTATACTAAATTGGCTAAAAGAGCCTAGGAAAAAAAAAATCTCTAACCTAAATTGGGAGCAAACACTATGTTTTATTAACTGAGGATTATCTCCTCGAGAGCAATCACAAAACTATTGAATATTTTACTTTTCTCATCTGTGATCTTTTCTTCTATCTCATAGGAATATAACCCAGTGAATAAATCATTCAATGCCCAATTCTGTATATTCAGCTCCTATTAAACACATTGTAATACCATTCAACATCTCAAAGGGACAGACTGCTCAGTAGTCTCATCTTTACTGCAGTCTTCAGCATCAAGCACCTTCCAATCTACCTTTTATATTTCTAAACTTCTGTGATTCCATGTGTGTGTTTGTTTTCTTACTGTGCTTCTAGGCATCACCAATGATATGTGAAAGATTCATACAATTAGACTAAGCTAGCCAATTATCTGATATACAGGTTGATAGATATTTTCTAGAACACTAAGAGTAATTAACTAGGAAACAAAATTTCCTCAGGAAAAGAAGGGCAGTTGAAGCTTTCCTCTGAAAATGTTCTTGGTCATTCTGTCAATAGAGATACTGCAGTTGCTGTTAACATGAAAAATTCACAGAGAAAGTTATTTTTCTTTCTGTCTATTTTATTAAGGGAAGAATTTAGCTGTTATTCTACTAATGCTTATCACTAAGACAGCAGCACAAATCTTTTTGTTATTTTCTTTTTCCTCTCTCCCTATATTTCACATGAGTTTGATGACTGATTAGCCCCTGGGCTCTTTTATAACCTGTGATAGTGCAAAAAAGCATAGCTCCAGGAAATGTGTAATCTCATTGTCTGTACCACAGGATTTAGGATTACATGTAATCCCATTTTCTCTAATCACAGCAGGTGCCAGTAAAGGTACACAAGATTTTACACAGAAAAATGCATCTATAGAAGATGTGCTCTGATAATATACTATGAAGGTCTGAGTGGAATGGGAAGTGCTCTGTTTGATGTCAGGGCACTGCTCTTCAGAGTGCTCTCTGGTTTAGAGCAGCACACTTTGGAGATTCAAAGGTCAGATCCAAAAGCCACAAGTGTTTTGATCAAGCTACAAATATCTTTACAGAAGTTTCTTGATTTTAAATCATTTACCATGGCTTCATGTTGGCTGACAATGACTCCTTTTGTCCCATACTATGTCCCTCACAAATGGCAAAGAATACCATGTCATTCATTTCTGATCATGTATCAGAAATCTCAACCAGCTGCCTGCAGAGCCACAAAGTAGGGCTATCTTGCCTGAAAGAATACAGCTAGTCTTCACATTTCCATGTGGAGGAAACAGAAGTTGAGCTCAGATACTCCTCTTAGAGCTGCTAGTGTTCCTCAGATTAAGTACAAATACGGTTTTACTGCTCAAGTAGGAAACATTGGCTGGAAAAATGTGAAAAACAATGTCACAGATGAAGTGATGGTAGGTCTTGTGTGGTAGGTCTGCTCAATTCACTTTTGAAACAGCTTGTGAAGCAATTCCAAAACATGAATACATCTTATTATTACTAAGACAGAAAAACTATTTCAGGCTGAAAACAAAAATAAAAATTAAAAAAAACCATTATGTTCTGAAGATTCTATTACTTCAGATTAGTTCAGGAGCTTGTTTAATTTTGTCTTTGGTTTTCATGATGGGAACAAGTTCCATGGGAACATGAGAGAAATCACTGTTCTAACATCTAATGATGATCGACTCTTTTTGGTATGAATGAGTTGCCTATAGCTTGTCTACATAGAAAACCAAGCAATAAACATCACAAACATAACATTGTCATTTTAGTATGTTACTTGGCTTTTAACACAGCTTTTTTAAAAGAAAGTAGGTACCATATATTTTAGTTAAGTTTAAAGTAGATTTAGAGATGTAATTTGGAGATTGTCAAAGTCCATTAACATGATATCTAGTTAACATATGGAACTGTATCTCTAGATACAGGCTAGAAGAATTAAGCCAAAAGATCTGATTAACTGCTCATTGTGTACAAATAAGCCATCCAAAAACCTTTAACCTGACCTATTGTGAAAGTTACAGTTTCCGGTAATAATAAAAAACAATCTCAAAGAGGTGAGATATTGCAGTTTCTTTTGAAAATAAATCTTTACTATGTTCACTGCAGTACTGGAGCATTGGAGAATTAGTTACTCAGTGTCAGCTTTGAGAAGAAAAAGCAAATATGCAGAACCCATCATGACTAACATATCTTGTAGTAAAGTATGTAGCAGTCTTACACTGCAGTATGACACAACTGAAGTTATTTTATTGTGTTATTACTGCCTCTGTAATTAATTTCTGATAGTTTATAACTTCTTTCTTTACAGAGAGCCTTTCTTTTCCACATTTAAAAAAAAGGTTATTTTTATTTATAGTTTAGTGTTGATATGGTATTTAGTTCTATTGTAAATAATCAATTTAGAACAGCATAAAGCTGTTGGGAAAAAAAAATAATATACAGATGCCTATGTATATCATGAAGGCTTCTTGATAATTGTTGCTGTGTTTCCATGAGTTTTAAGAATGAACAGATAGTATAACTCAACTCACACCTGCTCAATAGCCAGTCTAAACACTTCTTGCATCCTCAAACTATCCTTTTCCTGCCTCCTCTTGCAGGTTCTTATTTTTAGATTGCTATAACATGGTCTCGTTCATTTTTTTTTACTTTATGTTTTGTTTGCAGATGATTCTGCTTACTCTAATTACTCTTTTTCTAACTATGAAGCAGGGAATGGGAGTAGGAGTAACTGAAGAGTACAATAACCTATGTAGTCTTTACAGTTATGTAAAGCTGATCCAGTTCAAAGATGTACATACCAGAAAGATTTATTTTAAAAAACACTCTAGTTTGTATATACTTTTTTACAAGATACATTTAGTGAGGAATGTGGGTGCACAATGTATTATTCCTAAAACAATTATGCAGAAATAATTTTCATTAAAAGTTTTCATTAGCAAAGCATCATTAAGACTTAAAGAAAATTTGTACAAACAAACATTAGAACAGCTGCAACTGATGAAAACATGAGAGATATTCTGCCCTCATCCAAAAAATTTTAGTCTTGGTTTATGAAAATGAAGTGAGATCCAATATGTGTTGAAGAAGAAATGGTTTCAAGCTCAATGCTTTAAATCAATGCTGATACCAAAGAACTTTTACAATAATTGCAGATTTATAGCCTACATTTGTTTCCCAAGATCTCTTACACAGAAAATCATAGCAAGTAAATGTGACAAACCACCTGTAAGATAAGAGCTTACAAGATGATAAGTTACCTCTGAATATAGTTTCCTGCCAATAGTCTAGATTTGACAAATCTTCTTATATTGATCTACACAACTTGATCATTGCTTTCAGAGTAAAATTGATCCAGTAGCAACAGTGTCACTTAAAATAATGACAACTGTTAATAGATATAAAAAATGAAAAAATAAAATGACACAAGGTAATCCATATAGCTTTTTCACTGCATTGCCTTTTGTTACTGTTTGGGTTTACTGAACTGATAGCTACTGTAACTCACATAACATTCCTTGATATCTAAAGTCTTCAAAACAGGCATTGAAAACAATAAGCTGAAATCTGACATACATGCCAACACCACTATTCAGCAATATGTGGAACAAAAACGTAAAACTGAATTTTTTCCTTTAAATTTTCCTTTAAACTCACTGCCCTCTCCTTCAGAAAGCAAATTATGAGAACAACCTAGACTGAATTTAGTATTTATTATTTGTTAATAGGTAAAAATTATTGCAGGTTTAAGAGATTAAATATATGAGATAAAATAGAAAGTGAAGCAAAAGCAGAACAATTTAACATTTATCAAGAGGTAGAAAATTTATAGAATATTATAATGTAAACATGCACCCTGAAGTCACTGTTCATTGTTATAAAATATCATACTTTCACTGCAGATACCATGCAACTACAAATAAGAAGCAGCAAATCTTTATGATACTGGATGTCAGAGTTACAGGTATCACCCAATTAAGAATGGAGGGAGATCTCTCCATCAGGCAGTCTAGCTATTAAGATGCAGTTCACACTATGGATGTGTCTGAGAAGTTTGCAGTCTGTGAAAGCGAAGGTTAAGGTCAAGGAGTAAGCCACAGAAACCTTGGCTACCTGCAGAGTCTGCAATCAAGATGTGTGGAGTTGATATGTTCTCATGTTATTCACAGAAATGATGTCTTTTCTTCCTATAAATGTGGTCACTGCATTGCTGATCATCATGGCTTTGTAGTAGTGTCATGAGGTGATTTATATAAACTCATGTTCTCAAGGCAGTTCATCAGGGAATTGATGCAGCTAAGATGCTGATTATCACTAGACCTGAAGCAGATCTGACAGGCAAACTACCAGCTTTCCTCAAAAAAAAAAAAAAATTTTGCTCAGAGGTATCTGCTATAAACAACTTTATCTCATCTGTAGTCAAGTGCAGTACTGGTATATGTTGTCTAGATTTCACATTCCCTTGCTAAGCCACCTTCCCATCATGCCCTTTCATCTTTCAGACAGTCCTGGGCTAGAAAAGATTTTTGCCTGCCCAATAAATTATCAACAATATTTTCCATTTAAAAGTCAGTCACAACACGAACTGTATGAATGTTCAGCAAGTTCTTTTTCTGCAAGAAGTACTTCCTTATATAGCACACTGTTTTGGCACATAGACATCTTCACCCTTCCCTGTTAAAATATCAAAAGCCTCATAATCATCTGAACACAACTTTTTTTATTTGAGTAGAGCTTTGATCTCAAAGAACTGAGTAACTCAAATGACTCATAAGGGACTTTTGTATTCTAGACAGACTAGCAGACTAATAAAAGCCCCATAGATAGTGAGGGCAAATAACACATGGTTTTGAGAGGCCGGCTTCCCAAAATCTGTGGTCACATACACAGAACTTGGATCATTACCAGAACTGGTGCAAGCAAAACTGTCTCCCAGAAAAGACCAAGCAATAGACAGAACTAAATAAATAAATGCATGAATGAATAAATAAAAGAAACTGTCTTCATGCCTGGAGTGAGAACTGAAACTGGTAGGAGTTGACTGGAGCTGTCATCCACGTGGCAGGAAGAACTGAGTGCTCAGTAGGTGAGCACAGTCTTGTAGCCCACAAACAACTACATGCAATCAAACCTTGAGGCACTTGTTTTTCTCCAACTACCTTAATTTTAGAAGCTGCTAGGTAGTATTCCCATCCAAACTCCAGGACCAGGTCCCCTGGTTTCTACTCAGAAACTCTTTTTGCTAAATAATTCCATTGATTTAAGCAAGCCCAGGGCAAAGTAAGAATAAACAAACCAGAAAAATCACTGAGTCCAGTTCTATAGATGAAGTGAGCACTTCAGTCATAGCAATAACACTTATGTTCTGGACCTCTCACACAAAAGAAAAATCACCTTCTATTAGCAGTCATTATTTTGCTTGTTGGCTTATGCTATTGGTTTGAAATCCTGCAAGTCATACTGTTATTGATACTGGTCCAATTTCTTGTTTCACAATCTTCATTTTCAATCTGCCTCTTTGCACAGAAGTACAGAGAGAGGGCTGGAGGTTCTTTTTATTCTACACATTGCCACTCTTTTTAACACTAATGATCTTAAATATCTTTTGCAGCATTTAATCAGGTATAACATTTAATCACATAATCATCTGTTGAAGTAAAAGTAATGTTTGTAAGTAGCCCATTTGCCTTTTCAGCACAGAAAGAAATAGTTTTAAGCAGGCAGACTGAAGTGCAGATGCAGTGCTTCTAGTTTGAAGATCAGCTTATTTGAATGAGAGGTAAGTGAAGAGATGTACTTGAAAATAAACTTTTTTTCCCCTTTTTCCTCCAATAGTGTCATCTATTTAGTTATACAGTAGACAATACATTTTGGGGACCACCTCCAGAGAAAAAGAGTGTAAAAACTGTGTTTTGTGATGTTTGAATTATTTTGCTCCAGCATGCAACAATGTCCAGTGCAGACTGTCAGAACAAATGGTGAATGTGTTCAAGACATTCTCATCTACAGATGGACTCAGCAAAATTATATCATGTGAACATGGCAAAGATGGTATTGGTTTTTGAAAAGTTTCTAGTCAGAGTATGTAGAAATACAGGGAATAAAGATGGGTTTAGCATGAGGTAAAAAGAAAGTTTCCCTTGTTTGCTAATAAACTGGTAGAACACAGGACAAACTAGCAAGGAATAAATGGGGATTAAAAACATGGGAAGAAACCCAGTATATTCCATAGTAGTTCAAGTTGGAGTCCCTGGTATTTAATACATTCATAAGCTACTTGAAAAGAAAGAAAAATAAAGTGTTAAAATTTACTTAAAGCAAAAGACAGCTGAGGCTTCATCAACATGGCTAAGAACATGGTTGAGGGAGCATAGAAGACTGAATACAGATTGATAATTCAACACACTTTGTAGTACAAGGGTGTGCAACAAAAGCATGTGGCAAAACTTTTAAAATGAAGAGCACAGATGTAAACCAAACTTTCCCCACACAATTCAAAACTAAAATGATGGAATATATTGCAAAAATACAGGTGGGGTTTTAATATGTGAAAAGATCAAAAATCCCTTTGACAAAGGGAAGAGAACTCTCTTAAGAGCTATTAAGTAAAATAGTCTGAATCTAACATTCAAGCTAAGAAGTTCTTACACTGCAGATGAGAACCAGAAGAGTCATATCCCCAGAAATATCAATATGCTTGCCCTTCTTTTACACTTTCTTTTTTCAAGCATTTGTTACTGACTGTTGTCTTTGTTGATTTCTCCAGAGTCAGCTGAACTCTTAGTCTGATCTATTGCAGACACCCTTTTGCTCTTGGAGCTCTATGCTCTTTGCATGTATTAAATACAGTTTCACCTAGGAATATAAAAGACATTGAATGCTGCAGTTTTCCATTTTCCATTGCAACTACTATTCAAAAAGTGAGTCTAAAGCTACTCATCTTTTGTTGTGTATGGAAGGAAAATAAGAGGAGAAGAAAGAGACTAACGATAGTCAAGGGATACTGTGTAAGTCAGTCTTTCCAAAAGGTATAGAATAAGCAACAAGTATCCCATAAATACAAAATAAAGACCCTCAACCACCACCTCTCCAACAACCAAGCCTACCCTCAAAATGCTTGTCTGTTTTGTATAAAGAAAACTACTACCAGGCAAAGAATTTTAAAAGACATTCAGATAAAATTTACATTTTCTGTCCTATATTCACACCATTACTTAAGAGTAGCACTCACAGATAACAGGTAGGCTCATGTTGTACATAAGCTTGTAAATAAAATATGAGGGAGATAAACTAACTTTTACAACCTTTCCAGGAAAGCTGGCAAACTAATGGAAACCACCTTAGCCCTAAGATAGTATTTTTCCAAATAGTAGAGTAAATTAACTTACATAAAAGGTCCACGTTGCTATTGTTAGCATACTTCCAGAACTCATGCTTCCTCATTTAAAGTTAGCTTGCACATCTAAACCACAGCACAATTTTATATAGTACATCTTTCCTCACTATATACCACCATTAAGCCCCTCCAGGATGTGTTTTACCAGCTTGCTGATCCAAACCTCACACAGCACACAACCAATAGCCTCATATATCATACACCACACCTTGAGGCATATGTTAATTGACCAATAAAACACATCTGTAGCATATTAATGTTATAATAAAACATTCTACATATTCAATAAATTCCATGTTATCAGTCTCCATCAATTATTTATTAAGAACTAACATAATAAATAATCTGCTGAGAAAGGTGCAGTAACATGAGGACAAAACAGTACAAAATAAATTTTATGACTCTACAGTTGCAGTCTTTGTAGCATACTATATATTTATAAGTGCTTGAAGTAAGACAAGATTGAACTATTCAGCTCTAAATCTTCATACTCTATTCACTAAGAGATTGCTTTGCTGAAATTAACAAAAGAATAGGCTTTCTTATATGTGTTTGCTGGCATCAGGTTCTCTTAATCCTAATATTAGTAATTCCCTTCTGTGTAGAATCAGTAGTTTCATCCTTTGTGAGAGTACTCTTTAGCTGATGCAGTATTAGCATTAGCTAACAGAAATATTTCCACTAAAAAAACCATGTAAGCCTCTTTGGGACTAAAATGGAAATTTAAATTTCAGTAGAGAATATTTGCAGTATCTCCAGGTAAAACTGGCACATAACCTAAAATGAGGGGGTTGCATCATCAAAAAAAAAAAAATAAAGCCACTGTGAATTTCATTGAACTCATAATGCTGGACCTATCAGGGGCTCACTCTTTCTCCCATTTGCTCAGACAGATAGGAAGAGTCTTGGAAATTCTAAAAGTGTGTACTGAATAAATAACTACCACAACTGTTAGCACTAAAATGTTGAAATGCTTAAACATTAAGTATAAGCCTATAATTTGAGGACTTCAGAACTAATGTTCTAAATTGATTTAAGATGCTAAGTTACCCCTAAAATAAACAATTACAATGACTTCAACTTCCAAAATTCCAGTAGTAAACAATTCCTTAAAAACCAAGGTGATATTTATGGCATCCAACATCCATGCACTTCATTTGCAAAAACAAGAAGACACCAGATTTTCCTTTAGAGTTAGTCACAGGGAAGATCTTGGATGAGAAACTTGGTAAAGTAGGGCCATGAGAAAAACAATATTTTTTTTCCATTTTTCTGTTAAGAGAAAGATGAAGCATGTGCTCCATCTGTGTTGTATCTGTCCTTGGATTTTTCCAGTCATTTCTCTGATATGCAAAGTCCAGTAGGTGTTACATATTTACATTTTCTGTCTCTTTCAAATATAAGTTTTACTTTTGTTTTTTTTTTTTTCTTTTGTATTATATCTGAATGTGTCAATTCCTTAGGAAGTTGCTCATGTTGTTTGGATCAAATAATGCTTTCAGTGATGGTGCTTCCCCTGACTTTTTTTTTTATTTACCTCAGAACGAGAGCTTTTGGTACATTAGCAATAAGAAGTCCAGGACAGATTATCACGGAACAAGATAATGATTTACTCTGACTTGGCATAAAGTGAAGCTTGTAAAATAAAATCCTGAATTAACATAAGAGATGTCCTCACCATAGATTTAAACAGTGAGTCTAGTATTTGTTTTGTTACCAAACCCTTTTAAAAACATATTTTAGGAGAGCAAATTTTAATACAAGAAAATTATACAAAGGGAAGAACATCTACAATAAGAATGATGAAAATGTAGGAAAAAACTCTACCTGATACAAAGCTATTTGATTTATGAATAATATTTATGTTTTTGTAGTGGAGGGTAGAAAGACACAAACTATGAATTAATAATTGAATAATTACTTCCACATAAAAGAGGTATAGGAAGCTGAAGAAGCACTAAACCTATTTTTACGTTCTACCTGAGTCCAGCAAACTCCTAGGAAAAACTGAACAGCAATATCAATTCTAATTCATCAGCATATCTATTCCTATTGAAAACTTTTGACAATTTGGTTATTTCTTTTTGTTTGCTTTTTCATATACCAAAAATGGAGCTCTTTTCCCTTGATGACTGACCAAACTTTTATGCTGAGTTGCCACACTTTGCAGTAAAAGAGCAGCGCCTCTAGCAAGAATCCTTCAAAAGGTAGCAGGCTATTTGAACGCTACCTGCATAACTTGAGTACCCTGGTGGGTAAGATGACAAGGAGTACACGTTGTGCAAAGCTGTGTGTACATACACATATAAGTATAAAATGTATATATAAATATAAATTAACATTGGAAACACTAGCTATGAATCCTGTCATCCTACTGTAGCTATCTAAAATCAAGGAACTGTTTTAAGTTAATTATGCTATTGGTAACTGTGGAGAGATTTTTTTACCTTCTGAAAAGAAATATTGAAGGTAAAATGAATACTCTACACAGGATGCAGTTATATCTGACATTGTATCATGAGGAAGTCCAGATGACTAGCTCAGGTAGATGCCTAACCTTGAAATGGGTTAAGAACATTCAGCTGCAATGAAAGACAAAACTGCTACCCCAAAGAGCATTCCAAGATTAACTCATATCTTTCAATTAAACTATAAGATGAACATGTATTTTTGGAAGAAATTTCAGTTTAATACTCAGCAACTTTATTATTATACAATGACAAATCAGTTATTTTAGTGTTTTCTGCCAAATCTGCTTCACGTCAAGTGACAAATTTTAGAACATGTGTTATTAGATCTGGTAAAATTCTGCTGCAATCCTGCTAGCTGTAACATTAACAGAATACTTTATGCAGTGCATAGTCTCAGTAGGAGCTGAGGATGATAAATTAAATACCATGCTTTATGAAGCCAAAGGTTGTACTCATATTTGTAGCAAGTGTGAAACAGATTAAAACAGCACAGTTGAAAAACAGAAGCGCGCTGATAATCAGCTATTCCTTTTTCTGGACAGGAAAAACAAATAGGAAGAAAATAGTTCAGCTATTCAAGCAACCAAATAAGACTATGTTAGAAATACTTAATAACTGAATGTGGATGAAGTGATTATGGAACTCATCACTTGAACCCTCAAGATGCGACATATATGAGAGCTCAGTCAGCCAGGCCCAGAGCTGTTCAAGATCTAGTCCACAGTGATGTAAGGAGACAGAGCAGAGGACAGGCAGCACTTTGATTTAGAAAACAAGCATAGCCCTCAGAATGCAGCAAACTATTAATCCAAGTCAAAGGAACAAATAAAAATGACACGTTTCTAAGGCACCTCTGGCCTGAATCAAATCACAAGTGCAACATACCACAGAAAATTACAGAGAAAATAATCAAGTTTTCAGATATCGACACAAAAACTCAAACTGCAAAGAAGACTGTTATATTGTAGGTTTTTTGGTGGCTCCATTAAATTATATTTACATTTACAGGTCATAGTCTATTGCTTGATATTTTTTCCTGGCTTGAAAATGTTATATCAAGTAAATATTGCTGTGAATTTTACTCTATTTCAGTCTCAAAGTTTCAAAAAATATCATTTAATAATATTCCATTCACTTCCCTTGATTGGACAGCTTATCAGTCTACCAAACACAGAGTCCTGCATAAGAAGATAGGATTTCTGTCCATAATTGGACTGTCTTGTCTTGCCATCAAGCTTTGGAATCAAATTCCAACTTTCCTCTATTAAGGCCAAAAAGAGAAAATAAAGCCACATTGTCCATATTAAAGCAGGATGACAGATTACATAAGGCACTTTTTCCCATGCTGGCATGGTGACACACTACTTCAGAAAAGAAATGCAATACATGAGCCATAGAACAATACCTTACTGCATTGAAGGAAAGAATTGTAAGACTCAGCTGTGCTCTAATCTTGCTTATATTCCTTAAATGTGAGCAAATAGCAGGAGTGGGACTTTCTCACTGTATTCACATATTGGTAAAATCCCCACTTAAGACAGATTTTGAGGACTTAGCTCCTTCTCCAACAGCATATAATTCAGGATATCCTTAAATCTAAGGGAACTTCTTCAGAATTCTGTCAACAAAACAGCTCCTGACTAGCCGCAAGGACCTGCATTCCTAGCTCAATGAGCTGTCAGTAAGAAATGGAAGTTATTAGACGCCTCTGTTATTATAGATTGTGCAAGTGGTACAGAAAATGACATCCAATTCACTTTGCTCCTCAGCTCTGATATACCCCTCCACACAGTTCTTAAGAATACATACAGATAAAAATTCAGCTGGCTTGGAAGACAAAAATACAGATTAGGTGTGACTTCTTTATATTCTCTTCTAGTGAGACATTCAGAATGTCCTATAGTACTCAGTATGGTATGCAGATGGGAAGAGAACAATCCAGAGCTGACTGAAATAAGTAGGAACATCCCTATTGATATGTGAAAATCATTCTTCTACCACTTTTTATCAAAAAAAAAAATACCACACTGCTGAGTCTTTACAACCTTTATTTAGTGGTGCTACATACCGTAGTACTACTATAAGACCTTCTAAATTATTTGCTGTTGTTTTGTTGGCAAAATAAAATTCATACTTAATTTTTCAGAGATAATACATGCTAGGCAATCGTGATCAAACTCGACATATAGAATAAGAGAGATAAATAATTGATATTTAAAAATTCTCTTGTGTCATGTAAGAGTGAGATTTTATTTAGGTATAGCAAGTTTCATGACAGCTCTACAACATTTTATTTTCTCATAATTATCTGAAGAATATTTTTGATATATGCACTTAGTTCATATACTATGTGATCAGTGAAACATTTGTTGTTGTGACATATCTTATAAAGCAGAAAAGCTCAGGGTTTAGAAATGGCTTTAAACAGAAATGCACACACACACAAACATATGACTAATTAAAAGGAGACTTATTTTATGGGAACTCACAAAGGTTTTTCTCAAAGACCACTATTTTCAAAGAGAGAGAGATATTAATAATTTAATTTGTCACAAAAATGTAAAGCATATTGAATCTAGCAAAGTTCACTACAGTTTGATGATACCCATTAACCATGATTACAAGGCCATATTTTGCAATATATTGGTAAAGTATTTTGAGAAGAAAGTGGGTAAGATTGACTCTCCTTGTAAAGTAGTCATAGAATGACATTAAACTACATTATTATAAGAGAAAAGACCCAGTGCTGTTGAGCCTTATGACTAGTGTCCTTTTCCCATCTTGTTTTTCTGCCACGTCATTTTTAGGAAACCATGTCAAACTTTATATATTACTGTTAAAAAGGGGAAAACCAATGCAAAAACCACCTAGAACACTTATGAACTATATTTTCTGTGTTGGTTTATGCATAATTAACACGTGGGATCCATTGCTGAAGTCTATCCAGGCCATATGTTAAGTGGATTTTTAAAAGCAAGCTTTTACAATGAGGATAGATGTGATGCTGAAGGTTAAAGAACCATCCCAGGAAAGCTTTCTTTCAGGGCTTCTAAATTCAAAACCAGAATTCCAATTGTTCTGATGCAAGAGCTTCCACTCAGATGTAAACCTGAATATTGCTTCCCAAGCTACGAGTTAAATTCAGGTGTGAGAGAGGAAAGGAAATTTTCCTCTTCAGACATACTACCTGATAAATAACTTCAATGTTTACTTAATTTGAAGCAGATGAGTTTGATTCTGATAATGTAAACTTCACTGAATGTACTAGTGAATACCCTTGTAAAGGAACAATAAAAAGCAGAGGTAAGCAATATATTCCACTCTACAAGTATAGCGGTGGCTTCTGCACACCCAGGTAGGCAATAGGACTACTCTTTTTGTCTATCTCTCTAGCCCAGAGAGTGGGTTGCCTACTTGACAGTTTGACGCAACTATGAAAGCTTTGGTACTAGAAAGAGGAAACAGACATAAAGCATCATAAAGGAAAAATAAAAATCTAATGTAAAAGGAAATAAAATATGTAACAAAACAGGCACAGGGAAAAATATTAAATTAACATACATAGATGAAGAAAACAAATCAGGAGGAACAGTGTTAGTGCTTACCATTGGGCCTTTCATCCTATTACAAATATAATTATGCCTTATTCAGTCTGAAAACACACTTACATGAAAAAGAGTAAATACTGTAGTTATTACCCATATAAATTATTACAGATGCCTAAAAATCTGTAGGACTGACACAGCATTATGGTACCACAAATTTTTGAGCAATGATTTGCAAATAGAAGGTAAAGGGTCTTATGGCAATAATCAGAAAACACTAAAAGGGGTGCAACATATGCAACAAAAATGAATGAGAAGTGTATATTTCTCAAGAGACAAACCAAAAAAAAGAAATATTGAAGAAATAAAATGAAGAATAAACTGAAGGAGGATTTTACCTTTTCCAAGAGAGTATCATTCTTTCTCTGAAAGAACAATGACCTAGTTAATAAAAGAGATCATCACCTCGGTTCTACCCACTATTAACATGATCAGTATGCTCATTATAACCAAAATCCAACAAAATTTTAAAACTCATTCTTCAGCTTCATTGACAACAGTGACTTTCTAGACAAAGCTACTTTGTTAGAGCTCTACATAAGCATTAAGAGTAGACAGACAATTAACATACATGTTTGGTTACCTACAAAAAGCATTACATCTTTTTTACTTAACCTACACATATGAAAAAACAAGACTAAAACAGTAAACCCCAATAAATCTCTTTTTCAAATGAAGCATGATCTTATTAATTAAATTATTGCAATTATTATTAATTATTTGTTATTAGTAACAGACGCAATGAATTGGCAACAGATGGTGTGATATGGTGAAAAAAGAGATTAATTTCATACATTCACTTTTGGCAGTCCTTCTGCCCAACCAGACCATCTGTGACACATTAGAAACGTTAGAAGCTGTACCATACATATTACAAAGATGATACAAATTATTTGACCATTTGCTTTTCCAGTCCAAAACCCATTCATTCTTCATAATCACAGAATTTTGAACAAAGTAGTTTTTATCATATACATTCTGACCCACGCTTCACCGCTGTTTCTGTAGCACAGTGCAGATATTCTGCAGGATTTCATCAGAACAATTTTGCAAACAGCAGAGTTGCACATTCCAGTATCTGATGGAGCTAAAGTTCTTACAGCATATTCTCCACTGATAACAATAAAAGTTCAAATATGCACTTTGGGAATCATCCTTACTCTATTCTGCAATGAACCTCCAAGTAAAAACATGTAATCTGTTTACAGACAACTGACAGGGAGACTAAATGCCACCCTCCAAGATGGCTCTTACAATTTTGTTTCATGACAGTATTTAACATTTGGACGTTTCTTTTACTTCTGCTTTGGAATTTTTCTGTCATATTTGTATAATGGGTTTTGTAAAAACAGTCATTTCTTCCAGCCAATATATCTTCATAGCAGTCTTCAACTTCGATGCAAATATGTATATATACATGTATACTTGAAATCTCACTTATCTTCATCTAATATATTTTTTTTATGTCAGAAATTTAACTGCAATGAACACATACATCTGTCTAATAAGATTTGGAACAAAGAAATAAGATCAGAAACATAAAAGATTTCTTCAGATCAGATTTATTAATATACTGTGATAATTTTGGGAGCATTTTAATTGACTGGGAAAAAGGCTAATAACATCTGTTTCCAGTTAAATAGTCTGCTTTTTTTAGTGCAAGTCTGTATTTTAAATTGTCCTAGATATGTTGTCCTAGATAACATATCCAAATCCATCTGCTATGTGCATCAAGACAACTTATAATTGCAACTTGTAAAAACAAGGAATGAGAAGCTGGATTTCAGTGACCCTTGTGAGTCATAAATCCATTCTACATATTCTTCTGTCCCTCATCATTGTTCTTTGCATTTAGGAGGAACAGAATGAATGAATGGGCTAACAGAGCAGTGTATATGATCATTTTGTGGCTCTGGAACTTACTGCTGCATTTATCACACAATTGAGAGATTTTCACAGAAATAAAGAGATTTCATATAAGTGACATTGCTAATTGCTCTGCCTTAGTCTTTTGAAAGAACAGATGAAATAAGCCTTATGCTACTTCTCATACCTCACTCAAGTCTCTTTATACCAAGTTTTTCTTGTATGTTTTTTCTATTCCTCCTTCTTCACACTCTAATTTTAATGGCTTAACAAGTCAGATCTCACAAGACCTCTTTTAATTCCTTACCAGAAAGGCAAGAGAGATTATTACTTTAAACAATTTTGTTCAGCTACAAATTTTCCAGATCTCTGTAAGCCTGAAAAGTCACCATGTTCCACCTGTCTAACCCATGCAGTAGATGTAAGGAAGTGGACTCAATACTGAAACAGAAAACACTTTCATTTGCTTTGTTCTACTCTGTCTTGCTTCATGTAAGTTAAGCTTGGCAGCAAAAGGCTTCAAATACAATAAAGAAACTCCAGTCTTTCTCTTACTTTTTCTGTGGAAGAGTAAATTGTACCACCATCACTGCTGTCAAAATGGGACAAAGGAAGAGCATCAAGGAGTGTTTTGTATTTAGTCCATACAAAAGCTATCTTTAGTTGAAGAAAGAAAGATGTGATTAAAGTGCAATTTTCAATACAACAGTGCTAATGCTTATGCAAGTTTGAATTTATGCATCTTCAAGAAAATATTTAAGTATTTTAATTGGTTTGTTGTTCTTTGTTGGGGTTTGTTTTGTTGTTTGTTTTTTGTTGGGTTTTTTTTTTTTTTGCCTGGAAACTATACTGGTTGATTTTTTAATGCCAGAATCTCTCTTTTTGTCTATTAGAGTTGACAAATTTATCACAAAATTTTTTATTTGTTCTGTCTCTAGGATTGTACATGCAACTCCAACAGTATGTATTTGTATGTCTTCTTCTTATACTTACTCTTAGGGAAATCTGAAGCTATAAGAGATTCAAAAAGCAGTTGGAAGAAACAAAGATTGTAATTTTCTCCTCACTATTTCTTGTAACTAATTAAAAAAGACAAGAAGAAAAAGAAATAATTTACTAGGGCACTAATTCAAAACATACCGTACAGAAACTTCCTAATAGCTTCCAAACAGCTACATGCCTAAGTTAAACGTAGGGGACAGTTCAAGCTCTCTTCAATTGACATATGAGTTCTCAGGCAAGGCCTGCCTGTTCTTTCCAGAAGGAAGTCACCAAATTCACTGACTATGAGGACTGCTGTAGCATTTTATCAGGTCTAACTTGGTGAAACAGACACTTTCCCATTGGAAGATATAATCAAAACAGTTTCAAGAATTGTAGCAAATGATATCTGCTCTGCTCTTATCTCTATGTCAGGTGTTCAGACCCAGGGAACAAACAGACTCTAAATACTTGTAAAATACTTATAAAATCAATTAGTTTCTTTGAGACTGTGGTTATATGTATTTTCATTAAAAAACCTCCCAATTCAATTCAATGACAACAATGTATCTTGCATCACTGAACAATCAAACACAACTTGAACAATTATGTGAGCTTATGGAGAATGAACTGCAAATCATAATAGAAAATACCATCTTTATTCTCAACATGTATATAATTGACATCTCCAGACAGAACTGAGAAAACAAAAACCAGGAAGAATCTGCAGTGTTGTAGGAACTGTCTGTACTCCCTTAAATACAATTCATGAAGTTTAAAAACCCAAACAAAGACTGGATTATAGTATTTACTAGTACTTCCTAACTCTCAGAAATAGGCTCTATCTGTTTTTAACAATTTTAAGTAAGTTATTATACTATGACCAAGAACAAAACTATTACTGTACTCAGAATACTAAATATGAGCATTTAGTCTTCTTGGTACAATTCAGCATTCTGATCCTTCTTTTCTTTTCAGTGTATTTCCAGATAAAATGAATTCTTCTTGAATTTCTTATTTGACAATCATAGGTACATATAAGCAACTACATATTGAAGTTTAATATAAGAGCTGTGTCCAAGAAAAACAATTTGGACATTTAAGTATTTCCTCTTCCTCCTCAAAATAAAATTGCATACAGTGGACTTTTAGGCCCAAAGCAATTTTTTGTTTTGATCTACACACAAAAAAAAAAAAGTGTATGCTTTTGTTCTTTTTGTTAAGCTTTACAACAAAATCACTATTTTGCAGGTTAAAATGTTAACTTCAAAACATTTTGAAACAAAACAAACAGTTTAGCAGTACCAAACTAAATCCACAATTATCTCCTTCAGACTTCATTTTTGACTGAAACTATTTATTGAATTCAGATTCTTTTGATTCCCTTGAAACTTCCTTTTGTTTGCAAATGACTACTCAGGAAAAATATATGCCCCACCTATAAAGTGTATACACTTAAAGACTGTACTTCTCACAAAGCAATTAACTCTTTCTTCAGGAAAGCATAATGGCTTTCAGCAATTTCTTTTTTACTACTCATCTCCAGAGCCTACTAATTCCTGGAAGACAAAATGACATCATCTCTCAGCTATTTCCACCTCCTATTATTTTCATGCTTCAGGACATCTGATTTGCACAGTAACGTCTTCTTGACCTTGACTCTATGCATTATCTTGTCATCTTTTGTTTTTTATCCTTTCTTGAGTCATCTCATCTCTACTTTCTATGTTACGCAATGTTAGGATATGCTAATAGAATTTGAATCTACAAATCAAAAATACCACTCTTTTTGTGAAACAAGAATATTTGTGAGCCCTCACAAGATGGTAACATGTGTGTCCTTTAATGACTAAAAAAAGATGGAATGTATAACAAGTGTGTCAAGGATGCGCCCAAGGATGTTCAGGGCTCCAATGCTCCTGGAAACAGCTGAAGTAGGGCTAAACAGCAAAACTTAATTTCCAAACGTATATATATTTCACAAATAGACATGAAAACAATTTAGTTTCCTGGGTTCAGAAGAAGTAAGTCAAATTACTTACCATTTCTTGGTGGCTAGTTCCAGCTCAAATACTTTAGATATTGTAAATCAGCAGCACATCAGTAACATAAAAATGGTCAGTTCAGAAAGTCAGATGTTTGCTCATTTTTCTGCTAATCTTCATTTCTGAAGTCAACTCAGTAAACTCTAGCACCCCCTTGCAAAACTTGTCATGTTTTCCTCTTATTTTTAGAGAAAGTTCATTGCCATACAGTCTGCATACAATCCTTCCCATATGCTAGTATATACTCCTCGTCTCCCTTAGAATTCCACTTTAATTTCTACTTCAATATTTAGATCACAGGCCTGGTTAGGAATATGGATATTCACCTATCTTAAATCTAAGGATAAAAAAGTTCCAAAGACACAAATGGATTTTATTCCTATGATTCTTCCATTCTTATATAGCTTCTTAAAAAAAAAACCTTAGAGCAATGATTAGAGAAATTACTATGAAAAAAAGAGACTGGTAATTCAAAGGAAATAAAATTATTTCAAAAGAAGTACCCCAAGCAATTTACTGTAGTTTGAGTGTAAAGTCTGTTATTGGCTGTATTGTACCACCCTGTTGCAAAGTCACTTGAGCACACTGAGGGATAGAAAATTAGAAATTCTGGTTTTATCTATAGCACTGACTGTTTTCATGGTCCTATACAAGCAGTGTAACCTCTTTGAAACATGAAAGCAATGCATATATTATCTATACCTGAAAAGAAGCACTAGCTTAGCAGGATCTTTGCTGTTTATCTAAGCATTTAAGAGAGAGAGGCAACACTCAGATTTTATTCTTTTCCTCGTATATGTTGTTCTCCCTCATCAAACACTTCACAAAATTGGAACTCTGTCTTCTACTATAAATGTCTCCTACTGGGAAGCTGCTTTTTCTAGATGTGTTCAAAATAGATCATTAGCAAGTTTGCCAAAGGAAAACTTGTGTTAAGTTTAAAGATTTTATTCCCAAAGAAAATACATTTTACTATTTCATTCTCAACCAGTATAAAAGAAGAGACTTTATTATATTTTTTTTTTTACCAAAAAAGCGAAAAGATTACGGATCAAAGTCATTTATACGCTGAACTCAGGCTAAAACCATCCTCCACTGAATTCTAATATAAAGAAACAATAATTTCTTTTGTTTCTTGGTTTGTTTTTTTTTTTCAGGTTAGTAGAACAGAGCATTCCTCATACATAGAATTCAACAGAAGTTGGACTCAAAAACATTTTAACATCCTTCTTTCTTAATACTATATACCTGGCAGAATCATGACTTTTTAATCATCTTCAATCTCAAACACCTCTAACTCAGGTTAAAGTACATAGTTTTCTCTTTTCATTTGTTTATTTACAGACATGTTTAATGATGGTAAAAGAGATGCTAATCCAGTTGTTTAAATTGACTGAATTAAATTAACTGGAACAACATATAGTAGATAAGATATCATAATTTTATATTGGTTTGATTTTTTTTTTCCTCTTTTCATCTGCCTTTAAACTATAAATGTAAAATACCTTTATATGGTTAAGGAAATTCAAACTATCAGGAATATTTAAGGAATTGCAATAGTGTATTGTGGCATTATTACTTTTTAGATTGAAATTGGCTTTCCACAATAAAAAGAGGAGGCGATTACAAAGCATAATTATCCTAAGATTTTCCTGTTTCCAAACCACAAGAAAATCAACAAGTCAGAACATATGCATCCAAGAACTTGTGCTACATCTTCCTTGTATTCCTGCTCTGATTGAGTTCTTTGTGCTTAATTAACTTGATATTAATCCACAGTATCAAATCTGTGGGGCAAGGACTAAGTAGTTTTTTTGCTGCTTGCAGATATTTAAAGTAGAAATACTAAATTTTGATAAAAAATTGATTTTAAATTGGCAATTCATAGAGCTTCAAAGTGCATTAAAAATTCTTACTTTATCAGGCTACAAGATGCATCACTTTCCTTATCCGTTTTGGGAAAATACTCATAATTCAGAGCCAGAATGTGCTATTCCTTTTAACAGGAAAGTGGTTTCATGGAATTAAGTTTTACATAGATTACACTACAACAAACCTGAACTGGACCATAATAACTGTAGGGGTTTAAACATTCTGAATTAGCTAGTTTAGAACAACAGCAAAATAGCAAAAGATGAAAATGGACAAATAGATATAAACTGGAAAGCACGCTCCATTAACATTTATTAGTTGTTTGATATAAGTGACATGGGGTACATGTTGTAGAAAATAAACCTTTACATCTCTAGGCACCTTTCCTCCCCTTCATGCTGCAGTTTGTGACTGTTTTGGTTTGGTTTGGTTTTTTGGCTTTGGTTTTTTTTTGTTTGGTTTGGTTTTTTGGTTTTTTTTTTGTGGTTTTTTTTTAAATCAATGATAAATCAATCCATGAAGGGGGTTTTTTTTCATTTCTAACTTTAGTGATTCATAGTTAGGGCTATTTTGGTGAAGCTGGGGTGAAAATTATCAAGTCTTCTTGAAAGCACAAAATAAGTGAAGTTGCTATCAGTTTTTGAGTGCTATACAGACATTTACTTGATTCAAACATCTTAGGTAGTCTTTCCTCGTGATGGATGGACTCAACCTCTAAACTTTCTATTATTCTGAGGTGGCCCTTGGTGTTGTGCAGCAGGCTGCACTTACAGCATCCATTGCCACAACATGCCTTAAACAAAACACATCTGTCAAGAAAAAAGTGACAGTTCTACACCTAAGAACTCCCAGGTTGAGTGCACAACAGTCATCAGTATTCTAACAATATTTGTTGGGTTCCTTCAAATATTTCTCTCTTCTTAAACATTTACTGTTCATAAAACAGGGCATTTTCATTTTTAAAGGATGTGTGTACATTGCTTTGTACCCATGTGTCTCCAGATCTTAATATTATCTGAGTGGCAGTTAATTAAATGATAACTTTACAGATATTCCATTTTTCTAACCCTTTCTTAAAACACAGCACCAATACAGCAATACAGAGACTAAACTAAAGTTTTCTGTTTTACCTTTACCAATTGTGGTCTTCAAAGACATAGACTGGTGAAGTCTTTACCTCCTCAGTTAATCCTATTTCTATTGGGAATTTGTGTAGGACTTGAATGATCTGGCAGTTATATAATCTGCCAGCTATATTCACAAGTAAATAAGATGCTAGTGCTAGTGCAGAATGAGAACAATATTTTCCCTACCAAGTATCAAGACCATCAGCACTGATTTAAAGGAGGAACCAGCAATGACTTGTAAGCTCTGAAGTAAATCAAGAGGAGCCTCAAAAGTAAGCTATCTGCAATGGTTTCTTGTACTAGATGATCATTCAAGGTCCCTTCCAACCCTTAAGATTCTGTGATCTGCCTCTTTCCCATAATTTTGATTTCTTGCTTATTTTTATACCTGTAACAACATTCTTCATTTTGCATCTATCTTTGTCTGTCAAATGTCAAACCTCAAATTAGTGTCTTTCTTCAGTCATCCCCACTGCAGGAGCTCATCTTATAGATATGCAGCAGAGGAGGGGAAACAACATATTGTGTGACAACCTGGCATCTTTTCAAAAGAAGCTTTTCAAGCCTGCTGTCTTTCCAGGTGACTGCTCAAACAAGATATAAAAATGCAGAGCATATTATTATTATATGAATATTAAAGGAACAGAACCTTTACTTGGCTAATACCATTATTTATTAAACTAGTGGCTTTGGCAGACAAATTGATGTCAGGGTTCATGGATTGCTTGAACCAATTTGAATGAACCTCAGAGGCTAACAGAATCAAATGAGGTTCAAGTTGCACTGAGAAAATTAACATCCAAGAACTCAGATGCACTGTTTGTTCCTCAAAGGACATAATGAAAAACTTCAGGTAAGGCTCATTGAAATGGTAGCTCCCCAAGAATACTTTTTCCTTGGTCTACATAAGTCATCTTCACAGACAGAAACTGGGATATATTTGACAAGCCAAATAAAGAGACGGTATCTGGGAATTTTGTTAAGACCTGACTCATCCATGGAAAAGCCCATGGAAAAGTCCATGTTATACCTACGCAAGAAGGAAAAGTATCTTTCTGGCTTTTCAGATCACAGTCCTCAAAGTTACAGTTAAGTTTTTCCCATTTTTTTGCCCATCTGTCTAATCGGCTATAAGCCTAGACAGCATTGGAATGAAGTCAGTGTCATTATCCCCTTGCTGTAATTGGCATGGCAGGATGAAGCAGCATGTACAGCCCTCTCCTGATGTGACAGAAAGAGTAAGAGAAACCAAAGCAAGTGAGCCAGATGTCACAGAGACCCTAAGAAGTGTGCTGGGATCCAGGGGATGAGTGCACAAGCTGTCTGCTTCTACTGAAGAGAAACTCTGTTCCTTCCCATTCTCTATTTTCTTTGTTTTGTCCAATGCATATGAATGGGGCTTTTAGGCTTATACCTCTGACCAAAGGTGCTGTATTTTAATAACTATGAGCATGAAATTTTCATTGATGAGCCTTCTCCTTTTCATGTGCTAGACATTGATATTACCTGAAGACTGTAAAGTAACAAGATTGTTTAAATAGCAGTATAGGAACATTAAAGAAAGAAAAGAACTTCACAAAAGTTGAGTGACCATTTTATTTTGACAATTTCTTTGGTTTATCTCTCTCTCTAAGGCCAGATCTCACTACAGATGTGACTGCAAATAATTCATACTTGGCTTTTAGACCAAGGACTTTTTAAGTTGAATGCCCATAGCTGAATCAAACTGTTGCCTAAGTTGGATAAATCTCGGGGCTGTAGTATGCCTTGATCTGTAACAACAGGCTAGGTCAGCCCAGAACTCTATGAAGCCTACTGTGCCTGTTTTTACTCTGCTCCCACTCCTTTGATCCTGACTATGCATTTCAGATTTTGCCTGGCAGCCCAGACAGTACTGAGAGGTAAAACACCGCTAGTGCAGTACTGAACTTACTGCAAAAAACCCAACAAAATCCCAAACAGAACATAGTTTTATATGAAACAGTGCTTTTGGTTTCATATTTTTGTTTCAGACCCCAGCAGAAGTGTAACTTCCATAAGTGTTTAAATAATTTGAAAGTCCTCAGTTCAGAATGTACAGTGTTACTATACATATACTTCAGAATCAAAGGTGAAAGAATTAAATAGGTTCCAGATGGAGTGGACTTTAGCTAAAGAGGAAAAGTCAGAAGCTTAACCATATGATAGACCTAGAGGCAACTCCAAAGCTGCCAGGAGCTGCTTTTGGAGTCTGCCAAGGAGACAGACGCTCATGCCAACAGTGCATAGATTGGCATCATTTAGATCACATCAGGCCTCATGCTGTCACAATGCCACAGTGCAAAGCACTAAGTCAGACAACTAATATTTAGAAAACAGCAATCACATTGCATATATTTAGATCATATATCCAGTAATAGTTTCTACATTAAATTTACCCTTTTGGATCTTGACTTTCAAGACACAAAAACTTGTCTTATCTTACTGTATCCATTTAATTCTTAATGAAAATTTTAGAAGCTCATCAAAGCATGAACTTAAGCTTAAATTTCTGTACCAACACAAAACCTCTCCACAAGTAGCAATCAAGTACTTGGTATTAATGTGGAAACTAAATCTTCTACTTTTGAAGGAACTCCCCACAAACTTCATGGAAACCTGGATGTCTGAGTTTTTTTCCTCTTTGTTTTCACCTTAAAAAATGTGAAGTGCAAAGCTGCACAAATATGAACACAGATTACATATCTAAGAATACTTCTCTTTTAGTACATTCACATCTTGTTCCTAACTTTGTGCTCTATCACTTGGAGCATCTTTCTGTCTGAAAATTAACTATGCTCTGTATAGAGCAACAAGCCTAACCTTAGGCATCTA
The DNA here is from genome assembly GCA_013401255.1 of Urocolius indicus. NCBI lineage: Eukaryota > Metazoa > Chordata > Aves > Coliiformes > Coliidae > Urocolius > Urocolius indicus. Next base: position 129,407 of record WBNH01001316.1, read on the forward strand.
GCAGCATAGAACTGTACAGATGTATTCTAGCAAATATCCATATTACATGCTGTGTCATGGCATTTGAACAAGTGCAAACTCTTGCATACAATTTTGGACACAAACTGGTTCAAACATGTCTTGTTTAGAGATCACTGTGCTGAGCCTTCAGGTCTGATTGTACCGTCTGTTAGAGCACACAGTTTCATGGAGTTCTCTAAATACACTTAATAATCATCTAAAGCCAACACCAGTACAAAAGTTATGAACAAAGTAGGGTGCATACAGATAAAAAACACTGTCTCAGCATGTAGTAAATCAGTGACATCAGAAAAGTGCACTGCAGGACCGAAATACTTTCATAGCAGGAAGGATTAACTTTGTACTCAATGGTGATCCCACCCTAAAGCATGTTAAAGTCTACCTCTTCCTGATTGAGAACTTGAATAAACACTGACAATTATTTAACTGCTGTTTAAGCAGTAAGTTTACATATCACACGGATTGCGTGATCCAAACACTGTTATTTCATTAACAAGCTTTGCCCTAAAGAAGCTAAGGGACTGAGAACCCTCATTACATAAGAGACCAGAGTTAATAACATAGTTCTTGCTGGTTGGATAAGTGCTAAGTCCTATGCTGTCTTTATTCACATAAACATTGCTCTTTGCATTGCACCTAAACAACTGCATCTATATGTAGACCAAGAGTCTTCTATTCTGGTATGTACAAAGCAAAATAACCATATTTTCCAAATGTACTTCTGTGCAATTGCCATTGTGGACTTCTAAATTACAGACAGTTTTCTTAGTCTTAGATTGCATCTGGCCAAGAAGAGGTTTAAAGAGTATAACAGTGCACATGTAATACAAATAGTTAACATTTATAAGATTTAAAATATAAGATTTAAAATATAAGATTTAAAATATAAGATTTAAAAATATTTTAAAATACATATTTGAACATAACATCTACTATGACGACAAAGAACTAGCAGCCTGACATTATTGATACAGAAGACAATTCAAATTGATGGATACTTTTAATGCTTTACTGAGGAAAGTAAATTCTACATAAATAACTATATAGTTGTTGTTGTCAAACTATTTGTACAAGATCAGTTTTTAGGAAATCCTAAGAGGCAGAGAAAGAAAGAAACCAAGTCTGTCTCATCAAAATATGAAACTCCCAGTAGGAGAAGAAAGCTTCAATCTTCCATATATAAAACGTATTACAGAGCATTCACACTTGAGCAATTGATAGAATGGTTTAGAGAGACACGCATGCCATCAGCAGAATAGATAATCTTAGGGAGAAAAAAAGTATATGAAATTTCCATCCCTCCAGGTATTATTCATTTGCTGAAACTGGAAGTGTAAAGATCCAGAGCTTGAGACCATTAANTAATAACATAGTTCTTGCTGGTTGGATAAGTGCTAAGTCCTATGCTGTCTTTATTCACATAAACATTGCTCTTTGCATTGCACCTAAACAACTGCATCTATATGTAGACCAAGAGTCTTCTATTCTGGTATGTACAAAGCAAAATAACCATATTTTCCAAATGTACTTCTGTGCAATTGCCATTGTGGACTTCTAAATTACAGACAGTTTTCTTAGTCTTAGATTGCATCTGGCCAAGAAGAGGTTTAAAGAGTATAACAGTGCACATGTAATACAAATAGTTAACATTTATAAGATTTAAAATATAAGATTTNAGTCTGTCTCATCAAAATATGAAACTCCCAGTAGGAGAAGAAAGCTTCAATCTTCCATATATAAAACGTATTACAGAGCATTCACACTTGAGCAATTGATAGAATGGTTTAGAGAGACAGGCATGCCGTCAGCAGAATAGATAATCTTGGGGGGAAAAAAAGTATATGAAATTTCCATCCCTCCAGGTATTATTCATTTGCTGAAACTGGAAGTGTAAAGATCCAGAGCTTGAGACCATTAAGACTACAAAGAAAATGTGATTAGCGCATATGCAGAAAAGTTTAGTCTGTATTTCCTTATGAAACTTCAAAGGGAAAAATCTCATTTTTAAATAACAGAAAATACCAAGTTATCTCATTTTAATCAAGGAGTTATTGCAGTCAGACATTGTGAATGATCTTTTCATTTGAAAAGCATAACACGATTTTTCAACAGATATTGGCAATTCTTTACATCCCAATCCTAAGACAAAAGCTTTCCTATTGCCTCTATAGGTTTTGTATTAGGCATTTAGTAAACTAAAATGAAACAAAATCCCAGAATACTTGCATGTGTCATTTATCAAACAGCCAACTACTACTGCAACAGCGTTCGCAGTCAAAGGCTTTCTATCATCTCCAGTGAAATATGGTCCAAGTGGAATATAGGATCAAATTCAAACACTCACTGTACAATAGAGAAAAGAAATACGTCGCAGCACTAGGCATGCTATGAGCAGTGGGAGTATTAACTGTGGTCATACAGGGAAAATACATAGCCTTTATCCTATCTAAAACCTTAGAATGAACCAAAATACTTTCTGATGCCAGATGCTGGCAGCTGTAAGATTAAACTATGTTGTTTTTTTTTTTAATCTCAAGATAAGCCAACACCTTTCCTTACTGGAGATATTCTTCCATGCTGAGTGCACAGATAATTTCTACTTTATTTCTATAGGCTACTTGAAAGAAATGTAAGTAATGTAAGAACATAAACAAACCACAATCAGGTCCCAGTGGAAAAGCCTGAACTCTTGAAGAAAGAAATATGCAGACATGTAAATTTTCTCCATTTGAACAAGAATTTAGGAATGAAGAACATATGTCATTCAGACAGGACTCCTACACTTGCATGAAGAGTTGCTAGTTGTACACTTGCTAGTTCAAAAAATCATGTCTGGGCTTCTATCATCATCACTCCTAACTGATATCTCAGCCTCAAGATCACAGGAGATCTTTTGCTAAGTATCCAGGGATCCTTTCACAAAACAACATACCAAATAAAAGTGCTTTCCCATACCAACTTGTGTCCACTAAGGACATTTTGTTTATGTAGTACCTATTGTTGGGGACTGCTTTGGATCCTTGTTTTTGCCTGCTGGAGAGAGTAAAACCAGAGAATATTCAGGCATTTGTAGCTGGACGTCTATCTCCAGAAAGTGCAATTAGTGTGGAGGGACAGAAATTTCATGCAAGTTTTTTGCCCATGGTTAACTATTCTGTTGACTGCCTGGCTGTCTCTCTAAACCATTCTATCAATGGACAAAGTGTGAATGCTATGTAATGCATTTTAAATCTGGAAGGCTGAAGCTTTTTCTACTGAAACTTTAACATTTTGATGAGACAGTCTGCTACTAGAGCTATATTCTCATCTTTTAACTAAGGTATTACGCAACTTAGAATACTTCTTGAATACTTTTGGAGCTCCAGCTTGTGAAGACTTTGAAAAGCACCTCATTTCAGCTTTTAATTGAGAATAGTACCACTGTTCACCTCTGTTTGAAATTCATCAGATAAAATATTTCATACAGCACAGAGAGATGAAACAGCCTGCTAAATGGCACATAAAAGCTATACAAATACACACATCACTCAGTCTGTATACAAGTGAAATCACTGAAGGTCTGCTATTATTAAATTAATAGACTAGTAAATAACTGCTTTCCTTTCTGATTTTAATTCTTCTAACCCTTTTAAAGTTACATTTACTTAAAAGCATCAGAATATTTTGATTCTCACAACAGCAAAAAATCCAATTAATCTAGAATGGTTTTAAAAAGTTGTCAAACTTTTAAATGGTTTTGGTCTGCTTAGATCTTTATTTTTACTCTAATAAAGTATTTAATAAACCAATGTCAATAATTCCACATCCTAATCACCCTAGAGGCGATTTGAAAACAAAAATTACTGCATTTCTGTTGTTAGTATTTGTAAGACTAGTTAGGACTAAAATTTAGGATGAAATTCTACCCGATTTTTTTTTCTTTCCACATGCTATAATTTCTATATTGTGATTGAAGTCTTTTGCTTTTCTTTAAAGCTGAAGTCTGGGAGAAGCTATTCACTGACTCTTGAGTTTATGAATCCAAAATAATGAAAAAGCATATCTTTTCTTGTTTTAAAGCCTACTTAATGGCTACAGATTGAAAAGAAAAATCAGTGGGTCTTTGCTATAAGCCTTTCAAAAGAAGACACAGAGACTGATAGATCAGATGCTTAATAAATGGCAGATTGCCAGAGAGCTATCCATATGGCTCTCTAGATAATGTTTCAATATGATGAAAGTTTTCTTTGACTGAAAAGCCTACTGTTTCAGATGCTTTGCTCACACCCTGAAACTTGCATTAATAAGACTCAACTCAGAAGAAGTTTTCTGTGCAAAACACATTCTCATTTGGTGAGAAGATGGTCAATTATTATCATACATTAATTTGTGCTTTTTTCCAGGCTCTTCACAAGTCAAGAAATTAGTCTTGCTGTTAAAAATCAACGTTCCCTGGAAAAGCCCTAGAAATCTGTTTCTTACATGGTTGAGTTTTGTTTTCTTTTTTTCAAAGTGGGAAAAATTCCACATTTTTAAAATCCCTTGAGGTTCCTAAATGACACAGAAAACCAAATGTTCCATTTGATAAGTGAAAATAGGCATAGTTTGACCCTACTTTGACACCTGACTGACAAAATAGCACAAAATAAGTCAATGGAAGTTGCAAATACTCTGAATCACTGGTAATCAGGCAATAGGGAGGAACTCAACAGTGAAAGGAGGAGGATGTCTGACAGAGCCAGGAGGATCTTTGACGTTTTTTTTTATATTGGAGTTGAGATTAAGTTTGTTGTTGTATATATTTTGAAAGAGATAACACAACATCTTCTTGCTGTTAACTGCTTAAGTACTTTCTTTGTAACACTGTATATTGCTAAGATTGTTTTACAGCTGCTTGGGAAAGCAAACAGCTGACTTCTTATATTGTAAGAAGTCTAATTTCCAGAATAAACATAGTACTTGATCTACTAGATAATATTTTCATGCATTTATTTTTAAACTGAACATACTGTCTTTTACTTCATTGCTCTCTTTCCAGTGCAGTAGAAAGGTAGTAACAATTGCTTATTTTTCAGGTGTTTTATCAGGTTAAATGAGCAATTCAAGCAAAGTTCATGCATGTAGCAGAATCCAGGTTACATACTGACTTATTCAGCCATTTTAGAATTTACATTTGAAAAATTTGAGTCTCTGCTACCTCTTCTTAACTAAGTTTATACTTTTGCTTTGGTTTATGCTTTAGATTCAGACGATGTATATCAAATACTATTCACCTTTTTAAAAAATCCAATCATTTCTGTTAGAAACAAATCCAATTTGTTTATTAATCTCTCAAATACATCAAATGGATTTTTAATTGAGAAATTTGGTCTTACACAGTTTTTGTTGATTTCATAAGCTTATCATGGATCCTTTGGTGATTCTCACCTGATACAAAAATTTCATATCTTATTAATCAAGTTGTGTAATAACAAATCTTCTATTTAGGAGATACAATAATTAGGTTGGGAAAATACTAGGAAAATAAGAAAAATTTTTCCCCGAGGTAGAAGGATTGTGAGTTCTACTTGAAAGGAAGATAACACACTTTGCAAAGTTGATTAATTAGTTTTAAGAGGATCTCAGAAAGCTTGGTACTTTGAAGTATGGAATCAGTTTGGAAAAAAATACATCTGTGCTACAAAGATACCTTGCACCAACTTGCAAAATATTATCTGTGGCAAAACACAGCGTTTGCTTTGCTATATGAAAAACCTGTTTTCACTTTTGGAGACTAAGTATGATAAATTCTGGCAAGCTGAGTGATTTCCTATCTATGATTCATTTGGCAAGGCAGAAATGCTAAATAAGCTTGCCTTGAATTTACATACCCCATCCATATAGTTTCAGCTGCAGCAGCTGAGAGCACAGAAGATGCTTGTTCAAGTGAGAAGTCTTTTGGACAAGAGTCTGTAATGAATCACAATTAAAATGTGGTCATTCTCCACTATGTGCATATTTTTATCATTCGTATTAGACATCCAAAAAATGTAAAAAACTCTATACATCTTATTTTGAGACCTGTGGCAGAGATGAATGGTTTAAATGAATGATTTGAAGCTGACAACCTCAGCAAACTGTGGTTCAGAACAACTATGAGCAACACAGCTGTGGCATCACGCTGAAAATATCATCCTATCTGAACATAGTACAAACCTCCAGAATGAATGATTGTGTCCTGGAGGGGAAGAGATAGGAAAAGAACACTGAATTCTATTAGACACTTAAAAAGGTATCTGAAATGCCTCTTTAGTATAGAAGATCAAGAATTCTCCTCTAAAAAAGCCAAAATGTAATGAAGACAGTCATACTCAGAGGAGCTGATGATTTCACAAAGCTCTTTTCTCAGGGCACAATTTGAATAAATACAACATTTCTGCCTGAATAAATCAAATGATAAAACACTAAAAGCAGACAAGGAAGAGATTCTTGGTTTCAAATGAGTATCTGGAAGAGCAATGGAACATTATGGGTCAATAGTTTTCTATCACTTACCTAGAAGATTTCTTTTAAAAAGGACTTTATGTTTTGTGTAGTAGCTGGCCTGTGATTTGAGCTATTCAGCATTAACGAAATAAAAAGAAAATGACAAAGCTTATTTTGTCTTGGTTCATAAGTTTTCAAAGGTATATCCTTTTTCCCAACTATGTCATACAGTTAATGGATAAATAAAAATAAAAAATAAAATCAGCAGCCCAAATTCTTCAGACTTTTACTAATTCCATTATTCTCTTTTACCCTTTAGAAATACACTTAATTCTCCCTTCTAAAATAATTTTTTTTTTTCCTTCGTCAGCTCTTTAAATGTGAGGCCCATCAGCCCAGCTTCACAAGATTAGCCACCTCTTGGGAGATACAGCAAGTTTATACCCTATATAGCTGTATATATACAATTTCATGGACTACATCACTTTTTCTAAACCATCCATGCAATTAAACTTTACCTAGTAGACATTCTATGGGACTTCTTGGTACATCACCATCAAAAGGTCCTTTATTCTAAACAAATCATTTTCATCATCTTCCAAATGACAGTCAAGAAAAATTGGATATAATAGAGAATTCTGAAAAATTACAGAGGTTCCAAAGTCATTACAGCCCCGGCCTCCCACTAACACCATTGAGTACTTCATTCTAAACTATTCAAGTTCTAGACCTACTAATTTCATCAAAGAAATCATCACGCTTTTTGCACAATCCATTTTAGACCATTTAATCCTAAACATAGTTCTCTTTCAATCTCCTCCATTTAAAAGGCAGACTCCTTAGAAAGATCAAACTCATCATACTTAGTTTCAAAAGTACTTTATTTCAAGGATTATCTGATCCATATGAAAAGCAGAATTCTTCTATTCGAGTCTGCAACTTTGTAGCTCACCACTGACTGGAGGGCAAGCCTGTCAGTCACAAAACTGTAGGATCTCTCTCCTGTGACTGAAAATTATTCTCCTAAACCAGAGTATATGTTGTCAAAAATGCTACCAAGCAGATGCCCATTGATTTGAGAAGCTGCATTGCTAAGTTATACTAGAAAGTGTCATGGACTTTATTCTTTGTCCTCTAAAACATACTGTTGTTTTAGAACTACAGATTAGTCATTCTAAAATATTTTTCCTCTTCCCTCCTCTAAGTAATTTCCTAATCTAGAAGAATTATTCAAAAACTGTGAGGTTCAAAATGTGAAAGTTACGTTCAGTATTTTGAAGGCAAATTTAAAGGGTCATAGACTTAAAATTTCCTCATATTTGCAATCCTAGCTGATTATTTCAGATAATTGTGAATACAGGGAAAAAAAATCTTTATAGAAACTCTTAAAAAAATGGTTTTTATGTGTTATAACGTCACAGAATTTGAGGTCTTAAAATAACCATTCCCTATAGAAAACTGGTATTAACTAATCTTCTCTACAGTACCTTTTTGAAGTACAGAACATGATCTTTTTGCTACTTGTCACAGAAAGGGTTTGAGAAATATTTATTCCATTCCTTCCTGATAATTTCCAATCCCTAAAGAAAGTATTCATGCAACATTATTTCAGTTAATGTAATCTGCAAATTCCTGCTATATTTCATTCGCTCTAGTAAACATCCCTTGACTTTTTCTCTCAAGTCACACACTCCAGCAGCTGTGTCCTTGATGAATCTGGATATAAATTAGTTTAGAGTTAAAAGCATTCATCTTACTTGCTTATTTTAAAGTTTCTCTTCATTCAGCTATTCCTGATATTCTTTTTTTTTTGGCAAATACAGTAGTTCCCAGTATCCGGCAATGTGAATTATACCTATTTATCGTAGAAATGGACCAGCATTGCAAAACCTAAGACTGAAATGATTGTGAGAAAAACTGTAATAAGTGCTTAAATTTGTAGACTATAAATCAATTTTTGTTACTTTTAGTCAACAGGATCTTAATAAACATATTTTTCTAAGCTTAGAAAAATAAAATTCAGTTCTAAAAATCTTCACGTGAATAGCTAATCTTAATGTTCCTACTGTTAAGCAGTTAAGTATATACTTTTTATATTCTTCTCCATAACCTTTCACCTGCCTTTTTATAACCACATGCAGTGCAGTCACCCATCTGCTGAAACTAATGAACACTGGTTTTTAGAGTCCTGGCTGAAAACAGGATAGCATTGTCCCTAATATAGATTATCAGTCTGTTAAAATTTCTCGTGTGCTGATATTTGTTTTAATAATAGACATAGAACATTTCTTGTTTCCTAAATGTTTAATATGGACTGACTGCTCAAAGGGGTTATCTTGTGAAATAATTTGCTTTTACATATTTCAGTGTTTTAAAAAAGAAAAATCCCTATTTTAATATTTGAATAAGGATATAATGAAAATTCCTCCACTTGGCCACAGATGCACCTGCAAAAGTTCACTGAAGGAGTGAAAATTCCAAATTTGTTTCTTTTTCTAACATGAAAAATAGTTATGATGCAAAAAGAGTATGAAGCTTTCTTATACAGATGTAGAGAGCTTGTCACATATTAGGTGAAAGGATGCAGAGAAGTTCTAGTCACATATTGTTATTCTCCAAGTCAGTGGCAACTAGACTGAGCACAACATTACATGGTTTTGTGGCTCCCATTGGTTGAGAACAGGCCCCTTTTATTGGAAGGAATTGCTTATATGGTTGTATTAAGGCTATACTGGCATGGGGCTAAGGGCAGTCAAAAGTTACAGTGTGGCGATGCTATACTGTCTGATGAAGGCCATTAATTTGTGGTTACAGCTTAGATCAGGTATTTCTTTTCCTTTTTTTTTTCTTCCCCCCCCCCCCCCAGAAAAATTCCTTGCTTTTACAACTTACAGTAAGAAATGCTATGAGAAGAAACTATCTTTTGATTTTTGGGGTTTTTTTTAGTAGAAAAACAAAATTTATCTAAAGACTAACAATACTCAGCTTCTCCATGTGCAACTTTCCTGTTCATACTATTTATGAGTATATACATACTAAAAATTCTACTGTTCATTACGAAAATGAATTACATCTATGAGGGGAAAAAAAAAATCTTAAGTGAATGATTAGTGTTCTAGAAATACTGACACTTTATAATCAATAATCCACTACTCAAGTTGAGATATACTAAGGAAATGTAAAAGGTTTCAATATTTTTTCTCTTTTTATTTTATCCTACATGAAGCTATGAAAATAAAATGCGTCATATACTAGAACTTGCAATCACACTGGAGCTGCCAAAGATATAAATATATAAAACAGTCCAAAGAAAAAGTTGCTACTGTAAAACTGTACAGTTTGTTGCTACAATCCATTCACCAAAACCTGCACTTAATTTATGAATGCTGGCTCCTTCTTGATGAATGCTAAATATGAATATAATAAACTGGCATCATAACTGCCACAATTTTGTTAAAATAAATACAAGTCATTGACAAGTCTCCTGGCATATGTTTACGCTATGTATCGCAGGCAGATGTAAGCATACTCTGCCTACCCTTTGAGCCTGAAAAAAAAAAAAGCTATATAACTGCAGTAGCATGATGTGATGCCTACATTAATAAACCCTGCTGAGAAGCAGCTTTATTTGTATAGACTTGCTGCTGTGTTAACACAGTTGCGGTTTTCTTTCAGCTCAGAGCTTGTACAGAATAATCCCAGATGCACGGTATAAACACACCAACGGTTTAAATTTACCCCCCAAAAATCTCCACTCTTTTTATCTAGTTATGATATACTAGAACCTGTAATGAGCTTGGAAATGTTGCATATATAATTCCCCCAATCAATTGCCGTTCCTACTGAAACTGTGGTGTTTGAAGAAAACTTACTGACATGAGATGCATAGCCATGTTAGATTAGATCTGTCTCCAGGAAATATCTTGCTGCACTTTACCTGTGCATTTTTATATTCCTACTTATCCTGAAAAGTCCTTATAATTTTAATATAGTACTGAGAATGATACATATTTAAATATGACATTCAATAAGCATATTTATTAATATCAAATATACTTTATAGTTAGTGCTGATCACTATTAGAGCACTTGTACTAGGTGCATTTTGTTGTTTATAGGAATTTGCCTAATTGCAATAAGAAATTATATGTACACACAAAGACATATACATTTATGTAAATGATTAGAAATATATGTACTTTCTTTTAACCAGAAAAATAACCCCACTTAGCAAATCACAAAACTCACTAGATTCCACTTTCTTCACCACAGAGGCACTATTCAAAGTTTCAACTGACACATTTTTAAGGTACTAAAAGCAGGATATTCCAGTTAATCTTTCTTCCAAGCTGCATAACAAAAAGATTTGGGGCTTTGATTCCTTTTTTTTTTTTTTTAATAAATTATTTTATTTAGGTAGAAGTCTTCAAAAACACTCTTTATAAAAGGTCTGATAATAGTCTATGTAGAAAGTATTGATTTCATGTCAGCTGTTTAAAAGAAACGCTATAGTGTAAAACAATCCCAAACCCTTTGTTACAAACCAAAGCCCACTGAAGTGAGCTTTTTCATACCTTATTCTTCACTACCTCTGTAGTATCTTGTTTCTGCATTAATATCCTCACTAAATAAAGAAATGCTAATCTAGGCCTAATACAGAATTTAACTTGTACGGACTACATTATGGATTGATTTTGACAGTCATTCATCATGCATTAATTAAAACCATCTTTTTCTGTTTAATTATTGCCCTCTAATGATATTAGATGAAGACAATATATTTCTGAAGAAGCTGACAGGTGCATATTATTTGGCAACAGTGAAAGCTGTCATACACTTGGTGGTTTCAATTTTCTTTCAAAATTATGCTAGAAGAAGCACTTCTACAATGCCTTGGGAAAAAATAAAATAAAAGTAGTGAACATCTGCTGATATTGATTCTGTGAATCTGAAACTTTATGAAACCATAGATAGGATGCACTTGACAAGCATTTTTCTGGAACACTTTCAGACTTAAGCAAACAACATCTGTTAATATTGATTCTTGGGTTACACTGAAACCTTCGGAAGAATTACAGTCAGTGGGTGATTGAAAAGTGTTGCTATATATGTTAGAAGATCAAATACTAAACAAAGGTTTAAAGGGTGTGTTTCTCTTTAGGCTCATAACTTGCTCCCTTCTAGAAGAAAAGAAAAAGAAAATAAAAATAATAAACATTTGCTTTAACATATTGTAGTAGTTTTGCCTGGGCCAGGTTTTGGTAGTGGTGAGGTGTTACAAGATGACTTCTTTAAACAAAGATCTGCCAGAAGCTTCCCCTGTAGCTGACAGGGCTAGGGGCCAGTCAATTGTAAGATGGACCCTGCACCTGACCAATTAGTGATTGAGGTAATGCCATTGTGATTAAAATATTTGAGAAGGGGAAGAAGTTGCTGGGCAGTTGCTAAACTGCAGCAGCAACAAGGAGTGAGGATGTGAAAACATCTCCACAGACACCAAGGTCAGTGGAGAAGGAGGGGGAGGAGAGTGCTTAGACCCTGAAAGAAAGATTCCCCTGTGACCTGTGCTGAGGATCATGGTGAGGCAGCTGTGGCCCTGCAGTCTATAGAGGCCACTGGGGAGCAAAGATCCACTCACAGCCCGTGGAGGAGCTCATGCCAGAGCAGGTGGATGCCTGAAGGAGGTTGTGACACACTGAAATATCAATATGGTTTTCTTTTTTTTCATGTTTTACTTCTATAGGGCTTTGTTAAGCCAGTTCTGGAGCAACTACGCATTCAAGTATGTAGCATTTCATGCAATGTTAGTAGTATAAAATTCACTACAGAACAGCAAATAATATAGGAAATACACTAAAAATTAATAAAATATTTCTACAACAGAACAATGTTTTGAAGAGACTGTTTTCTGATACAACTGGACTTTCCAGTTATCAAACAATTAAATCTCCTTCCCACGACCAAGGTAAGAATCACATTGAGAAATGTAGGAGGTCAGTCATGGTTTAGTCCTGAATAGAAACAGATAATGATGCTAATGAATCAATTTCAGCTAGAGGTCATACAACTTCTTATCAGCTATCAGATTTTGACAAAATTGTCTTACTGCTACCACGTGTCTACAAAATAAGTCATTCACAGAAAATATTTCAGAGGACAAAGTATTAAATTTTATGAATTTACTTTTTCCACTCAAATTTACGCTGCTTCTCTGTCCTATAGCAATTCTATTTGTACATGAAAGATTGAAAACTTGATGGTGAAGTCAATTCCCAAGCATATGGAAGTAACAGTCAGTTCTATTTATCTTTCACACCATATGAAGTACCACCAGCTAGTCCAGTATCTTGCTGGTAAATCTAAGCAAGACATAGATAACGCTAGTATTCAGAAAGAAACACCTGACAGCACTATGTGCTTCCTTCAGTGGAGAACATCTGTTTGCAAACCACCAAGCTACCATGAAAAAAAAATCAGTTTTTTTTTGTTGATATATATGGTTGCCATGTATAGCTTGGACTACTATGTGTGTGTGTATATATACATATATATAAAAATATAAACATGTGAACTCACAGATACCTCATGGGCACATATTCAAATATGTATCTTGTTACACAATACAGATTTTCTAACTCCTGACAATTTTATTTTACATAATTTATAACTTCTTCATTGTTTAGAACTCAATTATCCTTTAGATTTCTTCAGTACAAAAAAAAACATATCTGGGTTTTACCACATCAGCCTTAAAAGAAGCTGCAGGTGGTACCATTGTCTTATCAGTAATAGACTGTTCTGCTCTGCAAGAAGAAGAGAGCTGCCTGCTTTCTTCCAGGGGAGCTAGGCCTTCCTTAACAGCTGGCCAGCAATTACAAACCAGAGTACCACCACATCTTTGGGCTGACTTTCAGGAACTGGTGTAAAACGAGATTAATGAACTCCTAGTAGGTCACGAAAAAGGCTTTTGCCAGGAGTTACAGACATTTATATGAGGAAAGGCAATTGAAAGTAAACACATATAAGCAAAACCCTTCCTTATATCACTAAAAAACTAATTTTTTAAGAAAAGTCAGAATAAAGTTCCTGCATTGAATGCTCAGATAATACAGGCATGGAACATATAAAAAATGTAAAACAGAAATAGCAGTTCTTAAGTGTTTATGGAAATGCTTTCATGACAGATATTTCAGAGCATCTCTGGCCACAGCCCAGAGTACTTCTGAGGATGTAAATCAGAGTCTACATGTCACCATTCTTGTATTCTTCAAACATACCATCAGTTAGTAACCAACAGCACTCCTATTTTATAAACATATCTTTACAATACAACAATTGCACAAATTAAATGCTTTCAGGTTAAGTGAGTTACAATGAAAAATAGACAAAAAAAAAGCACATTGGCTCATGATAGCACTTTTCCTTCAGGCTATACAATGAGAACACAATGAGGCCAGGAATATTCAAATGACAGTGAGAATAGCCAGGCAGAAAACTAGCCACTAACACAATGTGCACAATGCACTGCAAGGCCTTAAAAGAGATATTATACCTAATTTATATACGTATATATACACATCTATATGTATACCTTATAAATCTATAAATATACATACCCCTATATATGAGATACATTAAATGAGAAGCAAGTAAACAGCCTGTAAGACAACACTTTGTTCCTTCCTTCTCATATTTGATTTGAAGGAGATTGACCTATTGGTCTAAACACCAGAAAAATTGAAAGACATAGCCACAGAAAACAAAAGCATTTCCTGTTTGATCTTCTGCTAACTCACTGGATTAATACATTTTAAAATGGAGAATTTAATACTAATTACTATGTTAGAACTAGGACTGCACTTCTAAGCTAAAGTTCATGTGATTCAAAGCTGACCTTCAGAACAGAGCATTCTGCATTTCATAGTGGATCTTATCTACAGGAAAGTCTATGTTTCTCAGCAGAAAGCTTGCTCAAACTGGAGCCAAAAAGAAAGCCTGTTTAGTTAAATTACTTTAGCAAGTTTAATTACATTTGTTTAGTGTTTTGTGAAAATTAATAGAACAATGTAGTCTGAAAAAAACAGGACATCAAACTGCTTCATGCAATTCATATTACAGGGCTTCCTATTTGGATTAAGAACATTTGGAAGTCTTATTAGAACATAATTAAAACACTTCTTATCACTACTTCTGTCTTCCCAAACCACTCAAAGTGATTAAATAAAGACACTGAGTAGCTAGTATGAACCTTTCTAACACCAATATAGGGAATGTATAGCCATGTGCCTTTTCTAAAAGCCATGCACAAATTCCTTTTTCTCTGAAAAATGTTTAAAAACTGTACAGAGGAACAAGGATTTTTTTTTCTTAGATGAGTATTATAAATGTGGAAGCACTAAGTTACATAACTACTCCTTCTGAACTCTTCACACATAAAATGTATTTGAAAAGCTTTAGCAATCTCTGATTAAAACTTATGTTATTTCACATAACAAAATTCATACATACTTAAAAGATCTTAGCAAAAGACAATCGAGTAAGAAAAAAGAGTGATCCTATTCAAGTAGGGAAGTTGGTAATAATTTCTCCTGTCCAATAATGACTGATCTTG
This sequence comes from Urocolius indicus, assembly GCA_013401255.1. Lineage (NCBI taxonomy): Eukaryota > Metazoa > Chordata > Aves > Coliiformes > Coliidae > Urocolius > Urocolius indicus. The sequence goes on from WBNH01001316.1 coordinate 144,482, forward strand.
TGGTTCTCATTTCCCTTTAAGAAACTTACAAAACTTACACTGCTCTTAACCTCAAGACCTTGATTAAACCTAGATCTTACCTTAAAACACCTTTATAACAGAGTTTAGTAAATGCTAAGGTTGAACCATTATGGATATTGTTATCAATTTTAATTAGGGGAAAATTAAGGAAAAAGTACTGGTAGTAGAAAAGGTCAAGAAACTCCTTTAGACAGTTTTGGAATGAAAATTTCTATTTAATTTTATTAAGAGCAGGCTTTAGTTGATTTACTTAGATTATATAGTACAACTAAATGAAAGATAAAAGCATTATCTAAATTATTGTTGCTGTCCTCTTCCAATCAAAGATTTCCACTTACTAACCTGAAACTTCTTTCCCCTGTTTTTTCAGCCAGAGAATTTCTCAATTAGTGAGTTTGTCCCTACCTGACATGAAGACATATGCTGATAACTCAGTCCTTTCCCAGATGGAATTCTTGTCCTTTACACAGCTCTACTCAAAAGTTAAGTAGGAGAAATGCAACTGGCATTTAGATTCATACTGAGGGCATTGTGTTAACTGTCACAGAGATTAATACAACCTGCAAACAGCATTGTGGTAGCTGGCAGTTAGATTTATACAGTGCGTTTAATGAAGATATACAGTGTCTTTAAATGCTCTTGAACACTGCTTCCCCTGCTCTGCTTTTTAGTTTCCCAAAAAGCAAAGCTTGCCAATTATTTGAAACTGATACATCATTCAAAAAAAAAAAAATGAAGCACAGTCCAGATATTTACTCTATTTTACATGACTGTTGGCATCTGCATACTAAGTACATGCATCCACCATATTGTTTCTAACACAACAGACTCTTCCCTTATATTTTTTTTAATGACTATTGTCAAAATCCGCACTAAGATCAGCAAGACCCTGTATTCAATTGGTAGGCATCTAACAGTTTGCAGCATGAAGACTTTGTAACCTCACAGCTAATCATTTCCCTGTAGTTTCTTGGTGTCACTAGGCAGAGTTCTACTGAGATATGTGAAAAACAGCCTTGAGATGTCACATCAAGTAGTTTCAAATAACAGTGCATCCATAGGTCCCATTGTAAAGTAACTATATTTCATGGACTCCAGAAACATTTGAGTTCAGCATATATGAAATGGCTAAATGCATGAAGTGCTTACATGTGTGTGATATACTCTGCCTAAAATTATCACAATCTCAGAGTGCTAAACAAAACAGCACTACTCTAATATGTCTTGATAAGTATGTGACATTTCTGTCAAAAGGTAAAAATTTCCCTCGGAACTACCGCTTCAGGTTCTCTGCAGTTTCAGGCAGGTGCCACGTTACACGTCATATTTTTTTCATAATTCTGTGATACAGAATAACAACAACAAACATTAAAAACCCATCAGGAACAACAGAGAAAATATAATAAAAATGAAATTAAAGATATTACTTGCTATTCTTCTACTGACCAAGAGTTCTCAGAATGCTTTATGATTATTTGTGTGTTACGATATCCTTGATTATACTCATTTTTTTCTGCATAAGAAAAAAAGTTAAAACCAAGCATTAAACCCTCATTTGTTCAGACACATGCACTTAGACATTCCCTAAGTGACTAAGTTCTTAAAAACATGTAACTGCAAAGGGGAGTTCAATGCAGAACTAATAAATCTAACAGTTTTCTATAACTCTGACAGTTTTCAATTCATTTGATGTTATTTAAAAAAGGTTATTTTAGTTTCTCAGTTCTTCTCAAGATCAGATTTTGGGTACAATATCTTACATTCTTTTCTCTAAATACAACACTCACTGAAACACTTCCTTTCACCACTCAAAATGTCTTCCTTAACATTTTGCTGAAATACTATTTTGGCAAGAGCAAGAAAGAGATTTCATCAAATAGTTTTTTAAACAGGTCTATTTCATTCTACTAGATAGTTTCTTTCATTACTGCACATGACCTCTTATTGCAATTTCTGATGATATGCAGGTAAGACTATTCTAAGTAATTTTGAAATTCAATCATACATAAGAGGATTTGGGGTTGAAAATTCCTTTTGCGTATGAAAGTCACTGAATTCTATAGTGTGCTAATCTTAGCATCACCATTCCAAGCCCTGTACAGACCTATCACCAAATGATATTTTGTTAACTACATGATCAGATCAGCTGTTGCTGTCTTCCTACTGTCCTTGGCTGATTTTAAATGCTGCCGAATTTCAACTTTTATTTTACTGAATAAATGTTTTCATCTATCCAGAACAGATCACCTAGAAAATGTAAGCAAATGAATATACAAGCAAAGTAGCAGGTTCATGAAAGAGCAATGCCAATTCTAACAGAAAAACAAATAAATGCTATAAACAAAATATAGAGTAGCTGCAACAAAAGCTTTTGTTAAAATTGGATTACATGGATATGAAGCGTGAAGTACATATGATCAACTAACTCTTTAAAATAATGTTTAGTATATGAAGCCTATTGCTTTCTTATCACAATAAATTTTTGCAGGTTTAGTCTACCCATTCTCTTGCAAATGCTGAACACATAAAAAATAACCTGAAAGAGAGATGGAGGGAACGAGTTTCTCTTTTTCATAAATCTCCCTAGTGATTTTTTTTTTTTTACCTTCTATTTTGAATTCTCTATTTCTCTGTTTTTCTACTCAAGATTTGAGGTTTTTATGCCTTCATACCCAAATTAGTTAAAGCTGGTAGATTCTTAGTCACTAAAACTATATTAATAAACTGAGGACATACAGTATTGATAAGGAAATTAACTACTGGAAATTTTCTGACATCAATTCCTTTAAAATCACACAGGAAAATTACTGATACATTTACATTTTCTGCACTCAGGAATATGACAATTTGTCTGAAAAAGTCCCAGTATATATGACACACATGTCTGAGTGAATAACAAAGAATCTCTGCCTGTGTCTCTCTGTAATAAGATATGTAGGCATAACCTATCCACCAGGTTATGATGAACCAGCCAAGTATTCCCTGTTGCATTCCCACTACCAAAGAGAGATATTTGAGCTGCACAGTATGATTCCAAGAAAGTTCATAAATCACACACAATAAATTTTACAAAAGAACAAAACTAGACAATGATACTGTCTCCTTTATGATTCCAGGTTTAAAGTACTACAAAATCATGATCCTGATGCATCCTTTCTGATCAGAGTGGGCCAGAAAAATAATATGTGGATGAGCTGATCTATGATACAAAATCTTTCATTTGTACTGCTGCTCCTCTTGCCATATTTTAACTCATGCTATTGCCATAAGTCCAGAACTGGTAGGGAGAGTCTATTGGCTAAATCATTCATTATATATCAAACCCAGAATTTACAAGAGTAAGTAATTCTCTGCTACATGCTTCAAATAGGAGGGAAACGTACAGAGCTACTATCTCTTATTTCAAATATTGATCCACTCACCAAGCCTAACTAAAAGTAAATAGTCATGCAGAAACTATAAGCATTATCTATATATTAGCTGTATTTCCTCACGAAAATGTAATGCGCGTTCTCTTGCAAAAAGGCAGGAATATAATCAGACATAAAAATCAGACTCTTGTGTTATTGATGTAAATCAATGATGACTTCAAAGAAAACAAATCTGAAAAATTATCGAAACTGCTCTTTATATTTTTCCTGAAGGGTATTTCATGTCAGCCACGAGTTCTTACTAAAATTCACTTTTTAAATTATATTTGAGTATTCACTTATAATTTATCATCTTATTCATGGAGATGCATGATTAATGAAAAGAAGCTGAAAGGTAATTGAAAAGTACTAATAAAATGTAATATATTAGATCTGTTATTTTTAATTTTCTGAAGAATCATTGAAAAGCCCCATATCACTTAGTCTCTTTAAATGACCACAAGATGAATATTACGGGTTTCAACTCATATCAGTGATTTCAAAAGGAGCAAGGCCTGACATACATTAGGAAATCTCTCAATTATCTTTTCTGCTACTGTTTTTTTGCCCTGGAGAAGCCTTTATTATTTGATCTCAGTCCTTCTCAAATACAAGATTAAAAACCAAAAAGTCTATTTATGTGAACTGCAATACTTGTTTAACGTGAGAAGTCAAATGGTTTTGGAAGCAACAGTTTATTTAAACTGAATCTAGATTAACCTGTTAATGAGTATATATTTGTACCAGTTCATTTTATTCAGACAAAGAAATCCTATATCTTATTACTGTGAAATGATGCACATTCAAGTATGTGTGCAGACTGTACACAAGTGGAAGGGATATGTGAAAACAGAAAGGATATCGAGCTACATATTCTGTGCCTATATCAAGGATGGCTCACCATGATGAACGGCTTTATTTCCAACCAGAACACTGTGAATGACTGTAGCATATCTTTGAAGATGGTACAAAAATAACACTCTTCTAGTTTTAATTTTTCAAAGGTCATTCCCTTTAGAAATACGGTAACTTCTATAAATGACAAATAACACATAACGATGAACAGAGATGAACAGCCAGATGTCTTACTGATATTCCAAGCTGACTCAAAAGACAGTTTCATAACAAAGGGAAAGGAATATATAGCATCAGTGTGACACAAGGTTCAACTCGTAAAACACACATCAAAGAATATCCTGGGTACAAAAAGGAACTGTTTAATTAGCAGCTTCAAGAAGACTGACCATTTGCATACTGAACAAACAACTGTGTTATCTGTGTTATGATCAAAGGCATTTGGATCTCAATGGTCAGGAATTATGTATTATGGATTAGTCAATTACACATTAATGCACAAGTCTGAATCAGAAATGCCCAATATTTGCTCACTGAAACACATTTCCTTAATCAGTGGACTTCAGACATCTTTTACCATAACTGCCATACCAATGAACTTAGTGGGCAGACACAGCTCTGATGCAAGAATAAAACTGTTCTAATTAATGCTGTGTGACTGAAGAAGGCAGTAGCAAAATGCAGTTAATGACTTCTTCTTTTTCTTTATTTATACTTTTTATAATAATACAGATGATGGGGAAGAATAGCTCAGCAAGCATTGATAAACTCTTCCCTTTACTCCAGCTGAATTATTTCCATTTTAATTTTGGTATCACCATGTGTGAAGTCTCAATAGCTGAGCAACTAGCTTCTGGAATCTTATTTGTCCCCCAGTTCTTCTAAAATTTGATGTTGATATTGAGAATTAGCTTCATATTTACAGCGTTTGAAATGTGACTGATGCAATCAAGATACAATTTCATACTTTTTTGCTACTGCAAACTAATAATGAGGTTCTCAGTGTTGTGAAGTTTCAACTGTTAGTTCAAAGCTGTCATTTCCAAGCTATTCTATTTTCTAGAAACAAAGAACACTTGGAACAATGTTTGTAAGCTGAATGATAAGGTATCCTGAGGGATCTGAGCAAAAGCAGTTAACAAAGATATCCTCTTAAGAAGAACTTGTGTCATTTGCAATGATGGCACAGCAATGCAGATCCCTAATACAGTTTTACTTCCAAAATTAACATCATGCAGTCCTTCACATTGCTTATTATCATTAGATTTCAATGCATTTCACAATGTCTACTGTCATCAACCATCAAAACCACAAACTTAATTGTTCATTAGTCATGACTATTATGTTTATGCTGTGCTTTTGGCAGTGGAAGTTCTTCCACATTGTATTTGTGGCTAGATCTATACTAGTTAATTATACCCTTCTCAGGCAATAAAATGTGTCATTGTATTTTGTTACAATAATCCAGGGAATGTCTCTGGACTAGGCCAATTTGCACTCTTCCGAATAATTCCCAAGGCTAAACTGGGAGCTGGAGCTTTCCACTGATGACTCTCAAAAGGCCATTCACATACAGCCACCCTGTTTTGGCAGGTAGGAAACTACTATTAGCAAGAGGTTGATCTGTACCCAGTGGCCTCAGTGTCTGGGAATCTTCCCAAGGATGTTTAATTTACTAGTCTAGATAGCCTGATAGATCAAGAATTAATTAAACAATTTGGCCATTTTATGCAATCTTACACTTCAGCTGGTGGGGGAAAACTGAAGTAATATTTTGGACATCTCAACTCTTAGGAAAGTGAAATGAAAACTTAATGAGGTGTTATACATTAGCTTAATATTACCTATTTAAAAGTGAAGACATAACATTTTGTACCTTGAAATAGATATTGTTCCTTCTATGAAGCTGTAGGGTTTGGTTAAAGTGTAATTTGGTCAGTACTGTCTATCAGGTCTACTATATTTTCCTCTTCCAATTGAAATGTTATATGAAAGATGAGTTTTTAAGAATATTAGAAATCAGAAAAAAAAACCCAACCTGTCAAATGCTGCAAAAATAGCAATATGGAGATTATAGTTTCAGTTTTTCTGATGCTTTAGATATTTACACTAGAAAAATAAACAAATAACCCTCCGCTCCCTGCCCACTGAAAATGTCTACGAGAGCTTAACTTGCCATGTCCTGAAGAAATTTGTGTAGAACATTCTTTGATTTTGCTACAGTTTTTCTAGGTACAGCAAGTTTGTCACAGACAGTGTTTTGTTACAGACAGTTGATTCTTCTTTACAAAATTTAACAAACTCTACTAACTTTTCTTTAGGAAGGCTGGTAGATATCAGTCACCAGTTTGAGGCAACACTGCGCAGTCCCATACTCTTTTCAAATACCAGGTATTAATCTACTTGATCTAAGAGACTTGTGTTGTGTGAATGTCTCCTATTACTACGTTACAGGAAGGCTTAGTGGATTTCAGAAAGAACCTTCCTATATGAATACCCAAATCCCCATGATTCTCATTGCTTCATTCTTTATTTTATACAAAGCAAGACAGATTCACCAGATGGCTATCACTGAACAACAAACTTTACTGATTAACTCTCTGTAAAGGGGGAACACAAGTGGCTAATCTTATTATACAGTAGGAATCAAAACCAATTCTTTTATTTTCTAACTGAGTACCCAAACTACTGAGCTATTTGATGAGAAGAATATCTCTTTCTGCCTGGCAGCTTTCAGACTACAGCCTCTTCATCTCTTTTGATTTTTCTTACAAGTGCTCAAAAACACAACAATCCATTACATGGCTAATGAAACATTTGCTAATGAAAAAGAAGTATTTAAAATATTCAGAAAGCAAAAACATGCTGAAAAAAATACTTCAATTTTACACATTTTCCTACCAATTTCTGGATTCAGTTACTCAAAAAAAATAATCTTAAAATTTATTATTTCTAGATAAGAAAAATACTGTGTCTCTTCTCAAAAACTACTTAAACCTCAAAACCCAAAAAAGTGAACCAGAACCACATGATCAACACAGGAGAATTTTGTGAAGTATATTAACAACTTCTTTTTTAAAACAGAGAGGGATCATTTTGCTTTTTGGGTTTCAGTCTAGCTGAACAACTATCAGCAAGCGACTGATCTCTAAATCCCTGTTTTATAGTGAATTGCTATTGGGTATTGATTCAATAGATCAAAACCAAAGCCTATCTTGAAGACAGAAAGAGGGAGGAGCTAAAACTTTTTAATGTGTGCATGAAGCCAAAACCAGATTCCAAGTACTGTAAAGTCTATTTTCTCCTTCTTACTACTCAGTTTTAAATGCAGGGCAGGTTTTAAGAAGTATCTGAAGTAACAGAGGAAATAAACTTCAAAATAGTAATGATGACAGAAGTGTTAAAGGGAAGGGATTTTAAACAGTAACTTTAATCTCTAGAATACCACAATCAGAAACCCTCAATGAGATTAAAATCATCACCTGAGGATATTCTTTTTTCTTTTTTTTTTTGGTTTAAAGAGTAACTTTTACTTGTCAGTGTTGATCCTCTAAATAATTCTTGTTAGAGTGTGGTTATTAATTGAATCAACTTATATAATCTGCTGACTCTTCACCAGCTTTGTTGCCTGTCTCTGGACATACTCAACACCTCTGTGTCCCTCTCGTAGTGACAGGCTCAGAACCAGACACAGTATTCAAGGTATGACCTCACCAGTGCTGAGTACAGGGGGACAATCACTTCCTTGGCCCTGCTGCTCACACTATTTCTGATACAAGCCAGAATGCCATTGGTCTTCTTGGCCACCTGGACACACTGCTGGCTCATCTTTAACATTCCCAGGTCTTTTTCTGCCAGACAGCTCCTCAGCCTCTCTGCCCTAAGCCTTTAGAGTTGCATGGTGTTATGGCCCAAGTGCAGGACCCAGCACCTGGGCTCATTGAACCTCACACAATTGGCCTTGGCCCATTGATCCAGCCTGTCCAAGTCCCTCGTAAGAGCCTTCCTAACCTCAAGGAGGTCTACACTCCAGACCAGCTTGGTATCATCAGTGAATTCACTTGCTTCTGCAAGGGGGTTGGACTAGATGATCTCTAAAGGTCCCTTCCAGTCCCTGCCATTCTATAATTCTATGCATTTACTGATGATGCACTCAAACCCCTCCATCGAGGTCATTGTAAAGATGTTAAACAAAACAGGCCCCAACACTGAGCGGAACACCACTGGAGGTGGTAACTGGCCACCAACTGGAGGTAACTCCATTTAACTTCTCTCAAACATTGACCTTCATATGAGGTACATTAGCTTGTTACTCATACATCTGGTCTCCAGGTATAGTGTAGGTTCTGCATACAGAACTTTGAATATCCCAATAAATTATGCCAAAGGCAGTATATGAATGTAAAATGGTGTTTGTATATTAATATACAACTCGGGTGACATGTTACTCTGATGCATATCACTTTCTAACACACATCAACTCTGGAAGCAGCTGAAGTTACAATGAAAATTCTAGTTATTTCAGAAAAAAAAAAAAACAATCTAAATAGGCACTTTCCAGTGCAGTTACTATAGAAACTGTGAGAGTTGGAAATTAATTCTAGCTCTCTAACAAGAGTCAAGAATAACCACTTTCCATTACATATGCATAACGATAAAACTATGTTAGCTCATGTAAAATAATAATTATGAAAATTATTTTTTCATGAAGTGGATTTTTATTTTTAAAAGAGATCTTGAGCAGGCAAGCAGTACCAAACTGTAAAAATACTCTGCTTCAGTGAGTTACTTATGTTACCAAAACGTTTGGTTGGTTTTTTTATCTCAGATTGTACGCAGAGTTTTGGCTTCTTGCTTTGCTCTGCATCTATAGGTTCTAGCAAACATGAAGTGTAGATGATCTATAGGCTTCTGCATGCTGCCACACACATCTCAATGGACACACAAGTACAACTTCCAAAAGATCTGAGTAAACAAAAAAATGCATCATTTAATGCTCAGCTGGCAAAAGTTTTGTCAGGTAAGAGTAAAGAGCATTAGATTACACCATGCAGATTTATAATGCTTCTGCTGGCTGTAGTCTCTGCAGCTGTTGCACAGGCAGTGGGCTTTATTTAGTGTGGTATGCTTAGAGAAAACCTTCTGCCTTTTATTTTCCTTTCATTTTTACTTTGCTGCCTGAGTGCTTTCTTTCTAAAACAAGGAAAAGGCATCCACCTGAACTGTCGGCAAATCCTTGCAGCTTAATTGCTTTTATCTGGGGACTTGTTATTGTTAAATTTAATAGGCATTGAGGTGTTCTCTATGGAGACCTTTAATGTGTTTGGGTCCTTAGAGATCTATGAAGAAAAATGGAAGTTATGGAGAGAAAGTCAATGGTCTACTGACTAAAGAAAATCATGCACCTGCTAAAGAACATCTTTCTTGAAATATTACACCGTGGTCTTTGGATCCTAAAGTACCAGGTATGACAGGACTAATTTAAACCTTTTAGGCTTGCTGTGATTATAAGATGGTGTCCAGTATGAATATATCTATAATTGTTGGTAAAGTGGCACAGAGGGATATTTTCTTCTATATAGTCATGCATTCCTAAAATACATTTATTATAAGGGTATGGGGGGTTATAACAAAGAAATAATTAATACAGAATTCTAGAGTTGTAGTTTTGTACTTTAAATTTCAAAGTAAGGAAATATTATATTAACTCTACTTGTATCATATTTTCCTATCTAAATACTCAGAGATCACTGTAAAAAAAACCAACAAAGCTGCATGTTACTATTTTCCCAGAATAAAAGCTGGCTTTGTAGACATTTTTCAAGGTGCAGCACTGATCCTGTGATATAAACTTATTTCCAAGTGAGATTTGAGTCCTGTCTTCTAGCAGGTACAGATTGGAGGTAAAGATGCATCAAACTGAAGATTGCATTCTGTGCATGTGGAATCTGTACAGTAGTAGTAGTAGTAGTACACTTTTGTAGTGCTCAGAAGTAGTTCAGGCAGGCAGCTGAGATTCTGGTTTCTCTTAATGCTACCAAAGCTTTTTTCTATTCATATGAAGATTTTTCATAACTCATTGTTAAGTTTCATATATACTATAATCTGAAGTTCAATATGTGTTTTGGTTTTTTGGTATCTTAATTCTATTGCAAATCAGCAAATAAATATTGAAAAATTAAGGAGAAATTTTGTTCTTGTCAGGTGAGCAGCTTGATTTCCAATCTAGTGATGCTGAGCTAAGAAGCCAGTTTTGAAAGCTTATCTGTAGCAAATGTTTTAAGTGTCACTCTATTTCGCAATAAACTCTTCTGCCTGAGAAGGAATTCTAGAAAAGCACCACTGAACGAATCAAGCTGTGCTCTGTGGTCAAGAAACAGGTATGAAAATGTTCATCCTTCTAGCCAAACGGTTGGCTTGTTTACATAGTTGAATAGATTTTAAAAAGTTAAAACAAAAAGCAACTACTAATTCCATAAGAAAACATGGGTATGGAATGAAGAGATGTTTTTTTCGTATGAGACAAAGAAGCAGATGGAAAGATGATGAGGCAAAGAAATGCCAACCTGGGATTTTATTAAGTCATCCAGGTGGTAAAAGAAAGTGTTAGAACCTCATTTCAGAAGACAATGAGAAATTCTTGAGCTTTTTATGTTATCAGATCATCTCTACAGATGAAATATTACAACAGGCAGTTAATTTGTACATTGCTCTTTATCAATAGCTTACTAGGAGAAATTCAATACAAAAAACTTTGAGCAGCTAAAATCACCTTTGGTGATTGCCTTCAAAATCTCTACAGAAAGCAGGATTGTTTTTGACACAGAGAGTTAATTTGAGCTATATTTTAATAGTCTTAATGTGGAAATATCATACTAGTTCCATTTCAGAGTGAAAATAATTTATAAGACTACAGCTTTGATAAAGGTCCTAGAGTATCTTAGATGTCAGATAGAAAACAAAGATGTTGGGGACTTATCGGAAAAGAGAAGGCATACTAATAGTGAAATATTTTGGATTCTAGGGACTGTCATCTTCATAGAGACATAGATTTGTTCAAAATGGTGCTATTTAAAAAAAAAAAAAAGAGAAAACTTTCTCTGAACTTCCACATACAATAACCTGTTAGTTCAACCACTTTTTTTTTCACCTATCACAACTTCCCTTATTTGTATTTTCCCTCTCATGCCTTTATATCTGGCAGAATACAAACTGTCTGCACATACAGGTCAAATGAATAGTTGTTTGGGCTTCCTTTTCTCCACAATTTTACAGTACACTTTTGTCTTCACAGCTACTGGTAGGGTCACACAGGTTTAGAGACTTCTAAGCACACAATAAAATTGACTATGCAAAGAGCATCAATCTCTATGCATGCAATGTTCCTTGTTCATACAGCAACAAGGGAGAAATGAGTGACAGGTCTCATTTGAAAGGCTATAAAGAAAAGAGAATGGTTCAGAAAAAACACAGACATAAGCAAAACAATCTGAAAGTTAACTTGATTTAAATATTTTAGATATGATTAAAAGCAAGAATTATTATACAAACTAAACAAAAGGATTAAAAAACACTTGTCATCTTTGTGTCATCAGATTTTTATCACCTATGAAAAAAACTACACAAAACTCAGAACAACAATGTAATTCTTAAACATTTTGTGCAAATTTCAAATTCTAATGAAGTCGAGTGCTGAAGGTATTGAGGTGCCTTATAAAACTCAGTGTTGAGGGCAAAGAGTGGAGCAACACTGAAAGTAACAGGAAAGTGGAGGGAGGGAGGGGCAGATTTTTCTTCTCAATTTTCCATTCTTCTTCTCAACATGTGCTGAATTAGGAAAACTTCCCTGGGAAATTAAAGTCTCTTGGGGAATACATATTTATTAGTAGTTCATTGCAGTCAATGCCAGCACAGTAGAAATGGCTGCATCTCAGTGCTCCCTTAAGAATTGTGTTGTCTGCTGTCCTAAGATGCTAAGAAAATACATAGAAAAACAAGTAGGAAGTATTATGGAAAGGTGCTAGAAAAATTGCAAACTAATGGAAAAGATTTCTAACAAAAATTGTAACCACTCTGAAATATATATTTAAAATTTTACTCAGTTCTTCAGCGGAATAAACATCAATTTGCCAGTTATCATATGTTTTGAAGTAATTTATGCCATTTATTCTGAAGCAGTGTCACATTTGTTTTCCTGACCTGCTATGAGAAAGGTTTTGAGATGTTACTGCCACTAATGACATATGTTGCTGTATTGAAGTGAAGATATTTAGCACTATACTGCACATAATAAGCTTCACCACTCATCTTACAATTAGTCATTGTTGATGTATTTTTATAAATTAGACCTAGCAATCGCTTTCAGATAAGACAGAAGGAATACTTCAGCTTTGCAAAAAGCATTAAAAATCAGGCATTTACTGTGACAGAAAGCAATTTCTCCTATGGAAAAGAGAAAGATGCCTTTTGTACATGCTAAAAGGAAAATGAAATATTAATCAAATTTATGGTGGTAACAACAGAACCATTCTTTTCTTCAAGTGAAAAGACATTTCATGTAGCCTAACACTTCTTCTGGGCTAATTGCTTGTTCCATATATCATAATATAACTGGAGGTAAAACAAAGCAAAACAAATTCCACTAATTAGTATGGCCCAGATTCTCAGAAGGCATAAAACAGCTTAGTTACATTAAACACAAGAGCCATAGCAGCTATTTCAGATATGCAGTTGGTATTACTGAACCCGAGATTGAAAAAGTGATGGAATACTGCTTATACTTTTGTGTAAGTCTGTTTTGACTGATGGATTTCTAATGAATTTCCATTAAATATTAAATAGTGTGCTAGGTACATATTTTTAACTGCCCTGTAGTTAATTTCAGCTTTCATCTGAAGACTTGGAGCTCTTCAGTGAAGTATGTAACTACAGCTAAGTAATCTGCTTGGTTAATTATTCCTCTTTTAAACACTGATAAATAGAAGTTTAAGAAAGCACTAGCACCTCTTTAAGCAAATACTTTCCATATTCATACATTCAATCTGATAGAAGTTACAAATTACTACAGAACACCATATTATAGTAGTATAGCACCTCTGTGGAGAAAATATAATTCCTACAATCTGAAAACATTTTAAAGTTATGAAATTACACACATATGAAGACTCAGGATTTGTGAAGGTCAATGCATAATTTTCAATGCTTTTTCTTATTTCTTATTTCTGATTGCCACACAAAACAGCCAATATCTTTGTCAGTTATGCAGAGGTGTTTTATTCATATTCCACAGAGGATTCCAGCAGGGTCCTTGTTGCCAAAGGCTGCCTTTTACCCTCCACACAGAAATCTTGTAAAAAGCCTGTAGCTTCACTCTAGAAACTGGTGACAATGATGGGTTCACTGTTAACAGCTTGCTTTATTTTGTCCTGACCTTGTGGTTTTCTCTGAAAGCACCACAGAAATCACTGCAGAAATCTTTATCAGAATGAAGAATTTTCTGTGCATTATAAAACAAGTAGCGTAGCACTGACAGTACGAGACATCATCTAACTTCAAGTTACACTGAATTTGCATTGCAATCTGTTTTAAGGACATTAAAGAACTACATATTCAGGTTTGACTGTAGTGTCATCCAGTTTTAAATTTTGTTGTAAAGCTTGCAAATACCTGTTATTAACTTCCAATCTTTTGTTCTAACTATTACATCCAGTCCCAGAATAATGAATTCTACTCCACAGACAACCCTGCTAGCCAGTTTTATAAGTCTATCAGCATGCCCAAATATATTTAAACAGCCTGAAGTGTGACAAACTAAATAAAACGATCAAAGAACTTCAAAGTGTCATGGCACCTCAGAGGAAAGATCTGTGCAAAGGTATCAATTCTTATTTTGCAAATATTTGCAAGTAAAAAGGAGATTTCCATGAATTTGTCAAAAGGCAAAAAAATGTCACTTCTCCCACTAAATACAATTTTTCACGATGACAGCAGTAAAAATAGAGAGCTGTATATGCACTTTGAGCTCTGCATATCTTGTAAAAATGAAGGAGATGGTTATAGCAGAATTATAGGAAAATAATTATGGAAACAAGAAGATTTTAACAAGGCTTGTATTTTTAGTTACTTGTATCACAAACAATTCTTGACACACAATGTACTGTACTTGATTGTAAATAAGCTACAGTAACTTCAAAATAACAATACTCAATAATAAAAGTCATGAGAGGAGTTAAAGCCTCTCAATATAAATAGTAAAAGAGACAAATTCCTCCTTTCAGAGGTTATAGAGCTAGTATATTCAGGATAGCTTTTCATTCTCAGTCTGTGTATCTACAATGACGTAGAACTAAGAATAATCAAACGTAAAACTGTCTAACATAGTGGGATATTGGTTTCAAAAATGGTAGAGAAGGGTGAGTTCTATTTTGCCACATTTAAGAACACAAAGCTTATAGTTTATATGGCTTCTGTATATTCTCTTTTTTATTCTCAGAAAAAAAAAAAGCTTCAGGTTCTGGACCTGGTTAATCGAAAAACCTCTACAGTTTTAAGCATATATATATATATATAGAGGTATATATATGCACAGTATAGAAATTCATTCTCTATTTTTTGCCTCTTTTCTGAAAGACAAATCTGTTTGCTTCAGAGAAAAACAAAACCCCAGCACCTTTATTTCATTACTTAAATACATACTTGTAAACTGTGAACCTATTCTGCATAAGCCTACTCTGAAAGCATTTTGAGAGTATGGTGTTTTGATTGTGATCACAATATGATTAGCTTTCCTTTCAAAAGAAAATGAATATGTTACAGGAATAGAGTGCCTGTATCAATTTGTGCACAGATGTATGTACATTAGAGATGCATTTTAACACAGAAATGCGAATGCATATATGACTACAATCACGCACAGAGTAACTTACAAGTTACATCAGAAAACAAACAAGGGAAATCTATTTGGCACGACTGTGAAGTATGATTAATATATTCTATTGGTTTATTATTCAACACATTTATTATGGTGGCGCTGAAATAGTAGCCATACACTGTAATCATGTAGATAATTTGTACTGAAAAGTATTTGCAATCTAAAGAGAAAGGATCAACAGCATGTAGGGAAAGGAAACAGCAGAATGAATGCTGGGTTTGTACAAATGACATGATCCATTTGAACTTGAGTTAGGAAAGAAGTATGCTAGGAAGTAAAGTAGTCATATAAAAGCAAGAGGACATGGCGAGGCAAGGGAAATTTAGACAGAGAGAGATGTTAAATGAGACTGAGCAGAAGGAATTGTAGCACCCAGCCAATGTGTAAGCCAGCTGAAAGAACAGCATTCTCTGAGAAGTTCCATTTGTATCCTTAGTTTCATACTGGGCTAAGACCCAGATATGTCGTCTTTTCCTCTGTACCAATACTCAAGTTTTCATGTAAATTCAGTCTGACTGCACTGAATAGAAAACATAGCACTTTCCGGAAAGTACTATCTGCTGTTACTGTTGCTTTCATTCCTACTGTCTATTTCTCTTCCCTGTGAAATCTCTATCTTGCCTCTTCCTGGAGTTTTCCTCGGGGACGTACAATGAGCAAGAGACTGGAAACAACAAAGAGACATGGCTGTGAGCCATGCCACATGCTGGCACCTGCCTCACCTGTGTGGTGCTAATGAAGACACCTGCCTAGCTTACAGCTGTGCAATAAAACCTGTGTAGCTTTTGTGGCTATCCTGTAAGCCAGCACCATTGACCCAACTGGAATAAATCAATATGGCACACCACTGTGTTGTCTCCGATTATGGTCACCTTTACAAAATAGGTAAAAGGAAGATAGTGCTGCAGAAGTTGCTGTTTATAGGATCTTAGGAAGATAATTTGCCATGGCTGGGTCTAGTAAGATGTGCCAAGGTAGGGAAATAATTTAGTGCTGTATGTGTGTATTTTTACTTTAATACAGTCCAATATATTTTATCTATTTTATTTTTCCTTTAGAAAGGAAGCTTTTGCATTTGAAGAAAATATGAAAATAATTTTCACAATGGATAAGAAAAATTAAACCTTAAAGCCAAATCAAGGTATATGAAATACACTTATAAGTTTTTCGATTTAATTCAGCAATTGTGTGATCCATTGCAGAGCATTAATGTACTCTGGTACCACTATAGATATGGTAGTTGTCTCTTGTTTCTCCTCCAGTGTCAATACAAAACTACTAAGTAAATTAATTGTAAAACAAACAAACAAACAAATAACGGAAAGCTAGAAATAAAAGTACTATAGAGAATCGACTTCAGAGATAGGGTACCTCCTTCAACAAGCCTCATACCAAAACATTGAAGTATTAATCACTACTCATACCATGTAGGAAAGAGTTCACCATCACATTACATCCATTTGTGATGTGTAGCCTTTTAGCAACGTCGTTTCTGTTTTAGGCAAATTATATTATTTATACTATTTGTTAATTGTCTTATTATTTATTTTTGTTGGTTTTGTACTGAATCTTCTCTTTTCTTATTTTGAACTTTTTAACCTCTCCTAGTTCACTGTCTGCAAACAAATTAAAAATTATTTTAAAATATAAGACACACTTTAAAAGTGAAACATTTGATGTTTAAGCAGAGAGCTTTTTTAAGGTATCTAGTACAGAAAAACTAAAACTAACTCAGAAACACTTCTCCTTAAAATTGACTTACATACTCGTATATCCCTTGAGTATCAGTGAAACCAGTATATAAACTTTTTAACCATGACACAGAAAGGCTTAAGCTTTTGAAAAAGTATCTACGGTATTTGATGATAAAAGATTGTCTTACATTTGATACTGATAATTCCTTTTAGAACTGCTCTGACTTTATGTGTATGTATTCATTCATATGTGTATATGTTCATGGATCCTTGAAGCAAATGTTTTCAGGCTAGTACTATATGCAGATACATTATTTCTCCAAGATCCCAGAAATAGAATGACTGGAGCCTTATTCACAAATGTAGAATGTTACCTGCATGAACAACGAATATTTTTTCCTCCCACTTTCCACTTCTAAAAAAAAATGTCAAGCATGGATAATAAAGACAGAGTTTCTGACAGATTGGAAATAACACAGAGACCAGTTCTTTCAGCCAGGGAGTATGCAGACCAAACGGAGATTTCCATTTGGATGTGTACTGTGAGTAATTTCTACCTTGAGAGCACTCTAATGCCAACATCAGTTTATTCACTACTGACATAATCTCAGAATGTCACCTGTTATCCCTTGGGAAGAGTGATTCAGCCTCTAAGTTTACTACAGACTAATTTTTATTACAAGAAAACAGTCATTGAACAATTGTCAACTCAATTTTAAAAAATCATTAATCCACTTGGTAGATTTAAGGCTAAATCATCAAAGAGAAACAAGTAGATGTTAATTAAAGATTTCTCTGACTACACATATCTCTGCTAGGAATTCTCATATGAATAAAGAAATCACTTCTAAAGATTTTTCCCCTGCCAAATTTCTAGCTTTAGCTTCCTTTCTTTTGTCCCATGAAGCCTCACTGGTCATCATTCTCACTAATCCTCCTTTATATCAATCTGTCTTCACTTTCTCATTTTCCACTCTGTACTCTTCCAGTTTTACAAGAACATCTTGCCCAAATAACCTTGCCTGTAAGAAGCTCTTCAGCTTCAGGAGAAGAGGTGATGATGTGTTATAAGACTCCTATTTCTGCCTCTAAGCCCAGCAGTCCTNAATAACGGAAAGCTAGAAATAAAAGTACTATAGAGAATCGACTTCAGAGATAGGGTACCTCCTTCAACAAGCCTCATACCAAAACATTGAAGTATTAATCACTACTCATACCATGTAGGAAAGAGTTCACCATCACATTACATCCATTTGTGATGTGTAGCCTTTTAGCAACGTCGTTTCTGTTTTAGGCAAATTATATTATTTATACTATTTGTTAATTGTCTTATTATTTATTTTTGTTGGTTTTGTACTGAATCTTCTCTTTTCTTATTTTGAACTTTTTAACCTCTCCTAGTTCACTGTCTGCAAACAAATTAAAAATTATTTTAAAATATAAGACACACTTTAAAAGTGAAACATTTGATGTTTAAGCAGAGAGCTTTTTTAAGGTATCTAGTACAGAAAAACTAAAACTAACTCAGAAACACTTCTCCTTAAAATTGACTTACATACTCGTATATCCCTTGAGT
The DNA here is from genome assembly GCA_013401255.1 of Urocolius indicus. Classification (NCBI taxonomy): domain Eukaryota; kingdom Metazoa; phylum Chordata; class Aves; order Coliiformes; family Coliidae; genus Urocolius; species Urocolius indicus. Next base: position 162,968 of record WBNH01001316.1, read on the forward strand.
ATCAGTGAAACCAGTATATAAACTTTTTAACCATGACACAGAAAGGCTTAAGCTTTTGAAAAAGTATCTACGGTATTTGATGATAAAAGATTGTCTTACATTTGATACTGATAATTCCTTTTAGAACTGCTCTGACTTTATGTGTATGTATTCATTCATATGTGTATATGTTCATGGATCCTTGAAGCAAATGTTTTCAGGCTAGTACTATATGCAGATACATTATTTCTCCAAGATCCCAGAAATAGAATGACTGGAGCCTTATTCACAAATGTAGAATGTTACCTGCATGAACAACGAATATTTTTTCCTCCCACTTTCCACTTCTAAAAAAAAATGTCAAGCATGGATAATAAAGACAGAGTTTCTGACAGATTGGAAATAACACAGAGACCAGTTCTTTCAGCCAGGGAGTATGCAGACCAAACGGAGATTTCCATTTGGATGTGTACTGTGAGTAATTTCTACCTTGAGAGCACTCTAATGCCAACATCAGTTTATTCACTACTGACATAATCTCAGAATGTCACCTGTTATCCCTTGGGAAGAGTGATTCAGCCTCTAAGTTTACTACAGACTAATTTTTATTACAAGAAAACAGTCATTGAACAATTGTCAACTCAATTTTAAAAAATCATTAATCCACTTGGTAGATTTAAGGCTAAATCATCAAAGAGAAACAAGTAGATGTTAATTAAAGATTTCTCTGACTACACATATCTCTGCTAGGAATTCTCATATGAATAAAGAAATCACTTCTAAAGATTTTTCCCCTGCCAAATTTCTAGCTTTAGCTTCCTTTCTTTTGTCCCATGAAGCCTCACTGGTCATCATTCTCACTAATCCTCCTTTATATCAATCTGTCTTCACTTTCTCATTTTCCACTCTGTACTCTTCCAGTTTTACAAGAACATCTTGCCCAAATAACCTTGCCTGTAAGAAGCTCTTCAGCTTCAGGAGAAGAGGTGATGATGTGTTATAAGACTCCTATTTCTGCCTCTAAGCCCAGCAGTCCTAGAATTACATTGCCAGAATTATAGTGGCTTTCAAGTTGAGTTTACAAAATCAAGCTGGTTTCAAAGCAGCACTTACTGCTCTGTAATTTCATCTAATCCCCACAGCTACTGACATAAACTAATTGCATGTACACATATGATCCCATTATGAATGGTGCAATCCAGATGGTGCCGATCTGGGACTGCAGAGTTCCAGTGTTGTCAAATGCATGCCAGGCTTACAGGCTGCCTTTACATCTCTATTCCTGCTTCTTAATCATAGACAAGTCCTATTCAACTGCTTGAGCAACACGGTAAAGCCATGTAGTCATAAATCCCCCATGAAAAACTAAAAAAAAAGAACCAACAGATTTTGACAACAAAACCAATGCCTCTGAGATTTTGCTTTAAATCATTCTATCCTTACTATTATGACCACAACTATTTATTATTAATTCAGCAGCACTTGATTCCTGTTTTGAGCAATAATCTAGCTGTTGTGGAATCTGAAATTATAGGTAGAAAAAGACCATAAAGTAAGTTCTTATTAAATAGAATATGGAAAGTAACCATGTACATGGATGGTGCTTTTTCCTATGTCTATTGTCTCAAAATAAGTAACTAGCAACCCAAAAACATATCTGCAGACCTTTATGCAGATACACACACGGCATATGCAACTATTTTAGAAGAAATTCACTGAAGGATGTCTGATCCTAAATCTGATCTCTACTAAAGAAATCTTCAAAATAAAACAAGAAGAGGAAAAGGTAAATAAAACAATTCTTGCATCCATTCACTCCTCTCTGTAGAAAATATGTTTGGGAAATTAAACAGACCCTGAGAATTTAAAAGTAAAAAAGTTTTAGTGAAAAAACCATAATTTCTCTGTTGTCATTCTTCAACTGAAACTGTTCCAAGGGCTTAAACCCTGGGTTGCGTAGCCTGAACATGCCGGGTGACTTCAATATGTACAGTATCAAAAAAGAAAAGTAGTCCTTCATAATGTAGAAGTTCAAACATGCTGTAAACTAAAACAGTAATTATATATTCTTACAAAAGTAGGGAACAGTTTATGTCATAAGACAGAACACATACAAAGGATAGAAAGTGTATGCATTTAAGGAGACTTTGTACTAAATAAGATTATTTAAATTAGCTATAAAAAAATCTTGAGAGACTGTAATATTACCAACCATAATTTCTTACAAAAGAAAGAACTTCAGGAAGTAACATGAAGCAATTTTGGTCATATGCTTATTGCTTGCAAAAGTAGCCATAAGCTGCAATTGGTGTGATGATTTGATCTTTGGAAGCAAATAGATATAGGAAGTGTCAATAAATATTTCTCCTTCAAACAAAAGAAGAGTTGCTACTAAGTTTACTCTTCCATAATTTCACAGAATCACAGAGTCTTAAGGGTTGGAAGGGACCTTGAATGATCATCTAGTCCAAGCCACTGTCAGAGTTCCTAGAGTAGGTCACACTGGAACTCATCCAGATAGGTTTTGAATGTCTCCAGAGGAGGAGACTCAACAGCTCCTCTGGGCAGCCTGTTCCAGTGCTCCCTCACCTGAACAGTAAAGAAATTTTTCCTTGTGTTTCTTCAGAACTTTTCCCTTATACTACTCTCTAAAAGTTTGTTCCCCAACCTATACAAGTATATGGGGTTGTTCTTTCCTCGATACAAGACTCTACACTTGTCCTTGTTGAATTTCATTAGATTTTTCTCTGCCCAGCCCTCCAGCCTGTCCAGGTGTCATTGAATAGCAGCACAGCCTTCTGGTGTGTCAGACACTTCCCCTAGTATCATCAGCAAACTTGCTGACAGTGCCCTCTGTTCCCTCATCAAGATCATTTAGAAATGTATTGAATAGTACCCATCCTAGCACTCACCCCTGAGGGATTCACCTAGATACAGGCCTCCAACTCGGCCCTGCCTCACTGATCACAATTCTCTACCTTCTTTCCTTCAACCAGTTAACAATCTACCTCACTACCTGATACACATTTGTAGAGTCATTCTCTGAATTTAGATCCTAGATACAAGGCAAATATTAGCCAGTAATTTAGAGAAATTGTGTTCCTAGTGTGCCACAGAGCATGTAGTCTCCTAAAATATGCTATATATCTATGATGTAATAAAAGCTATTTAGTTTTATTCTCTTGACATTTTTTTAATCCATAGATTCCTGAGTTGCTACCCTGATCTACATCAGCTCCACTCAGAGCAAAAATCAAGTCTACTTTGGCAATTAAGTTTAGCATTCACTTTGTATCCACATTTGTGCAAGTAAACCTTACTTTTCAGAGCAAATTGAAAGTCAAATGAAAAGCCACTAGCCTGGTTGATGAGAATTCAATTTAGACTTCAGTTGCATATTCACCAGCTCATTTTTTTATGATATTTATTCAGCTCTGGGAAACATCATACCCAAAACAAACAGCTGATATGAATGGCATGAATTTGTGCAGATCTAGAGACAGATCATTCACAGGTGTAAATCAGCTTGGTGGCTCTGCAGGAGCCAGTGGTCAGACACTGAGACACAAAGGCATTCAGGGATTCCTACATAAATTCTGATTCTTTCCAAATTAATATATAAGCACAGATTATTTTCTGATTGTTATTATTGCTCTTCATATTAAGCAAACAGTTCAAAATTACTGTATTCAATTTGAACTGCTTCTCACAAAATCACTAGCAGAAATCCTTTCTGAACATGCAAGAGGCACTTCAGTATTTCATGAAGTGTTAAATTGGCAAAACAACAACACGAGCTCATTACTGCAGATTCTTTCCAGATGGAACCATAAATGTACTGTACTTTACTGAGCACCCATGGTAGAAAGCAACTGAGTGGAATATTACAACCACTATTTGAGAAATAATGTTTCAAACAGTGATCTCTTTTTTTTTGCAGGAAATAAACCAATTTTTAAAAAAGCGGGTAAAGGAAGATTCCAGAGTCTCTCTGACTTCTTTTCACGATTCCTTCTAGCCTCCATAAATCAGAAAACTGTCACTGTGGCCTGTGTCTAGTTTTCAGCTCCTAAGTTGAATCTAGACTCCACTACTTTGACTCTGAACACAACACGGACAGAAAGGCTGGGCCAGAAGCCCTTCTCAACATACCTGGGTCAGCAAAATGCTCTCAGGTCACGTAAGGGCACTACACCACATAGCAACATTAGATTCAATTGCAGTCTTCTGTGTAGCAATTTATAAACGGATGGAAATTTCCAAATGAACTTTCAAAATCAAGGGAGTAAATTCTTATAATTTTAAACCGATGCTTATGTATGCAACATTCATGATTGTAAGTTTTGCAGTTGACTTAAAGAAGAACTACTAGAGGCTCTTAATTTTCCTTTACTATGCTAGGTGTTTTTTTTTTTTTTTTTTTAATCTGTCCATCTTTTACCTACAGATCTGGTTTAGAATTTTAAAAAATGTCTATATGCCTACTTTAAAACATGAGTCTAGTCCAGTCTCATTCCAATGTAAATCAAGAATAATTTCAATTGTATAAAGCAAATATGAACAGTACATATCAATATTTAAAATTTAATCATTTCTATCTGCCCACTGTTCTTTGCTAAAAGGAAAAGTCACACCATTATTTTCAAATATACCTAAAGATGAAGCCATATTTTGTCCTCACTTTGAAACTACAGACAAAGGAGTATAGTTTCATTAATCCAAACCATTTCATTCACTGGACTTCTTTTAAAGTTCCACTATTTCGCTGGAGATAAGAATTGATCTCTTTATCCACTCCATCTGAGCTGTTGTATAAACTAATATATTGAATCTATTTCTCCCTTCAAGTATATCAGCATTTTGACTACATATTTTATCTAGTTAGAAACAGTTCATTTTTTTGATAAAGCTTTCGAATGCCTGAAAGAGGTAGCTTCATTTTCTTGGAATTTTAGGTGTAAAATTAAAGAAATAAATAAAAGATAAACAGTAACACATTCCTTTCCTTTCACTTCAGAAAGACTGGGATATCTCCAGGGAGCATTCATTATAAAATTATGCTTGCTGGTCTCCAGAGGTTTTTTAAAGAACCAAATTCCTTTTTAAAATGTTCATACTACAGCCTTTTCAGTTCACTTACAAGGCAGGAAGTATATCTCACTTCTGCATTTAATGAACTACACGTATTTCACACACACATAAATCTCTCTTCTGTTAAATCTCTGCTTGCGTATTTCATAGCTTAAAGTGGAAACTTCCTTAAATTCCAATCAAGAAACCCACTGTGGTAAAACAGTATTTGTCTCACTTAAAAATAAAAAAACACCATTGCTAACAATGTGGTAAGATTAATTTGATGGGAAAAGACACATTTTAAAGTTCATCTTTAGTTTTTGTCTTTAAATTAAAAAAAAATGCTTATTCTTTATTGGGAGTTAGGGGGTAACTTTCTTATAAATTAAAGAAAGCTCTTCAATGGTATCTTAAACTTCTACAATGTAACTGCTACTGTTTTTTTCTACCACTAACTACTCTCCCATATTTTTGAAATGGCCATGATGATACTACAAAACCTATCTAAATTATATACTTTGACTTTCATCTCAAAGAAATGATAGAAACTTCATTGCTCAAAGCTGATAAAATGGAGTGAAATTCTACTTTTGTGATATCTTCAGGATAGATTCTGAAGCCATAATCCTGTTGAAGATCCTGCACATACCAACTCTGACATTAAATAGGGCAAGAAGAGCAGAAACAAACTCCACAGTAGTAACAAATTTCCGTAAGTAACTGCCAGCTCATATCCCTATTCTTTGTGCATCAATAAAATTATTCTCAAATCCAGTACAAATCAATCTGTCATCAAGTTAGCAGAAAAAGGTAGTTCACATGAAGTATACATTTCCATAAGGATTGTCCAGAGCTTACAGTTAAACTCGTCAAAACCAGGAAGACTTTGAGTCCTCAGACTCCTTTGAAATTACTCCTACTAGCAAAGATCTTTTGGGGTCCTGAAGAGAGCCAAAAGCAACGTGGAAAAATATTCCTTACATAAACATATTATGATAGGAAGAAAGATAAATGTATTCCTTTCAAGACTTACTCTTCAGCCAATTAATACTAATTCTTCAGAACATGAATGCATGAAGCTAAAGTTTTACTTGGTTGGATATTTGTACCTATCACTGTGTTCATTAAGTATCCTCATTTAAAGCATTGTATATACATATTAAGGCAGAATGGTCTAGCAGTCTGAACATTTGGTTTAAAATGGTTGCCTCCAGAAGATCAGACACTCTATTTATGGATTCTAGTATCAAGTTTTATGCTGTCTTCACTGGAAAAGTCCCTTAACCCATCTGTCTACATTTCTGTAATGACAATTATGTCAAACTACGTCTTTACTTCTGGAGTCTGATAAAGAGTAATGAGTTAACATTTTGAAAAGGCTCCAAGGCAAAAACTATTCCACAATCATTAAACTCTGCTTTCAAGAGATAATCAAACTCTAAAGGGAATGATGGCAAAACTACCTTCCCCCGCCCCCCCCGTATGGCTTGCATTAAATCAGGTTTCTACTTTTTAAAAATCATGTAAAACTATCTCTTTTTATCAGACAATGACACAACTGAGCAGATTACCAAATAAAGTCACAACAAATATTCATAATCAGAGAGAAGAATCATCTGCATGATGCTACATTTTTGCAAGAGGTGAGAAGGAATGACATTCTTCAGGCTTATATAAAATTTCCTCACTGCAAGGGTTGTCAAGCACTGGAACAGGCTGCCTAGGGAAGTGTATGGTTTGTCATCCCTTAAAGTGCTTAAAAGGCACATAGCAGTGATACTGAGAGACATGGTTTAGTCGTGGCCATGGCAGTACTGACTTAATGGTTGGAATAGATGAGCTTAAAGGGTGTTTCCTGTCTAAAGGATTCTGGGATTTTAAGATTTTATATCAAAGCAATACCGTGCCTATATCTTGCAAGTATATATTCTACTGATACTGTTTCAGGAATTAGTATTCTCCTGCAGTATTACTTATTGTATATTACATCTTTTCATACACATATTACATTACAATATTAGATCTTATACATTACATGAATTGTTCCCTTGCGATATGTGTTTCTACACAAAGGAAGAGGATAAAACAGAGAGAAACATGGAGATCCACCATACTTAGGAATAGCTTAGAGAAGAAGTTTCCAAAAAGCAGAAGTGCTTCCATTTGGGAATACTTGGAAAGCTTTTCTACATATGATGTTCAATGGAGACACATTTACTATTTTTACTTTTTTTTTTTTACTATTTACTATTTTACTATTTTCTCCTACACACAGCCATGGCCAAGTATCAAGTCCAGAAATGACACGTAACACATGTAAAAATATGCTTTGAAGGTGAAAGTTTATACTATTGAAAGATATTATATTACCTTAGAGTTACCAACATGCAAACTGACTGTTTTCATAGAATCATAGAATGGTAGGGGTTGGAAGGGACCTTTAGAGAGCTTGAATATTTTCAATGGTTCAAAAATAATTTTACTGAAATAAATGGTGACATTTCTATATATAGTCTTCAATTTTAGAGAATGTTATATTTCAAGTAGATGGTAAAGCCATCAAGTCTCTTAATCAAGTACAAACTTTTGAAAGGATTTGGTCTATCTGAAATCCATTCCCCAACCTCACATATTCAGCATGAATTTTTCTTATATAGAAGAAATGGCTGCAGATACTCAAAAGTTCATTGAGAATCTTTTGTAGGTCATTTCAAAATGTTTCCAGAGATTTGAGTTACAGAATTACCTTATTTGGCATATCAGTAAAAGTTATTAAATTCATATCTCAAGTTTCTTAGCAGACACATCTTACTATTGTACATCTCTTGAAATGCCTGAAATTCCTTTATGCTATTTCTGATTACTCTTTAAACAAGTTGACAAGAAGAATGCTATTTAAACCACTATAGAGACTGACAACCAACACAATCTGAAGTCAGATAAAAGGGGATTTTTTGATGGGTCTGAAACTTATGAGCAAGGCGAAGAATAAATCTGTTTCTTGTAAGTTACTTTTTTAAAGGAAAAACATCTAGAGTGTATTTCATCTAGGACCTGTCAAAATAATAGCTTGGTGATGTGAATTCAGAACATAAAAGTGTTCTATTAACAATCAACAAGAGACAAGAAATACACCACTCTTTTCTAGTATAGTTTCTTATCAAATGTATGTTTTACTTCACAAGACTGTTCTAAATCCATAAAATTTACATACATATGTCTGCATTGTTAATTCCTACTATAAAACTATTCAGAAAGTTTCTGTTCTCTGCTTAGAATAGGAACCTCACAGCCAAGAAAAATAAACCAAGGATGGTAGGTAGTCCTTTGACTACATTGATATGCTTAAGATAAAATACTGTTTGAATAGCTTGGTTCCTATCATAATGAGAAATTATAAGAATTGCAGACATTATGGATTCTAACTACAAATTAGGAAAAGGAAACAACAGATAATGATAGCATGATTAAGTTATTAGAGAAGCTACCTAATTTTTTTAATTCCATTTTCAGATATCTGATTATGAACTTTTGTTTTCAAATAAAAAGGTTTTTTTCTCCTAACTCATTTCTCTTACCTGTTAGCATACATAATAGCACTAGGAAGAATACTTCTTTGCAAAGTTTAAAAGAAAAAAACCAAAAAAGTTTCCACTGTGTGTATTAACACAAGCTACTTTTCCAAAGAAACTATATCTTGTCATACATTCAAGATATCTGTCTTGAAGGGAGAAAGTTACAGTTAACAGTTATGCTTCTCTGTGAAAGAAGTCACAGGGAAAAAAAAAAAGCACACTTTAACTCAGCAGGACTTGTGAGAAAATATTCATTCCTTATCCAGGTGAAATTACATTGCTGTAAATTAAATTCAGGATCAGAAGCATCCTAGAATTATCAAAAGCATGACCTTCCCTTTATTTTCACAATGAAATTAATCAGAACTTATTTTCAAGTGACACTAATCAGAGCAATTATTTTCATGCAGTCAAAGCAGAATTTGGCTTCTTATGAAAGTGCCAAAATTATGCTCCCATCTTATGATTAGAAGCAGTAATTTTCATCAAGTAAATCGAAGGTTCAGACTTTGTCAAATATTGACTTGCATCTGGCTTGCAAGTCCACTAATAAAAACCTCATTTCATTTTCTAGCATCAATGAATGTGTGTTCCCAATGAAATGATAGGAAATTTGAAAGCAAATAAATCACAAATAAGAATAGTCATGATGAATTTAGGCACATCTCATGATTGGCAACAGCAAATAGAAAAAACACGGAGATATATTGGGCAGATTACTGCATAAACAATGCAGATTATTGCACTATCCCTCAGTTTCATTGCTGGGAAGTCAACATTTACTACTAATTAATTTTTAAAATAAAGAAATATAGAAATTAAGATAGGATTTCTTCACATGTATAAAGCACCTAAATAAAAAAGCTTAGCTACAAATAATAAAACAACTACTACAATGACTGTTGTATGGACCTCAGTATAAGCTCCAAAAGAGTTGATACAAAGAAAAGAGAAGCCAACTACTTGAGTTCTGTATAAGGCTGGATTCACAAGTGACAAGACACAAGTGACATTCTTCTCCGAGTTTGTACTACTGCAATTTGGACCTAAAATACTGGGCAAAATTTTGCTGGCTGTTGTTTGAGGTGGTGATGTAAACCTAGTTTTAAGAAAATCTTGAAAGATTTTTGTTCATCACTTACTAATCTGTTGTCAAGATAGTAATATCTAAATCTGTTTTGGTTGACACACATTGCTATAAATCAGCTAATATTTTGCAGCTGTCCACAGCACTAAGTTTTTATGAACTTTTACTGAACCTGTCCTTGTGATTAAGATTTCTATATCACATAAAATAAAGCATTTATTTCATTAAGCTAACACTGCTGATCAGCTGCATGCTGAACAGTGAGTAATTACTGATACTAACAAAGTAGAGTTGAAACTGTTGAAGAAAGTAAACCCAACTTTTACCTGTTATATCCTTAATAATTTTAAAGTCTGTGGAATTACATGTGTGTTAACAAAGAATGTGATAGATTAAAAACCACATAGCTAAGGTCATAATCCTGTAAAAAGCACAAAAAATATGGAAATTGTCCCACTACCAGCAGTCCACAATGACATTTCTTGCTTTCAGACACAAACCTCAACTCTGGAAAGGATTTTAAGAACATAAGCAAATGGGGGAAAATAGGATTCTTGTTTTATGACAGCAGAAGATGACTTTTTACCACAGCTTCAAATGAAACATATTCAAGAAATTTCATGAATACAAACATACATAAATAGTCCTATTTTAGGACTGCAGTTATAAGTGACCAGATTGGGAAATGTATTTTCAGGAAGGCCAGTTACAGTCTGGCCTCTTGCTTAACAATGGAGTAGATTCAGACAATTGCTTGTGCAGCACTGAAAGGTGCATTTGTTATTTTTGGTCTGCTAACAGAACTGCAAATATTTCATCACACTTAGACCTTTTTAGCTCCTTTCTAGGCATAACTCATTTTTATAAGGAATTAATTTTTTGTTTCACCTACAAAAAAAAAAAAGGTTGGTAGAATTTCAAATTAGTTTTGTCAACTGTAGGTACCACAAAGAAAATACAGTACAGAAGAAAGTACCAAGTTGTATCAGATAAGAATTTAATAACCCAATAGCAATTGAATTTACTAATTCAATAATTTTCATGGAACATGAACTTCCTATTTCTGTACATATTCCTACAAGGTACTTTTGGATGATTCACTGCAAGTAATCAATCTTTCTAAGTCTAAATCTTTCTAAGGACAGAGCCAAAGTCAACTCCTTTTGACCCGAAGGATTTATTGCCATACCTGTTCTTTATTGTTCATGGTATTGAAACACTTTTAATAGAAACATATAGGGCTGATTATTTAGTCAACAATTAAAACCCTGTACTCTTTTGCAGTGATAACCTGATGACACTATTTTTTTTCAACAGAGGATCATATTTAGAATACTAGAATGGTTTAGGCTTGAACAGATCCATAAAGATCACCTAGTTCAATCTTGCTGCTACGGGCAGGGACACCTTCCACTAGATCAGATTGCTCAAATTCCCATCTAACTTGAACAATTCCAGGATGAACTTCTCTGGGCAACCCATTGTAGTGTCTCACCAGCCTCATCAGGAAAGATTTTGTATGTCCAATCTAAATGTATGGTCCTAGAAGTATGGTCACAGAATTGGTAGGGTTGGAAGGGATCATCTAGTCCAACTCCCTTGCAGAAGCAGGTTCACCTAGATCAGGTGGCATAGGACCATGTCCAGGAGTGTCTTGAAGACCTCCAAGGAAGGAGACTCCAAAAGCCCTCTGGGCAGCCTGTGCCACTGCTCTTTCACCCTCACAGTGAAACAGTTTTTTCTTATATTTAAATGGAACTTCTTGTGTTCCAGCTTGAAATGTACATTCTTTCACTTTGAAGCCTGTTGTCAGTTATCTTGTCACTACAGGCCTTGGCAAAACATCTCTCTTTCTTATGAGTCCTTTTAATATATTGAATTATAAGACTATGACAAATGAGCTGAAAATTTATTTTCAGAGATATAGAACTGAATGAATGAGGCAACAGGAAAAGGTATGTATGAAGGGAAAATTTTAAGATATTCTAATGGTTCTAATTTTAAAAGCTGCCATCAAATCTTGATGGATTATGAAAGTGTCTACTTAGATAAATTATAGGCATGACATTTTGGAGATCAAGAAGGTATCTTAATTTATTAAATACCAACTAAGTTCTGTGGTTCCACATTGAAGTGTGCTAAGTTCAGTTAACTGCATTTGAAATGTGCAAAGATGTACTGCGCAGTGAGAGTTCTATTTTGTAGATTAGCAAAGATTAGGGTTTTGGTTTTTTTTAAGGAAGTTAAATTTAAGTCTAAATTCATGGGCCCATGGTGGGAAAAATGTATGGCAGAGACATGAAGAGATCAGCAACAAGGAGTTCTGTATTGATATATATTTAGATATTCTACAAGGAAGATTTTGAATGACACTGTAATGCATTTTGTATTGCATGCTGCATTTCATACTAATGTTCAACTTCCATTCTGCCAGTATTAAATGTTCTGTATTTTTTCATAATTAAAAAAAAGCCTCTTCATTCATTTTTAGTGCTGGAGCTTAAAAGAAGCTCTCACTCTTCTGTGCAATTATAAATTAAATGCTTTATTGTGGGTGGGTTTTTTTAAGTATATTGTATGGGTTTCCATTTTACTGTACAACTCAAAATGACAATGTGTGTCAGAAGGCAAAAAAGGTTCCCAGTCTGTGAATCTTTTCACCACAGTTAATCAAGCTGTTGGATTCTCTGTTTTTCTTCTCTGGTAAGAACAGAGCTGATTTACCTGCACTGATCCTAACACCACCTTGCGTAGAACTCAGACATGCAAAAGTTACCAGTTTGTCCTCAAAGTTGGAGGGAGAGATAAGGTTCCTTCCATAGCTTTATGTAACAATACCATAATGCCTTCATTGTCAGTGTAGAAAAGAACCTCAGTAGGATGCATTCTAACACGGAACACAAATTGCCTTTTTTGCTCTAAGAAAGCAAAGAGCTTTCCAACTACTTTCCTGTGAGAAGCAGGCTAGTTTCCTTCCCATGCTGTTACTTGTCCATTGAGTAGTGAAATGAGTCATGAAGAAATTAAAAATGGAAGATGCAGAATTGCTTGGCAGAGGACTTTCAGGAAAGGCGCATTCAAGACAGTGTAATATATCAGAAAAAACTAACTGAATAATTACGACTTCAGAGCCCACGAGCTACACTACAACCTAAAAACTAAGATTATATCTGTTTGTGAAATCTAAGTCACAATGTGTCAGGTAATTTAAAACTGGATTTGAGAAGCTATGTCAGTAAGTTAGATACCTACTAAATAAAGGCACCTTGGATTACTACACCTTTCTGGTCACTAGTGGAAATACACACTACAAAATATGCCTGTGAAATCGATTTTTTATTTCTATACAATTTAAAAGTTGGAAAATAAGCTAGATTTAATCCACTTTATAAGCTCTTTAACAATAACATTTTTCAATTAAGACACTTGCTTAAAGTCTGTAACAGGAATTTAACAAAATGAGAACAGTACTGCTGTAACATGTTATTCAAATTAATTGTTTTATCATATCAGAGATATTTTAGCAGACAATTCCAGGAAATCAAGGCACTTTATCTTTTCAAAGCCAGAATCTTTTACTGGCAGTGCTAAAACTCTTTTGATAGTCAGCAACGATATAGTCACCGAGCAGTTAACCCTGACAGGAAATGCATACAACATGCTAATATATAAAATGCCTTTGCAATCCATGATCTAGCTGCGTCATCTCTGTTAAGAGCTCAAGGGAGCCACATACTCTATAGAAGGCTGATAAAATGGTGGTTTCTGCTTCCACTTTCATTCCACAGAACCAGAATTGGATAGTTACGCTTCCTTAAAAGTGGTGGGATAACACTGAGAATTGTCCCCCTGTCTGCCTCCAAGTTCAAAAAGGAATTCTGTCTCTGTTGCTCAGTGCTCTCAGTGAGAAGCCTGGCACAAAGACAAAACACTGAGATTGATTGGCAAGATGACTTCAGTAGTTTGAGATTTAGTTCTTAAAAACATAGAGAACGTTAGATTGTGAGGAGCTGTTCTTGCTTGTAAGCACTTCCCAGATCATCTTATCTGAGTTATAGCTCTACACTTGTACTAAAAGCCTACGGTAATATTTATTTTTGCCTTTTGAGATTTCCACTGAAGAGGCTTAAAACTGAAATTACTCTTACCTATATAAAACCAGGTTAGAATACTAAACCTGTACCATCTGCCAATGGAGATTGTGATTTTCTAATTAATAGTAATTCTAGCTCATTAAATAGCAATATGCTTTCAACATGAAAAGGAATTGTTCACAGGTAACCAGTAACAAGTGGTAAGATTGGAACGTCAACCTCAAAAAGTCTATTTTTTCCACATGCATTCAATGAGTATTTTTTTGCACTTGATATTTCTTCTCCTATGCTCTGATTACAAAATTTTTTTTTTGTAAATGCCTCACATCTACATCTAAACTTGAATCATCTGAAATTTTGGATGATTTTATTATTTTTAGTATTACATCTTCTCTCACAGATCATGTGGTAGTATTTCAGCTTATAGACTGGATCAAGTGAACTGTTTTGTGCAATGGGAAGCTATGCAGAACTCTCCTTTTTCCTGCTAAAATAATGTACTTCTAAAAGGCAAATGTTCAGAAATATTTACAAGGAGCATTGCGTAGAATTTCTAACTCTCTCTTCTGAGTGACGCATATTTTGCCTGAAATAGTGTTACAAGGAAAATCAGGACTACAAATGGGAGATTTTTTTCATCCTGTCTACTGATATTAGTTCTATGACAGGAGCTTTCTCTTACATATTTGAAGACAGAGATAACCTTATTTTAGTGCTCTGTGTAATCATACAGAAAATGTCAACACATGAAAACAAAGAATAAAAAGACATGTCCACTCTTTGCAGGTTTTAACAAATCTCCTTAGCAATACTTACTACTATGGAGTAATTAACTCATATTTGGAAAAAAAAACAAAGCCTGGAAATGGAAGGATTTGAAATGAATAAGTACTTGAATACATGCAAGTACATACTCGAGGGGAAAAAAAAAGGAAAATTTCTAAATTTTTATGACCTTTCCCAGGATCATATTTGCATACATTTACTTGCTTATTACTCATTGCAGTATTTATATAAACCATTTTTCTGACTTCTGAAAAGAAGCATATGAACAGTCTTCAAAGTCAAACACAGAACCAGCTACTGTAAAGAATCTAATAAAAGTACAGAAAACTACTATGCTGAAAAGGATCAATACAGATATACTCAAAGCTATCAAATTTTGATAATGCTCAAAACTAAGTTAATCAAAATCACTTCAGCATGCTAGAAGTTCAGTATTGTATATCTTAAGTTCCTTTACCTGCTTTTCAGGTTAACAAGGTCTGACATATTCTTAATATCAAGTTTGGAATTCCCCAACAGAAGTCTCTTTAGACCACAGAAGCTGTGCGCTGAATCCAGCATTGACACAACTAAGGCTCAGAGATTCTTGCCCTGTGGCCTTTATTGTCCTTTTCCAGCAAGAGCTGCTTTTGGATCTTCTTCAGAAATTTAATTTCATGCAAATCTAAAATTGTGACTCTATTTCTGCCTGAAATATCAATATTGTATTGAGCCCGCTCTTGTCATTTACAGGTAAAATAAATAGTAATTCCATATACCTCTAAGAAACAGTGCGGAGAAGTGCAAGAAGTAATCCCTCTTTGCACGTCTAGCAGTAGTAGTTATACATTTAATTTACAGTTAAATGAAACTTCATTCCATTAACTACCAGAGATTTCTCTCACCAGCTTGCTTTGCTATTCGAGAAAACAAAGAAAATGGTATGAATATGGATTCAGAGCAAATAATGGCAGGAACTCAACAATATAACCTAGAGAAATAAATGGAATCTCAAGAGAGAAGACTGACTGAGATTTTCAAAAACATTTTTTAAGGTTGCATACATAAGTCTCATTAATTTCAATAAGAGTAAGGAAAACACACAAAGCTACGCACTATTCTAAATACCAATCTGGTTGACTGAGTTATAACACTGACTGTAGGAATGATGCTAAACATTGTCTGGAGCAGTTATTTTTGCTTGTGATTGCCGTCAATTTCTATGCAACAAACACATTTTATTTTTGAATGGCTCCAGTTTGAATGGCTTCAGTATTGTTGTAAAAACAAAACAAAAAGATATCCAATCCTATTTGCAGGGCACTACACGCTGAGATAGAGAGTTAACTCTATTTCAAAAAGACTATTCTATATTTATTTCACATAATGTTCAGAAAGGCCAGATTCTGACCCAGATTTTATGAGGCAGGCAGTACCCCATCTTTCTGTCAATGAGACAGGAACAATTTTTATTCACTCTCTCCCTGTCAATAGGCAAAGAGAGCTGCAAGAGATTGAGAATGTCTGATATATTTGATATGCCTTAGTCTGTCAGACTGGACCAACTCCCAAAGATGACAGCTGCATCCCTCAACAAAAGTTTTAGCAGAAAGACTAGACAAACTTTGACAGCTCACACTCATATGAGAACTCCCAAAAAAACATTAGCTCAGACAAAAAAGGAAGTATCCACTTGAAGTATGAACACAGTATCTGCTATTTTTACAAATTAGATTCTTTTCTGCAATAACCCAAAACATTTTTAAAAACCCTAAACACTACTTTTGGTAACAATTTTACACATTTCAAATATTCTAATACATATGAGAACGTTAATAACTACAAATTTTCCAACGCCAAACTAACAAGAAAATTACATGATCTTTGTTTCCACTAAAACATGCTGATTTGGGACTATATCTACAACATCCTAAAAACCTAGCTTAAATACAGAGGTCATTTAGATAGGAAAGATAGATATTCAAATATTTGGTGAGAGGATTCAGAAAGAAATATCCACTTCCATGAGATCATTAAGCTCAACTGACAAAAATAAGCAACAGAATGCAGCACTCATGGTCTATGCAATAGGAGATCGCTGAAGGAAATGTTCTATATACATAAACTCTCAACAAAGCTGGAATGGCTAAAAAACATTCTATGTAGATGGCCCCTAGAAACATGAAATATAATTATTTCCTTTCTAAACAATGCACATGTGACAAGTTTCAATTTATGTATTACCATTAGGCTACAAAATATGTCTCAGGGCTGTAATAGGAGCTGGAAAACTGTCACCTATCATATTGAGTCAATGTTGTTAGTAGCAAACATTTCTCCAACACAGTTCTTTGTCTCACAAGGGATAGTAGAGTGCTGTGGTGCACTTTTATTCCTGACAGTTTTCCCTGCAGGTGCATATAGTACCAATATATTTGCCATTTATTCTATTGCACTCCCAAAAGAATACACCTTTACTGGATCTAAAAGCAAGTGACATATTTCCCTCTAACTGAACAGTCTCAGATACTTGCTTTATAAATAAATTATTTTAGAAATGCTTCTGTATGTGATAAACTGGAAAAGGCTATCTAATCTGAGACAACTTAAGAATTATAGTCTCCAAGAGTTTTCCTTGACAAAGCATTTGGGATCTGTATATTTTCATATCAAATGTAAAGCTGTATGTTTGCTGTTACACAGGCAGAAGCAAGTCATGAGAAGGCATACAACAGTTACACCAGAGGTGGGATATTTCCAGAAATAATCCAAAAGAGTAAACACTAATGACAATGCCTTCCCACTCACTGGTCTACTGATTTTTTTTAGTCAATTCCAGAAATGAGCTAAGATTATATGATTTAATATGACATTGTATTCCAGGATACACTGAATACAATGGGTACTCATTCCAAACCACAAGATAATGTAAACATTTTCTTCAAAACTCAGTAAAACTTGACACAGGAAAAGCTATTCAAGTTCGCTGCTGGTGTATCATTAGCTTTTTGAGAGTAATGACAAAATTACAGCACCAGACCCTCAGCTGTTATAAACTAAAGACTACACTGCACACTCATAACACTTTAAGCTAAAATGAGCAAACAAAATAAAGGCATTACCAGCTGGAATCAAAAGCAGTATTAGAACTACTATAATTAACTACTTAGGTAAAAAACATAGTTTATCAGTCCATTCTGTTAAAAACTCAAATTAACATTCTTTGCTACTGCTCTTCCACAGAATAGGCTGCTAGTTGCTTTGTGAATGTGTCAACAAAATGAGATGCATACTTTACTATTAATTCTTTATTCAACAGAGACCCAAATTCTGAGAACAGCTATCTGCCCCAAAATATTGAGACTAAATATTGTGCTACACATTAACAATTATAACTTCTCACTTCATTTGCCAAATAGCCATATATGTCAAATGTAGTCTAAACACACTGTTACTCCTGGTTAGATTAAATCAAACAAGTAAAAAGATAACCTAGCATTCTTTGATCTGAAACATGCAGAACCATAAAATGTTTGGGCATGATAAAAATTTGACATCACGGATACACTTCACATCTTTTATTCTTTTTCATAAGTGTCAGACAACTATATAAAAATAATAGATCAAATAAACAGACACTGCTGTACAGAGAGCATAAAACCATGGAAAAAAAACACTGAATAATTCAAGGAAACTCTAGCAACACTTGTAATTTACACCACTCACAATTTTTCATAAAGCAATAAGTTTTTTAATTTTCATACTTTCTACGATGCCTCAGGAAAAAGGCCAAAATTGAACCTATAACTACAAATATTAAAGAGTTTGCTTTTACTATCAGTGTAGTAAACATGCCATTACTCTTACATGGTAATGCAATATGCAAACAGTATTTGTCCCAGATCACTACAGCACACAAAATTGTCAGAGATTAGTATTTTTTCCCCTTCTGCTGTTTACAAGATTACTTTGCAAAAAGTGACAATTATTTAATTCCTTCACAATAGAAGATACCCTTCCTTCTTTAAACAGAATAATCACATACAGATTAAGTATTGTCTTCTGTTCTAAGTGCTCAAATTTTCAGCCATTTTATTAGTCTAGGTGTAGCAGGCTATATTAATTCTGATGTTTGCTCAAACATATCTCTGCATTGCCCTGCACAACATTCATTCTAAGTAAAATAGTCTCAGTTTTTCCTCTGACCTGATACATCCTGCATCTGCCGTGTCACTGCAAAACACACATTTTCTGCCATGTCTTGTCCTCTAATTCATATTACTGTGCTCCAATGGCTTATGTGCAGAGGAAAGAACAGCTCACCAGAAGAAGACCTAGAGATTCAAAGAGCGACTAAGTATGTAATTGGGAGTTATAGCATATAATTTGACTTAGAGAAGTAAACATCACATCCACATTTCACTTTTATCTCCTATACCCGTTTTGTGCAACCATACTTGGCCTACTGTTTGCTAGTTCTCAAGATTCCTTTTTTCCAAACTTCTCACTTAGAGAAACAGCACCCTAAAATATCTTCCTGCTAGTCAATCTTTAAAATAACTTCCTTCTATCTCTTCTAAGACATACTGACACCCTAATACTACCACTTTCCTCTCTCAGCCACATTCCCAAACCTGATTTGCTCTTTCATTGTCACAGCACCAGGAGTTTTGACCAGATGCATTTACACATTTTAGAGAACATGTATATATTTTTGTCTTATTCATATTTAACTCACTCTTAGAGAATCATTTGACTCTTTCCAAATCCAACATTTGAACAGCCCTCTTGATTTTCATTTCTGCATTGTCCGGGATTTATGTATCTATGATCCCTTGTTACAGACTTTGATACTCTTAACTTGGTACACTCACACGACGTTTGCCACAATACATGCAAAAATGTTTTTCTCAATGTATTTTCTTTTTTTAAAAATGCCAATTATAAAGCACCAATCTACTGTTAAGTATGCCGTCTAAAGTTGGACTAGATGATCTCTAAAAGTCCCTTCCAACCCCTGCCATTCTTTGATTCTATGATTCTATAAGTGAAGGTGTTTTAGGTAGAGATGATTGTGTTTTCTTAAGAAATATAGTGCATTACTATAATTCTTTTTATGAAAGAGTACTGACACACTTGAAAACACTTATTAGTGGCTGTATACACTGCAGTGGCTCTCTCAGTCTCTTATAATATCATAACTCCATTAGTAACTGAACTCATCACNTTGATCTCCTTTGGGATGGAACTCTGATTAACACTGGAACATATTTTGTCTATAAAAATTTCTGTTGATTGCCCAAGAGGTAACAGGAATTCATTTTACCAGATGATGTTAACTTCTATGGGTTAAGGTGGTGAGTTACCAGGAGCCACAGCAGTGTGTTTTATGCTTGGGGCACTTTTTAAGCAATTCAATATTTCAAGAATCTTGACATTCACATCTGATGTAAGAAAAATTATCAAAAAGGAAGAGAAATGAGAAATGATTATGTATTAAATATTAGAACTGAGAAAAGAATTATGTTAATACTCTGCCATATCATTTATGCACGTATTTTATATAATAAAGTTCACAGAATTAGAGAAAAGAAATGAAGTTACTGACACGAGCTGACTGTGAAGTGTAAAGAACGCTGTTTTTAAAGCAATGGTATGGCCTTTGCAACTCTGAGATTTGCTAACAGTTCTTGGTAAGATAATTTGTAAATTGAAATAATATGAAAATCACTTGAGTATGACAGCTTGGGTACTGTTACCAGCATTTTTATTTTATATCTGCTTTCAGAAGTTATAATATTCAACAACTACAAAAGAGTTCTTTGAGCTGAAATTCAACTGAGAACACAGGAATCTGCATAAAGCAATCTTGTGCATTTTAACAAAAATCCCATAATTTAAAATGTTTTGGACTTTCTTAAAAGGCACGTAGACGTGACACTTAGGGACCTGGTAGCACTGGCTTAAGTCAGACTTGATCTTGAATGTCTTTTCCAACCTAAAAAATTTTGTGATTCCTTGGGTTAGAAATCCAGAAAATATTTCCCATCTAAAAATTATTTTGGACTCAGTACAAAAAAATACACTGCTTTTCAACTTGTTAAAATATGCCATGAGTTAATAAAGCAATACCATTCTAAAGCAGCTTCATTACTCAACCCGAAGTTCAGAATACACAAAATATTCATATTTTGTTTTAAATTACAAAAACAGAAGGGAAATAGGAGACTGCAGATCTCCAAACAAACCACAGTAACTCAAACCCTAAAATACATACCAGGAGTAGGAGATATAAATGAAGCTCCTCTTTCTTTCCAATTTAATTTCTTCAAAAGAAACACCTAACATTCTTGATGGAATGTTAAAACTTTTGAAGCTTTTCAAGCTGATTTTATTCCATTTTATTATTTGAATGGAAAAAAGTAAGTGTCAAAGCCACAGAAATTAAATTAAACTCTGTATCCTCTTTTTGTTCAATAAAGAAAGGTACAATTAATGATACCTAAAGTAACTAATTTTTTCTGAAAGGAACATGTTTATAAAAGACAAAAAGCTTAATTCCTATGAGACATCATAACAGAATATCCAATAAAATCTTTAGGTGATAAAAGTAGTCACTGGATGAGAAAAATGCCTAAAAACGGAATAATTATCTAAATAAACTTGTTAGTGTCTTATCTTCCAAACTAAGTTAGTGCTCAAGGAAAAGGTGCTAAGATGAGACTATGAGTTTCTCTTGTAACTTACTTCCTGAGACTGCTTTTGATAGCTGTAGATCCTTTCATTTGAATTGTAACTGTTCCTAAACTTGTAAAGCTTCTTCACATATTGTCTGTGTTAATTTTCATTTCCTATCAAATTCTGAATATTTGTACTGATTTATACATTGAACCACAAAAAGTGTCTAGAACAGATAAAGAACTCTGAACCATGTGCTAAAAACCCCGACAGATAAAGAATGATCCATATCACCTCAGAGAAACTAGTTTTACATGTTTAGTTTCACTGCAATCAGTTTCCACTAGAACATCCTTCTCAGCATGCAATTCATATGTTTCACCGAATCACAGAAGGGTAGGCGTTAGAAGGGACCTTTAGAGATCATCTAGTCCAACTCCCCTGCAGAAGCAGGTCCACCTAGATCAGGTCACACAGGACAAGCAATACAAAATTTTAAAAGGTATCAGCTACATTTCTGCTCTGAAGAAACACTGCATTTGGTTTGTCACGCAGATCCTTCTGCATTGCTCCTCACTGTCAGCAAAAACGTAAACATTTAAAGTTTTCTTGAGGAGCACTGGTACAATTTCAGGTTCATTGTTTTCCAAAGTGGGAAATATCTTTGTCCAGCAATAAGAAGATTTTTCACTGTCTTGTGACTAGATCATTCCTAAATAGAACTGCTGCAGATTAAGCAGGATATATCATTAGGCAGACATTAATCTTGAATAGGTTACCTATTGCTTGAATAACAATTGGTTCTTTTTGCTATAGAAACCTGTTTTTAAAGTAAATGCAACATTCAGTGATGTTTTCTATGAGTGATCAGATACAATCCCCGTCCCCCAAAAATATAATTGCATTGATTAGATGGCACAGATGATCATTAATTATTATATTAATTTGTTGGAAGCACATAGGATAGAGTCTTAATGTTAATTGAAATCCCAAATAAAGCATAAGGACATGCAGGCCATATTACCAACCTCACAGAAAACCACTGGTGATTTCTTGGCAAGAAAGCATAAAACTACTTAGTTGGGGCTACTGATGTAACAGCAGGACTGCTGGTAGCAAGAGTGGAATAACTTATTTTAACAAGCTGTAAATATGAATTATTATTATACTATGGTTAAATGAGAAAAGTAATGAGGTACAAAAGTTAACTGCCTTAGGATAAGCCTGGGGAGATATGAGTTAAAGAGAGAAGGAAAACAATCTTTAAACATCTAAGCATAGTTAAATTGAAAGATGTATACAAAATACTACAATCTCTGACTGGCCTTGGGACACAAGTAAATATCATATTAAAAAACAAACTACAACAAAACTGAAGTTTATGAATAATTTCAAAGTCTACTATTTTTAAATGTTGTGATGTAGCATCAAAACAAGTAATTCTGTATACTTATTTTTACCTCCAATCCTTTCAGAAAACAATCCTGTGTTCGGTCAGTCTGACATCGACTTCTGCCTTTAGCTGGAATGTTGTCCTTCCTCATAATCTAATAGAGATGTCCTTAACCTTCTTTTAGGGCTAAAAGACATTCAAGGTCTATTATTTTCAAAACTCTATAATGATTTGTGGTGAGATACTCGATTTGACTTATCATCAAAACATTTGGATTTGTTACTCACACTGAATTTTATTTTCCATTCTAATGCCCACAGTTTCAGGAGTAGATTTACACTGTGATAATAAGCTGCATGGATTCTGAATACTGACTTTTTCTCTTAAAACTTTTGATGATGCCTATTGTTATTCTTTCTCCTTTGTCTGCTTCTCCAGCCTCCAATTAAAGGCTGGAACATTTAGGGTTTATTGAATTTTAAGTTTGCTAATTGAATAGATATATAGACACTTGAAAGCACCAGGATTCTCTACAGGGTCTTGTTTATCAGTGTCTAAATCTTGGTTAATGGCTACATACAAAAGTTTGTTTACCATGGCAACTGCTATCAACTTGACATACAGTGAAGTCAAGTTATTCACATACATTTACCTCTTTGTTAGAATTTACAGAATTTACGGTACTTAAAGAGAAATAGCAACAAATACCTAATATATGTTTAAACTTAATTTATGTATAGAAAGCACTTGTCAATTTTCTAGTATAATGTGTACGACTAAAGGTATTTGGCAACCACAACATTGGCCAAACAGACAATTACATCAGTTGGGGGGAAAAAAGTGAAGGCAACCTTCAAACATTACTCAACCTGTGATTCTTCCATTAACAAAGATACATATTTTATCTTTTGAATATGTACTCTAATTTTGAAAAAAGAAATAAAGAGAGGAAAATATATGTATCCCAGAAAAGAAAAAGTGTCTAATTACTATTTTTACCTTTTTCTACCATCTTGCTACTTTTTCTTATACATCGGATTGCATAGTCAATATCTTTTGCACTCTAACTTCTCTTAAAAACGAATCCTGCTCTGTTCCAGAGCTCTTGAAGCAACGAGCTCACATCTGAATGAAACTCAAGATGAACAATCTTCCACTGAATCTCAAGTTTCTCAGAGCTGAATATTCAAAACAATTTTTTTTAATCTTAGTCTTGGGACCAAGTGTCATGAAAGAAAGAGGTTACACAACTAATAGGTTAAACTGTGTAAATTTGCATTATGTGAAATATGTGGACCGTGTCCTTTGTTCAAAGGCACAAGTCTCATTCTTCCTCTCTGGCATCTGAGGAAGTGGACAGACTTGTTAAGCCACATCTTCTAATTGACTAAATAGCTCACAGCCAAAGTAAAGGGCAGAAGTACACACGTACAGTTCACAGAAACATAAAGGATGGTTGGTGATCTGTCTCTGCTGGGCCTGTTATGCTGAATTTCATAGACATCTGGTTGACTAGTAAAAAATCAGAGGATAAAGAATATACAGCTCTAGAACTGCCAAAATTAAGGCAGACCCCAAAGGGAGTTTGCAGGGTTAAAGAGAATAATAACTACAGCATGACTGGAAAAGAAACAGGATATAACAGCCTAGGTAATTACAGAATGCAAGAAATAATTCAAGGCTGCAACATCATGAGAGTACAGTATCAAGAGAGAATAGAAGAAGAAAGAAATGACTGGTCATGAAGTATTGTATACACTACTGAGTTTCCAATAGGGACTAATTCACTTATGCGATTTAACTTTTTCTCCCTCATCACAGCTAGAAAGCACCCTGAGTTAAAGAGAATACAAAATTAAGAGATACTCTGAATTCTATAGTATCTTCTGTACCAGCACTCATGATCCAGTCCCTCCTGCAGTAAATGAGTAATACTTCATAATGATAAGTCATAATTAATATTAAACTCTTAGTGAAGGTTTATTATCTTAAGTCCCATTAAGTAATTAACCAATTCATTAAGATTGCTAGCATAAAGGCAATAAAGTTAGAGACATACCCTGCAGGTCCAACATTGAATAGTCTATTTCAACATTAAAAAAATGTAACTGTGATTTCTTCATAATGAACTAGTCTTACAGTTATGCAAAACAAATATTAAGCACTCATTTTCTTAAAAAGTTCTTGTCTTTTCAGAAGTTACTGCTGTGTCATACAATTTCAGATGGGAGAGACTGCACAGTGGCATGCATGTGTTTGAGATAAAAGTCTGTGCTGCAAATCCTACTAAACAATGGTAGACCCATAAATTTTGTAAGACTATGGAGAGATGAACACCGATCTATTTATTATACACAGTTCCAGTATTTGGATTGGCAAGAAATGCTTTAGATCAGATTTGGGAACTTTCACATCTGTTTTGTTACATGCAAATTTCAAATGCAACTTCCACTTTCATTTTATATCTTCATTTATGATGACAGTAAAAATAATAAACAGATGTACTTTCACTTATTTTACCTTTATTTTCACATTTGCAAAGGCACAACTTTCTCCTTATGCTACTGAAATGCAGAACTGCTCCGAGTTCAATAGGGATGAACAAAAACAGTACTGTGGAAAGAGAGGAAGTAAACATGTCTTCTTCTAGGAGGACATAGGAAAACAGAACTTGGAAGTATTTTCTAAAAGTTACATCTTATTTCCTCCTTTCATTTATTCAGTTTCCCAAACTTAAGATATGAAAAAAGTTTTGCCTTACTTGCAACTTGCTGCTTTGCCTGAGAAGCCCACCTCTTGAGACATAGTGCTTGTAGCACGCAGTATTTTAAGAACGTGTTACTAATTAAATGAACAGGTGGCTTCAGCCAGCAGGAACTACAGAGCAAACAAACCCAGTGAGAGCTGGGACTAGTTGTACCAGATGGTGTGGTCTTTGTACCACTTTAATGAAGACTGTGCTGAGCTCTCTGTTGGGTTTAATAGAACACTTTCCTTACCATTTTTGCAACTACATTTACAACAAAAGCAATACATTCTGTGCACCTTTCATGCATACTCTTGCCTGGTAAGTATATACTATGCATAACTAAGTTTGGTTCAATGGTCAATTCGTACCTACACTACTATCTATATCCATCCACCATTGAAATATACAGTTGTAACATTTATACTATGCTAGCAATCATCTTGTAAAACTTTGCAGAGACATCAACAGTCTTTAAGCAGCAGGTTTTAAACAACATATTTTAAGTTTTCCTCTGCCAACCTGTTTCTAAATTAATTCATCAATGGCTCAGAATACATTCATTAAATTCCCTTTATAGATTTATGTGAGCATACTTCAAATCGGAATTCATGTCAGGCATGAGAAAATTTGTGCAAATGTTTTTGACAATGAACATTCTATTTTGCATCCTCCCATTGACTTAGGTGAGAGTGATCAGAAAGAAAAGCAGTAGTATAAAAACAACTACAATAGAAAAATGACAATTCCAAATCGAGTAAAATTAAAAGAATAGGAACAGAATGGGAGAAATATTCTGTAAAAATTCAGTCAAGTTCAGAAATGCCAAGAAATTAACACTTTTCCATGGTCCAGTATTATCACAAATTACCATGAATTTTGTGAAGTATAATACATACAGTCTTCCATTCAAACATTTCCCGAAACACATTTTTATGTGACCAGCACAGGAAGCCGGTTTTTCAAAGTCAGAAACAACTCGCTTGACTCTGAGGTTCTACCTGAGAAGGTAAACACCCCTTTTGCTACACGTCTGTTTCAGGCAATCAGCACCAGTCTTCTAGAGTAAATGCTTAGTGATACTGCCAAGTAAGTTCCACAGCAGTGGTACAGGAAAAATAAGCCAGTGAGTGGTGAGGGAAAAAGAAAAAAAAAAAAAAGTTTAAAAAAGAGGTTGTTGATCATAAGGTAAAGAAAACACAATGAGCATTATGGATAGAACCAGATAACTTGCTAACGTGCATATTGTGGTCCTATGTTCTTTTTCCTCTCATATGCACAGAAAAATGTGTTGAAAATAAATTTCGATCTGCATATGTCAAAAAAGAGAGAAAACATTACAGCGATTCAAATCACTTGATTCAAGTAACATGGCTTTCTGGTAACTTTGTTTTCACAAATTTCATTCTATCACTAGAGTAATTAATATACACAGTGGTTAGCAAATATGGCATCTGAAGTCCAGGACAGATGGCATTTCTCTCTAAAAGCTTGGTAAAATTATTTGGTTTTATCAAAAGAAATATATATTTGGAAGATCGACAGATTAAGATAGTAGCTGAGGGGTCCATGTATTTTGATTACCTCTTTGCTCCTATTTTATCTTTTCAAACATACTGCAGTGTTAGTTGGCTATATGTTTTAGGTTCACATTTATGTGGGGTTTTGTTCAAAGCAGTTTTTAAGAAATTAATGGAATCATTTGCTATGATAAAGCCATTCACAAAAAGTTACACCTATTTCAAGTTGTCACATATTATATCCTTTTTTTCTACAAGGCTTAAAGGTATTACTGAGGTGGCAAAGATTGACAATCATAACAACAGATAAGTTGGATGGATCAGAAAATGAAAGGAGGAAAAGCACCCTTTTAACTCAAGCAGCTGTACTGTGAACAGCACTCCTGCACAATGGCTGTAATATCACTTGGCAATTCACTGAAAACTATATTCTACCTTATCTTCGTGCAAAAAGGCATCTGATAAGAAAACCAAGATACATTATGGCCCCTTCTGTACATAAATACTCCCAAATGTAATAATTTGGCTGGAATACTACAAGAATCATAGAATACACAACTCGTTATTCTTACTATTCATATCACTGAACTTGTCTTGCTAGTTCTATTTATTTTTTCACTGAAGTAATTCTTTTGGGAACTTCAAAGCAATTAGTTCAGGAGCACATGTTAAAGGGTGAAGAGTTTCAATGTTGCAGCAATGTAAGATAACGATAGATCACAAAATCTGTCATGGAACAATGCAATCAAGAACAAAGCAAATTGAAGCTTTGTTTTCAAAAGATAAGAATGCAATGGAACGCATCACTAGCTCCTCTTATTTCTTCTGCTGTCTACCTAAATGAGACTCCCTGCTTGCATATTTCAAAGTCGTTGGTTAATTATCCTGTAGCAAAACCACATTTTCGGTAATGTGAGTTGAACATAATGATGTGACTATAATTTGAACAAATTAGAAATATGTAAAGTTGAATATTTGATTTCAGAAATAATCCAGTAATTAAAAACATAACAAATCGTTTAGCAGGAATGTTGCCATTGTGGCCAAGAAAAACTTTTAATTGCAGTACTTTTGTATCCCTCCCATATGCAGTGCTTTACTCCAACCTCAAATCAAGATTCAATGGCCAAAAAAAAGGAATAGTCTGTTTCCCAGACTTTTAAATCATAAAGATGGCAGTGAGTAGGAGAGGAAAATGGACTACATACACATCATTTGCATTGTCAATTTAACATTTGATATCCACTCCCTGTACAACAGAAAATAACAACATGCCAGTGTGTAAGCCTACACGGATTATATGAGATTATAGAAAAATATAAGGAGATCAAACAAAATGAATGTTAAGGAATATTTATTTAAATAATAAGTTGGTGGTTTTACCATGATAATTTTTTTATAATCCTAATGAAAGACTTTTTGCTATAAATTCATGCAATAAGAACATATTTCTGGTATTTTTGATATTGTTTTACGAATGATATTTCCCTTAGACTGCCACAATTCTAGA
Organism: Urocolius indicus; assembly: GCA_013401255.1. Lineage (NCBI taxonomy): Eukaryota > Metazoa > Chordata > Aves > Coliiformes > Coliidae > Urocolius > Urocolius indicus. The sequence continues at coordinate 191,388 of WBNH01001316.1, forward strand.
TGGATTTTGCATTTACGAATCCTTCCATAAGCTCTCCCTGTGGCAGCTGCTTTCAGGTACTCAAGGTTAACACCATTTTCTTTCACTGGGAGACCAAGCATCCCAGAGAAAAAGGCCTGCTCTAAACTCAGCAATACAGAGAGAAATAGCAACTCTGATTCTCAAGCCCCCTGAAGATACATGCAGTCTTTTATTCTCTGCCCTGTGTGATTTCAAATCCTACAGTGACATTGGTTTTGCCATTCCCTGATGACAAAATATAGCATGCTTCAAGTGTACTGAAAATGCCTCTTCAGCAGTACTGTTCAGCCATGAATATTTTTCAACAATGACCAAAAAGAGCAGACAAATGATATGAATGTTTTACCTTCCCTAATTCCTTGTTCCATTAGCAGCCCATCTGATCAGAGGTAAACGTACGCTTTCACACATGCCTCCAGAAATTGTTCCAGTGTTGTCTATTTTTTTTTCACTCCCCCTGCTCTAGGGAATGTGTAACATTCACATTCTTTTGAAATGCAATGTTGTGTTTCTATAAGAAGAAAAAACTAAGGCAAACAATATCAATGTAGAAAGAAAAAAACTCTGAAGAAACCCAGATACATTATCAACAAGTGATATATTCTTTGTGACTTCATGTAATACTCTGCCAGTAACTGCAGTAATAAGAAATACCTATAGTCTGTATACCAGGATGCTAAACAGAAGTTTCAGAAGTCATGTTCCACATTCATCCAAATGATCCAAAAATGCTAATCTTCAGGGACTTGAAATAACTCATTTCTGTGTCCAGACTTGGGAATACAGAAATAAGGGGCTGATGCAGATGATTGCAAAAACTGGATTTAGTTCTGCTGTTCTAATTAGTTCAAATTCTGTGGATTTTCAGAATGATAGAATGAAGCACTTAGAGAAAGCCTTAATACGTCAGGAAATGAAGAAAAAGAACTAGTTCTAATGCATGATTCTCTCAATTATTTAGTACTTACAGGCATTAATCATTTCATTAATTCCAGATTAAATACTGTTCTTTGACGTTACTAATGTCCATATAAGGAAATGAAGTTTCCTATACTTGTGCAGATTCTTAAAAGGTAAATATCATGCTAATATAAAACAGAACAAAGTCCCAGACACAAAGAAAGAAAAAAAACACCTACCTTAGTAGAAATATGATGTTAAATTATCATATGCACTGCATATAAAATAAAGCTATCTGTGGTCAGGAACTGGCTCAAAAATAAGAATGCTGACTGCTCAAAACAATTTTTGGAACGTCTCAGCCTCTCATTTTCTTCAGGGAGAGAAAAAACTACTCTCTGCCTAAGTACTTTGATATTTTGAGAGGAGTCAAGAGAAATTATTTTTCATATCTGTGTTTTGGGTTTTCTTTGTCCCCCCTTCCCACCCCCAACATGTCACTGAACTATGGCAGCACACAGAAGTACCACGAGGACAGGCATGGAAAAACACAGAAACTTTCCTTGTGCAATACCTGCCTTAACCTTCTTAGGATCAAGACAGATTCTAAGTAAGGACCAGCTCTCAGTGGCACTTCCAAAAACTGAACACCCATATAGCCATATTGGTCATAAAACATATATAGGTTTTTATTTACATGGAATTCACTGTTAGCACTCCAGCATTGTTCCTATAAGATGTATCTGCTCTAAGCATCATCCTTTTACCTCACTTCAGTGCTTCTTTACATTTGAGCTGACTCAGAAGCTAAAAATGAAAGATGCTAACACACAGAAATTTAATAGCCTACTGAGTGTGAAGACAGAAATGATCACATCCAAGTATTGACATCTCTCTAATACTGTCCTACAGTACTTACTTATACTTGGAGGGAAGGACACAAAAATTCTCCCACAGTGGTCTGGAAAAGGACCAGTGGTATAGCGTACCGAGTAACAAATAACCTTAGGCTACACCGTCAGAAACTATTACATCCTATGTACATAAATTCAACTCTTAACATGGCTCCAGTAACTCAAGTGTGGTTTTTCCATGCCGCAAGAAATATATATCAGCCGTCAAGTAACCACATTCAGATTTAAGATACTCTAATTACTACTTAATTGCTGTTTTTCTTAATTAGTTACCTAGTCATACTGAACTACTAAACTCATATGCACTGTACTATAAGCAGCAACAATTTGGAGTCCTATTTGTAACACATCATAACATGTGGTGGTTTATTTTTCCTCTTTTTGCAGTGCATTTCAATAAAATGCCACTTCAGAGGTTACTGAAAATATTGCTCATGTCCCGAGTATCAAACAGAAATGTGATTCAAATTATTAACCAAAATGAAAGAAGAAAAGATGACAACATAAAGAGTCTTATTTTTAATTATTTTTGCAAATCTCAGCACTTAAAAGCCAGATGAATGGAGATCAGTTAAGGTTCATTACAGTTACAATCCATCCACAGAAAGAGAATGATAAAAGCTCTGGTACATTAACTTTTACGCTTGTGATCCAGTAAATAATGTTCTAGCTGGAGCTATGACTTCTTGCAACTCAAAGCCTATATAACTTCCATAATAATGCATTATTTTTTTTGCTTTAAGTGTTGCTAAATGCTTACCTGAAGAACATCAAATTGATATGAACAATAATAAAAAAAAACAGATGTATATTTAAAGTTTTTAGCCATGATAATATTGTTTAAATAAATGATAAAGTAAGGCCATCTGTCAATTCTACAGCAATCCAATTGAAAAATCAAATTTACTATGACTCTAACACAGATGACATGCTTCCATTTTCTCTTCACACATGGGAGAGGCTAGATTTTCAGTTAGCTTGGATCATTTAACCAATGCCTATGTCATTCAGATGCAAGCACCGAGCATTACCTTAACAGACAGCAGAGGCGGAGGTAGGGGTTGAGGGAAAGAGTTTGACATTGTATTTGTCCCCAGAAAAGAAATTTTATCATTTCATAATCCTGCTTTGCTTGGAAAAAAGAATTAAGAAATTAATATAAATACAGCAAATTACATCTAGAAAACAGATCCACCTTATATTATTATACTTATTGAATCATGTTCTCATGACGAAAAATTAATTCACTGTGGAAGTTGCATTAAAAAAATATTATTTTTTTGAGGTGTGTGCAAGCTCGTTTAGGACAAGCCTAAGCTGGTGAATACAGACAAATTATATCAGACACAGGGGACCTTCCCCTCTGATTTAACCTGCATCACGTAAGTTGCATAGTTTGGAAGCCAGTAACAGATATTGACTTAAAAAGGCAATTCATGATTGGCATTCATAAGGCTAGATTCAAAGGTTAAGTACACTGTATATATTCTCATCAGCTAAAGATATGTCTCTAATGTGGACAAAATGAATGTCCATTGATAACAATGTCTGGTAAACTTCTCAGTTGCAGGAGTTAAGGTATATACAGTCAAGAAAAGAATAACAGAATTTTGTCTCTTCAGTTCAACATACAGTCCTTCAGGTTCTGCAATGTCCTGCAATAAATTCAGGTTACAATTTAACCTCATTTCCCCCCTACTCTACAGGCTGTTTCTGAAAGCTTTCAGCAATGGTTAACATCTGGCGTATGAATTATTTTTCCAACTTGTAATAGAGATTGAAAATTTATAATAAGCACAACTTTCTTCAAATTTAGGTAAACAACATATGACATTCTGTGTAAACAAAGAAACTACGACCTTGCAACTTACTAAATAACTTACCAAAAATGCACTTCACTATCATCTTTTTTTTTAAATATCTGCATAAGGGTAAGCACAACACCACATTCTTTTAGCATACAAGAAGAATATAGATAGGAAGGGAAGAAAGTAAATCTAGATGTAATACATGATGCCCTCTGCAACATTTTTACTTTTTTTCATTCTTAATAAAAAAGGGACTTGTTGGTCTAATACAAATTCTCTTCTGTAAAAATAAAACAATCAAGAGAATGCAACAAATATCAACAATCTGTTATAGCTTTTTCTCCATCTCATTTTAATATTTTAACAAGTTAAAACTATAGAATCTTAGAAACCCAGGTTGAAAGGAACCTCTGTTTGAAGCAGTATTGGCTCAACCTGGTATGGCTCTCCAAGGAAGCCAATACGATATCCTGTCATCCTGCTGAACAAGTTGTTTCCAATGTGCACTAAGAATCTGTCTAGCCTGGTAGAATCTGTAGCTCCTGCTCCTTGTTTTGCCATCTGCTTCTACGTAAAGAAATTGGCCTCATTGACTTTGCAACTTCACATAGTTATAAACTGCCTATCGCCTGTAAATCTCATCTTTGCTACACTAAACAAGCTCAGCCCCCTCAACGTCTCTTAAGTCACATGCTCTAGGCTCCATATTCATGGCCTTCGCAGTTTGTCAATATCCTTCTTGAACTAAGAGGTACAAATCTCAACATAGTATTTCAGATATCACCAGCAGTATCTTGCTTAGTTGTAAATAATTATCTGGCCTATTTTGTTTAACACATTATCAGACTACCGATGTTTGTACTTCAATGAGAAGTCCTTATTCAGACACAAAGTATAAAACAAGTAAGTAATCTTTTCATGGATAATGTATTTTCATAGTAAAAACTTTAGCTTCTCTCAGTTCCTGAGGTGTTTTATGTGCCCTTCTCTGAATTGTTGAGACCAAAGTCCGTGAAACTTCTTTGCCATTACAAAGGCCCAAAAGAGAAACATATCAGAATATTTATTGTTGCAGAGCATTAATAGGATTAGACACCATGTATGTCCTGAAGCTTCCTAATGCTTGCAAACATGCAGTTAAGATGCCACTAGTGATGGACAGAAATTGCAGGTTTTCCACCCTATTTTTTAGCCATTTCTTATTGTCATTCTCTTTGCTTTTGCTGAAAACTGATTGACTGTAAAAGATCTACTGCAATGTCAGTCTCCTGTTAACAGCTGGGAAGTCACTTCGTCTTACTCACAGTCACAAAGAAACAGAAGATAATCGTATTGTGACAGCCATACTCAGAAGAGAGGAAGAGAAGCAAATCTCTGTTCATTATTCTATACTGCACATTTCAACCCCTACCAAATTTCCCAACAGTGAAAGGAAGAACACTCCTTTTCAATTCCATTGATGACTGGATAGCTAATAGGAAAGCTTATTTTCAGCTCCTAAAACATATTTTGATGATAGAGTTTTCCCTTCTGTGGTACTACAAAGATATTCCACAGTTTTCATTAATCTTTCACATTTTAGAGGAAATAGTCTCTTAACTTTCCAATACTGCTTTCCATACTGTGTACCACAATGTACTGTTGAGTTAGACAATAATATCTCAGACTGGGGAACGCACCAGAGAAAAGTATACAAATTCAGCCCCTGAACTAAACAGTATTAACGTAACATAATTTAGTTACCTGTTGCAAGTCTATAAACACTTGAATGTAAATCACAATTTCTACTGAAATTGAATTTAGTAATTAGAAACACGGGGAAGGAAGAATAAAAGAAGACAGTAATTTTCTCCTCATTGCTTCTGAACTCTTCTTTGTTTCCATAGGTGCTGCTTCTCATTTAACAGAGACATTAGCATGGAAATAATTTACATCAAGTCTGTTTCAAAACTCTGCTCAGTCCCAGGAGTTTTGGCTGCCTAACTGTATTAGGATTAAAAATAACGTGAGTCATTCTATTTCAGATCCCGATTAGTGAAATAAAAGGCAACTTTATCAGCAGATAAAGTTACAAATATATTATTCCTTTTCTATTCACATAACACTAGAGATACTTCACGTCACGGCCTTTCATTCAAAAAGCTAAAAAAACGTTGAAAACAAGATCCCTAACATCAGCAGATTTCTAATACAACTATTATGTCCAAGTTAGATCAATTACTTTCCACTTCACATTCCACATGTAATGTGAAGGCATGTTCCCTGTAAAGAAACAGCTAAATGTTTGTGTTGTTTTTTTTTTTTCCCCTCTGGAAGTATGCCATTAAGTAACAGGTCATTCAGAACTCTAAGGAAAAATAAAGTAAAAAAAAAAAAAGTCCTGCATTAGAAGTCTTATGTTGCACTAGCCTCACTCGCAAACATTAGGAATCTATCACAAAGTCGTAGTTTTGTCTACTAAAAAACCAAGCTTGGCCAAGATCATCATGAAATTAGCAATAAATCTGAGATTCTATATAAAGAAAGGGCAGGTTAAAAACACTTGGCCATTCATTTCTCTAGATTGGTAGCTAAAGCATTCATTTATGAATTTCTGCAAGCCTAAAAGTAATAACTCAGCCAGACGTGGTGTCCCAAAGCCTTGAGCCAGTCAGTAGAAACATAACCAGTAATGAGTATGATGTACTGGGTAGAGCAGATACTCCTAGATTCTTTATTTATCTCTGCCACCAATTAGACCTTGAACAAATCACAGAGCTTAAAAGTAATTTAGAACACCAAGTTTATACTGGGCACACACATGAGTGTACTGTAAATCTCACAAATTTTCAGGCAAATAGTTAATTTAGCTGCAAGAAAGTAAGAAAATTAAGTTCCACACCCATTACCACTGAATAATTTTTTTCTAAGTCCTTTGAAAAGTTATCAAACACAAACATTTTAGGCCACAATATCTATTTACATTGTGCATATTATCACAGTACCCTTACAGTGCTGTGTAACAGTGACACTTTATTATATAGTACTATTACAGTGCTGTATAAGAATGAGGTACTGACCTCATTTAGTGCCTCAAACTTATCTACACTTACCTAACATACTCTACCTGTATAACTAATGATAGAGAAATGAAGGCTTAGATTTACCCCGCATAACTTAAGGTATGTCAGGAAGCAGTAAGGGCCAGTTGTATCACAAGGGTACGTGAAGCTGGTGCAAAACACAACAAAAGAGCAATAAACTTACCAACAAGTAGCCAGGATATCAAGCTACAAATTCAGATCAGGATGACAGCTAGAAGCAGTAGCCAGGATTGGACACAAACTGGTGCTTATATAGAGAGCCCCTTGTAACTGGGTGAGGTCAAGGAAGAAACCAAACCAGCAGGTCCAGGTCAGGACCAGCCCAAGCACAGAAACACCTGCTGCACAGCTGCACTCATTAACACAGCTTTTGTCAGCAAAGGAGCTGACCTTAGACCTAATCAGCCGAACTCTAAGTTAGCCAAAAAAATTACAAGAAGGAAAATGCCCTCCAAATCCTGACCTGTCCACTGAGAGGCAGAAACAAGGAAGCTCAATCCCACCCCTCCCCACCACCCCCAATAATAAAAAAAGAAAAGAGTCTATCACTACACCTAATATCTGACATACCTTCTAGAAACGCCTCTCAGTCTCATGAGTTAATTAGCTTTTAAGCTGCTGAAGTCAGTGAATCTGGGTCAACCAATCTTTCTTAAGGTTCATCACCTGTGAAAAATAGGAGACAACCCAAAATACTAAAATCAGTAAAGCCCTATGAACCTACTGCTCCTTTTTTGAGTTTACCTAACCTCCTTAGCTTTGGATTACAGTGTTCAGGTTTATAAATTCCAGTCATGTTGCGTGGTTACCTTAATGGCCCGTGACATTCAAAACATTACATGAAGAGCACTACATAGACACAAAGTAGCATGTGTAAACTAGTATTTCTGAGAGGAACTTTTACAGTTACACTGTTACAGCTTCCGTAATTCTGTTTGTGGCATCCAAACAGAAGCCAGTAAGGTTATCATATGCAGGTAAAATTAGTTAGCATTCCTAGTATAATTAGTCCAGAGACAGCTCTCAGAGGAGTAAAACAGACTCTCTTACTGCTCCTACTCTTGATTTTCCCTTAAGCCCTTTATAGTAATGGGTAAATCTATTACAGTTTCTACAGCTTCATTTACCCTTTTTAAAAACAGGAAAAATCCCAAATCCAAACCAACAAAGCACCATCAGTGAAGAACTTTAAGATTACACGACACAGAGCATCAGTAACTGACACTGGCTGCAAAATAGAGAAAGTCTCCTACTATAATAGCTCATTTAGCAATATTTTTGCCTGAGAAGATAATGCACTGTTGGTTCACTGATCATCTCACATACTCCAAGTGTTAAGTCTGCCACTGAATTAAGCTGAGTCATGAGCTGTAGAATAGTGAAAATCCATTTGCATTATCATGAATAAATACTTTGTAAACAGAACTAGTTGGGGTGAAGCCTTATTGCCTCTATGTTTGCATAACACTTTTTTTTTTTCAGCAAAGCTCTATGAGGATGTATTAAATTGACACTGATTAAAAGTTACAGAAATTAGTTATATTTAGAACTTAATTTAAAATCTTAAAAACACCCTGAGGCCAGCTGTAGGAAGACAAAACATCATTTTCTAATTAATTTTAATGGAAGTACTTTCAAATGTAATTTCAGTGAAGAGTAACTGAATTTTGAATATTTTTGCAGCCTTTTAAATTGAAAAATCACTTTTGGAAATACAGTAAATCTGAACAAGTTCTTCCCTACAACACTACAAATTTTTATTTTTTTAGTATCCTCTATCTCATAATACCGGTAATTCCTTGTCAGTCATTAGGTAAAATACATTTTCCTCATGATTTTAGTTTAAAAAAACATTTGAAATCTCAAGGGAAAAAAATGTGAAATCAAGAATAAGTATCAGATTTTTTTATTTAAAACAATTACAGGAATTCCCTGATGTCTTTTACAGAAATAGACAAAACAGAATTTTCTCAATCCAGTCAATCTGCCCTATCAATGAATGGGACAATAATGCTCAAAGACAAAAAAAAACCCACCAAAATCAGCTTTTAAAATTATTACTAGTTTGTTTCAGATACTGCTTTCTTTTCGAACTGTTTAAATCTGTTTGTTCTGGTATTCTTATGAGTGCAATCTTGCACAATGAAGACCAAGTTTTGTAATCTACTGAGCTCTCAGTTTGTGTGGCAGTGGAAAGTGTACACAGCACTTCAAACCACCAGGCTAAGTATCTGTTTATTGCCCTCTGTGTTTATGTATTTTTTTAACTTAGATATCTAAACACTTTTCTATTATTAGAAATTAAGGGAATTTGCCTAAGAATTAGTACTCTATGTGTCTCACAGAGTTTAGACCTTGGTGTATTTTTATGCTTTGTTTCCTACTATCTTGGGTCAATATCTGCTATTATTTAGCAAAGATGAGAGAAATAAAAAGATAGCTAGCACCACATTCATGTTCCTCCAGCCTTGACACTGTTTAAACAGCTACAGACACTGCCTTAAGTTTTAATAACATTAGAACAAATTCAAATTACACCTAGCAATTCATGGTCAAATCAGCAGTTTCAAGCTACTGAGTTAACTGAAGTGCAGAATAAAATAGCCATAAATCTTTTGAAGTGGACCATCTTAGCTGCATGAGCAAAAGTGAAGTAAATTTAGAAGATAGTATGTGGGCTCTCTTTCAATTGATGGTTCTCTGAGAGAACTTTTACATTTAAGGCAAAAATATTTTTCTTGATATCACTGAGTCTGTTTGTTTTATATGTTCCAATGTCATGAGGTAGATGTGAAATGAACAAACAAAAAATGTATGCAGAATATTGTAGGATCATAATGAGTTCTCCTAAAAGCCATTGATTTACCTCTAAACTTTGTTTTTGTCATAGATGTTCATACAACTGTATCAATGATTTGAACATTAAAAAAGACGATAATATTTCCTTGTATAAAATTTTGCAGCTTTGTCTACATTCTTCTACTCATGGATAGATACAATATTGCACAGTGTATTTGATCAATCATACAAAACTGAAAATATTATACAAAATCAGTTTTGATTTATTCATTCATGCCTCTCCTGTGAAGGCCATTCTTATTTTGAATTGGGGTAACTTTTTAGTAAAGTGTGATCTTCTGTCTTCTAAGTTCCTTTGTAAGCTTCACTTAGGTCTAAACACCACTATTCCAGATACTTGGATGCTGTTGCAGCATGGCCTCTGCTATCCAAGTACTCAACTTTCAGGTTCAAAATAAAATATTTAGATTTGGCAACACAATCTATGTGTGTAAAACAAGTGCCATATATAAGAAGAATAAGAAGAGAAACAGATAGTACTATATTAATGTTTTTTTTACAGAAACATTATTTTAAAACTAATTTAATACACTTTACCCAAAACAGTAGAGAACTGCAGGTTGAACTTTCAAGCACGTTTCAAGGAAGTTCAACTTTCAAGGAAGTTTTTTAAAAGTCGTGTAGTAGCTCTGATAATGTTAAAGCATATTCCTATTATTAATTAGCTAGCTTCGACAATAATCATATATATTTATATTGCCATTAATAAAGCTTTGGGATGAGAGTTTTAAAAACACCTGCATGTCTTAACTAACTCATTTACTTTGATACACTCACCATATCAAGAGTATGCAACCCATTTTGCTTATTACAGTACTCCAACATTATTTTTCAGGATTTCAGCATTACTTCCTTTATCACGGTTAATTAAAATATTTAAGCCATGTAAACCCATGAAATAGCTTACTACTTCACAGCCTCATTAACAATGGATTTCTTCAATAACACAACTTTGAGAAGGAGGTATTTGACTTAAGCCTCACTTTCTTCAAACCACAAGGATGACATGGAACACTACTGATGTTTCCTTAATTTCTATTTATATTTCCTCATAAAGAAGTTAATAAAACTTTATGCGACCTATATTGGTAGGTTCTCTTTTCAAGGTTCCACTTTGATAAAGACTTTCAGATCAAAAAGAAACATTTCAATAGAGTTCAAATACTTTTCAGAAGCAGGATGTCAGCAATGTAAGTTAGAAGCATGACCGTAATGAACTGAAGGATAATCACAGCTGACGAGCATTTACTAGTTCACATTGAAAATATTTATCATGAAACTTTCTCTTAAATGAAACTCTGCAATCCATCAGCAATATCTGTCAGCTAAAGGGAGAAGTGACAGAATTGCTCAATGTAAGTCTTGCTCATTAGAACTTGGTGGGTATTTTTTCTTCTACAAGAAAGGATGTCTTATGATTAAAACATTGTTATAAATGAGATGGTAGCTTGTCATGTGGAAAATTGAAATTCTCTGGTTATGGTAAACTGCCTTCCAGCCTGAGGGTTTTTAACTAACTTAAGTGACAAGCCTTCCTGTCTCACTAGTTTACATATTTAATTTTGCATTAACTGTTTTCATGTAGACCTTTTATCATTTAATGTGCTTAAAGATAAAAAAAAGAATTGATTGCCTTTTTGCTTTTATTAATATGCAGTCATATATCTGTATAGCCATACACAGAGTACCATATGCAGTCACTTCATTTGGATGAAGACATTAAAATGTATAGACATTATTCCCATTACAATAGGAGTTACTTATTCTTGAATGACTGACATGTAAAGAAGCTGCACGAGCATAACGTATTGTTGGAGTTTCTTGGTTTCGACTGTAAAAGTTTCACAAGCCACACTGAATAGTTCCACTAGCACAACATTTTTTCAGTATTTTCATGATTTTAACATAGATTAGATTGACAGTAATCACATTTTTCTTTCAGGGCCAAAACATATGCTTTCCTCTTAGATTTGAAGGAATAATATCAATGCTCGACCTCGATTTTGGCAGACTATTCTATTAATGCACTCTTATTATATTTGCCAATCAGTAAAATGACTTTGGTCAGATTTAAGTACTTTACATCTATCAGCTATGATCAAAGGGAGTCAGCACCTCCAATTTTAGAAGTTTGGGGTTTTTTTCTTCTTTTTCTCCAAGGAAGATCTCAAAAGATTATGTTTCAGTGACTGATAATCACAGGACAAATTCATACTTCAGTATGCAACCCAAAGGAATATCTTACTGTGAAAAGGGGGAGAGAGCATTAGTAGCAGCAGTCACTGAGCGTGAGGAAGTCTCCTGAGTGTTTGTACTTTTACCTAATTTCCCCATGTCATAATTGTTTAGTGGCAAAATGAGTCACGGTCTAACGTCTGTGTCAGCAAACAGATGCAAATCTCACTGAACCCAAAGAGAATGTTACCTATTATTGTCAGGGTAAATCAGGTCCTTTATGCCTTTAACTTCCCCAGTCTTTGCTGATTAAGTGCATGTATGAGGGTATCTAGCTTTGCTGCAAAGAAATAGTGTCATGTGAAGATGGTATTTCTCCATTTAGAATTCACACTGATAATATGACACGCAAAGGTCTGCTCACCAAAAACTGCATTGAGTAATCCTTTCTGAATGATCACTTCACCAAGGGAGGTGAAGTGAGAAACTCTTCTGGACTGCTGGGCTAATGCTGTCCTGGGACTCAACTGAACTCCACAGGATGGAAAAGTAGCCAACCTTACACACCTTCCTAAGACAGGAGCAGAACATTTCAATGTTGTACCCACCATACACAATTCTGGCATTGGGCACAGTATGTCAGCACTGTGGTGTGGTGCAATGTGGCACAAGGCAATAACACTGTAGGAACAAGTTAAAGAGGGTACATGTGAAGGACTACAAGTCGGCCTCATCAAACATAACTGGTTAACGTGGCACTCTATGGCACTCTTCTTTTTCACCTTCTTCCACCCAGATCTGCATTTCCCATTCAGAGAGTCAATATATAGCAATATGAAGCTTGAAAGCACCTTGATATGTAGGGAACAGAATAAAATGGGAAATAAAAGCAGAGAAAAGAAAATAGATCCCTTAACAGATTTGAATGTAGCAAGTTCTTGATGCAAGGACATAGTTCTTTACTAATGGAAAGCTTCATTTCAGCCACATATTGAAGCATATCTCAAATCTGCCTATATTTAACAAAATATTTAACTTAATAAATAGGAAGACATTAAAGACAATGAAGTAAACACTGTTATCATACAAATTCACCTGAAGAAACGAAAGCAATCATCACAGCTCAAAAGACTAAGGAATCCACATTTCACAGAGATGCTTGCAACTAAACAGGTTGAATCCTGTTTGTATACTACTTAAGAGGATAAATTATTGGGATAAATTATTCATTCTGAAATATTCCCTCTGCTTTACTAATTATCACAGCAAACACAATACAGGAATTTAGTAAATTCCACTGCCATATACAAGCACATAAAAATGCAAAGACATGCATGGAGATGCACTACAGGCAAAAGTGAATGGTAAGAAATATAACTAAAGATGTTCTAATAGGTTTTCAAAGTTGCTAAGATACTGTCAGGTGGCATAGCACATCTTGGACTGCCATGTATTTCCAAGACTGTGTCTTAAATATTCCTTTCCTGTAACTTTGCTTTATTTTTGCCACTCCTTTCTTTTGCCTTTTCTCTCTCTCTCTCTCTTTTTTTTCCCCCCTTTTTTAACTTTCCCAGTAATTGTAAATCTCTTCAGACAAAATAGCACCATCTGACAGGAAGAAATATTTGTGTTCAAGATTCACTATAATTCACTCAGCAACGAATAAGTTTTTACAGCTTTTCTGAATAATAAAAAGCAACACAAATATAAAGACAGTTATCTGTAAAAACATGGCTTGTAGCAAAGCAGGCAGCTGAGAAGATGTATGTTTACCATTTCTGATACAGGAAGGAAAGTAACAGGAGACAGAGCCGCCTTTGACTATCATGCCAGGATTTTTATAGTAGCAGAGCACCTTATATACAACTGTGTAACTGAAAAAGAATATCAAGGGCATTTGCATTAGACATGAATATGACGATGGAATTTGACATAAAAATAATAATCTTGAATATATGGTTCTGATCTCACTACCTACCTGAAGCTTGTGACAACAGAGCAATTTGAATAAGTGTACATCAGCTAATACTAACTAGTTGAGAGAGGGATATTGAATAATTTAGGTGTTACTTTAATCCATGTAATAATAATGTTCAGATGGCCAGAAAGAGACTATTTTTAACCACTACCACCTCATAAGCTAGTGAACATCTTTCAGTAAATATTTCCAAAATTAAAAGCTAAAATATCTGTAAATTCAGAACAACAATCACTACAGTTCTGATTGCCTTGACTCATAGAAGGACAAAAAAATTCTGTTCAGCTTTGCTTTTGAGCTCCATTTTTTTGCCATACAGATGACTGTACAGATGTGTTCCAACTCCACACTTACTAATGGCTGGTTCTTTGAAAATAGAATGGCAAATGCCTACTGAACTTTTCTTTTAAAACTTAACACCCAAGATCAAACACTAATTCAATTAATTCTAATCTCTAAAGTTATTAGATCTGGAGGATTTATCATTAACATTTTTTAGGCTTTTAAGCATTTATACAATGACTTATGCAGGCACATAATACCCCAAGTGATAATAACCACATTGTGAATTCTAATATTTTTTTATCTAGCACAAATCATATATAAAGCTGTCAGTTTAGCTCTTTCTCTGTAGAAAAGAAACAGAGAATTCTGCACATGATGGAAACAAGGGTGATTAAGACTACAGATATAACTGCACTATTTGCAACTAATCATTTATTCAGAGATCAGAAATTGTTTCGAAGCAGACACTGGGGCTGATCTTAGCACTTAACATTATCCTCTTTCAAGCAACTCTGTGTTACAAGAAGATATAATGCATCACAAGGACCGTGAAATGCAAAAATAACTTTCATCTGCCTCCCTCCATTGTCCATAGTGATGAGAGGCAAGCCCTGACCCCACTGAAATCAACAGACTTTCTGTCATTGCCACTAGCAGGACCAAGCTTTATCACTGTTTTTATTAATAATTCATTCTTCAGAATGACATTATACATATTTTGGCACCGGCTTTGCTTTTCCCACAGAAGTAAAAAATGTGTGCAAAACCCAAACAGATGTGGAGAACGTTACCAGCTCTGATGTTAGGGTTAGACTAACTGAGAAGAAGTTAAATATGTTTATGTTATTTATCAATGAGTTCCTACTCTTGCTAGCTACCCTGAGCTCCAGTTCCACTTGAACTTTTAATTAAAACACTATTACAAAAAGAGGAAGACACAATGAAAACCTTTGTTTTTATGCAGAGAAAGGACGTGTTTACAAAAATGGCAGAGCCTGGCCCAGAAGGATCATAATTGAGGTTTATAATTAAAGCTCATGATATCATAACCCTCCTCTCCTGAGGCACTCTTAGATAGCACTCTGAGATTAGTCAGTTAAATAAAATGGAATCTCATGGCATTTACATGAAACAAATTTGCATATTATATATAAATGTGATACTAATCACCCATCTATTGCTCAAGCTCTGTGGAGACATTTTGCTCCTCTTTAGCCAACAGAGACATTCTGTCATGTCTAATATCTGTTGCTAAACTGTAGGCATTCGTGCCCTTTCTCAGCCATGTCAAGGCAGATCATAACGAAGTTGGGCACAGCTGAGCTGTTTTTAACCTAGCCTGCATGAATTACTTTTGTCAGCCATGATCTTCCAGAATGAAATACAGTTTAGCATAGACTATCAAATGGGTGTGTCATGCTAAGGTCTCTGCAGTCACACAATTGGTATTTCTAGCCTCGGTGGTTATTACACTACTACAGTATACCATGACACATGACAAATCATATCTTTGTGTACATTCATGTGTCAGAGCTCAGCCCTGAATTCCAGACAATGTCCCTATGGGACATTATAATGTTACTTGCAAAACACAGTACCATTCTGTTATTGAATGAAACAGACTGACTTGGACAAGGGAAATAAAACCTCTTTTGTTGACAATGTCTTGATGCAATGAAAAATCTGTCGGGGGTCATTTCTTTTCAGTGAAAGTGAAAATCCATCAACTTGTAACCTTCTTAAATCCAAGATCAACTCATGCAACAAGTCCACTTAGCTCCTGGATTTGCAGAGAGAAGAGCCCAAAGCTGACAGCTGTATCTTGTTTTGCATGAATATATAACCAATGAATTATTTCAAAAAATCATATTTCTTGGCATCAGAATTCTTATTTATAAAGCATTACAAAACACTTTGGCATCTTAGAATTTAAAATTAATACAAGAATGAGTGAAGATGTCCTGGTTTAGGCCCATCAGGGAACAAAAGACCATGATTAGCCTCAAGTACCTAAGGGCTGAGGATTGCCAAAGGGCAGGGAGGGCTTGATTGCCGCTTAAGGTCCAGGACAAAACAGATCAGGCTACTAAAGCATAACCATAAACCCCAAAAACATAACAAATATAAAACAACACAGAGTGGTACA